>BTPG01000007.1:16451818-16489318 GCA_036245525.1 Semisulcospira habei | reverse complement strand
GATCGACCATGATAATTCAAACCTGGCACTACCCTTGAATTATCATGGTCGACCCACCTCCTGCTGTAGGGAGTCAGGGTTGAATGGGTTAATTAGACTAAGCCAACGTTTTTAGTCCTGAAAACCTGACATTATCATCCCCACTAACCACTACCACCAGCACCACCAGTACGTCTGAGTTTCACACATTTGGCTCCATTGAAATTTTCTAATTACTGGGCGGATGCAAGATCTAAACTGCAACTGAATCTAATCGAAATGAATTAAATTAAATTACATTCAACTGAACTGAGCTAAATCATTTGAACTGAACTGAACTGAATTGAACTGATTGAATTGAATTGAATTGAACTGACAATTGAACTGAATTGAACTGAGCTGAACTGAATTGAACTAAACTGAACTGAATTCAACTGAACTAAGCTGAATTTAGCTGAACTGAACTGAATTGAACTGAACTGAATTCAACTGAACTGAACTGAACGGCTGAGAGCCGGTTTGACTGTGCACAAATTCCATTGAGCTCCTTTATTCGGTTTTCGAATAAAAAAAAGGAAACCCACCTAACTACAAGAGACACAGATCCTCATGAGCCGCCGTAGATGAGGAGGCTTAAGAGAATTCAAGTCCGGCTCTTGCTGATCCCGCCCCTTATCAGTTGTATAAACTTTGCCTACAAGGTGGAGATTTAGGTAGGAGACTGAGCCCATCAGCAAGACATAGATCCTCATGACCCCAGCACGGCCATGTAATACAATAACACGCATCCTCTTGAGAATCTATGTCTCTGTCTTACCGCTGGCTCGAGTTTCCTCTACCATGATGTCATGTTAAATATGTGCACACTAACTGCCATACACCTCCCCACACCCTCGTCTCCTCTCGCGGACATTTTTTTTTTTTTTTTTTTTTTTTTTAGCGACCGAGAATTCCCGCTATGTTATGTATTCACTTGTAGAAAAGGGAGAGCAGAATGCTAGTCTGAAAACGAGACGGGCAGCCATTTGCAATCGGCTTTCAGCCAAGCCGGCCGCCGGGAAGGAAAGAGTTGAAGAAGCCCTGTTTACGGAGTGTGATCGAGCCTCATTTCTTTGCCTGGACAGTATACAGTACGTATGTCTGACTTTTAGTGTTGTTGGTTGGTTTGTGGTTGTTGTTTTGTTTTTGAATTTAACTATTGCCTATGCAGGGAGACGTAGCGGCCATGAGAAAAGTAGTCCGGCGGTTACCAGAGAAAGTCGGAAAGTTTTAAAACTATCTGAGGGACGATGGCGACTAGAAGCTTATTTCTTGATACTAAAATGTTAACTCTATTTTAAAGAAACAACATTCACATCCAAAGACAGATTTACCTATGATATGCTGGCTTGGAATCAAGAATGGGAAAATGTCACAATTGTTTAAATCCTTCAAGTGGTCATGGGTAAAAGATCACATGTCAGATATGAATATCGTTTGTTGTAGATGAGACTTGCGAAACAAAATTAAAGAAGAGATATAATCCATGAAGAAATGTTCATCACAAAGGCTTTAAATCTCCTGTGTGAACTTTGACAGCAAGACGTTTGTGTTGCACGGGATTTTTGAAGGACATTGATTATTGACACATCTAGCTGATGCTCAGAAAATGTCCCAAAAACTGTATACCTGCGTGCTGCAGAAGCCACAAAGCTGTTGGCAACACGTATCAAGTTGAGTGAGTCAGTTTTAGACTTGTGGACGTGAAGTAAATAAAATAAATAAATAAATCAGCGTATTAAATAGGCGCTTCATCCCAACTGAAAATCGGCTAAAAATCGCCGCCGCAAACGGAACCCAACAAGCACGCTCACGTGAATCACGCGCATTCACTCACACACTGTACATAAACACAGAACAATTCACGTGATGCTAAGGGCAAGCTCAAGCGAACTACTGAAGTTTTGGAAATTTAAATCGTTTATATTTAAAATTTGATTAAGTGGGCTGAAATTGATACCAAATTCGTGGGGAAGGAAGAGCCGGAATACCCGGAGATAGAACCCCCGACGGTCCGCCCAAATTAACAGTGACACTTACTAGAGGAGAAAAATCCGACGCCGGAACCAGGTATCGAACCTCGCACCTCTAGCATTGGTGGCAGGCACCTTAACTCATTCTACCCCAACACCGAAATCCCCAAATTTTGTGTTGTTCTCTGAAGACTGCATTGTAGTGCAGGACACAGATCGACCATGATAGTTTAAGGATGATGCCAGAATAGCTTGGCGCCCGTAGGCGCCAAGCTATTCTGGCATCACCCTTGAACTATCATGGTCGATCCTTAGCCTGCTCTGGTGTGTCTGGGTTAGAATGAGTTAATCAGTGTGCCACGGACCGCCACATTAAATGGTTTAATCGAGCCTCTTGCATGCGTGATCTTTTTTTTTTTTTCTTTTTTTTTTTTGTAAAAAATGTGTTTGTACATCGCACACCACTATGTGATGGCTTGATGTGACCAGCCGTATTCACTTATGACAATTTACAAATCAGTCACGTTTTGTGTTGGCTGTCAGGTGTATTTCGGGCATGTTTAAGCCTTTATCGGCTAAGGGCTGCCTTCATCAGCGTGCTGACCCTTTTGTTTTTGTTGAGTAAATTGTTAGGTTTTTATGGTAGTTTGTTTTGTGGTTCATTTTGTATTGTTCAAGAGGATGTACTATCGCTCACACTATCACTTGGAAAAGCTAGTGGAGAGTGGTGGTGCGTCCTTTTCATGTTAGTCGTGTCCTTAGTTTTGATTGTTGGTGGGACAATTTGGTGGTTGTCTGTGGTGTTTCGGGGTTCCGTCTAAATATTCGAAGCGCCCGTTGTCGTAGGCTTACAAAGCGTTCCTGTATCTGCTCTCTTTAAAGTATATGAAGAGGTATTCTAGTTGTTTCCTTGATCCCTTGTCTCTGCAAAGGCCCATGAAGTCGATCCATTCAAAGAATATCGTAGGGTTCAGTCCATTGGCGAAGATGAATGCGGCTAGTAGGATTCTTTGAAAGTGTGGGAGGTTTTTCGTCCACATGTATTTTCTTATATTTTTCGGCCTTTTGTAATAAATAATAATTATTATGGTATTTATAATGCGTTTATGGTATCATAATTATAACTCTAAGTGCGCACTCACAAATCGCACACATGCGCACGCTTTTGACAATGACTCACGTACCATAAATACATTACGACAGTCAGCTTGGGGAGGGGGGTGTGGTGGTGATAAATGCTAGAACTGTTTAAATAGGTGAGTTTTGAGGGCGGACTGGAAGGAGGAGAGAGAGTGTTTCTGACGGAGGGAGAGTGGGGGAGTGTTCCAGATGGATGGACCGTAGACGGAGAAGAAGCGGGGGCCGAAAGTGCTGAGTTTGGAGCGGGGGATGTGGAGGCGGAGAGGGTCGGAGGCGGAGCGGAGGGAGCGGGAAGGAGTGTAGGGGTGAAATAAGTTGGAGAGATAGGCAGGAGCGTAGTTGTTAAGGGATTTGTAGCAGAGAGACAGAATCTTGTATTGGATGCGTTGGGGGATGGGGAGCCAAAGAAGGAGTTAAAGCAGGAGAGTGATGTGGTCGGATTTCTTCTTTCTGAGGACGAGGCGGGCAGCATTGTTCTGGACGCGCTGGAGAGTGAAAGTGGTGGAGTGAGTGAGGCCGGAAAGGAGAGAGTTGCAATAGTCGATGCGAGATAAAATGAGAGAGACAGCAAGTTTGGTGGCAGCTTCGGTGTTGAAGCTGTGTGCTGGTCTTATGATTTCTTGGATTCGCTCCACAATTCAAAAGTCTGGCGGATTTTCTGTTTCCGGTTCATTCCATTTTCCTTTCCCCGTTGTTTGGGGGGACTTTGTATTGGGTGCGGTGTGGCGCGTAGGAGTACGATATTTCCAATGCCAGTTACGATTGTGGTTGTGTTGTTCCGTGAGAGCATGTATGTACTAATCATAGGAAACGATCCGATATTTATTTGAGCTATCATGGTTACGAATCACATACCTTTTCAGTAAGATTCTCTATCGTTCGCGCAGAGAGCGAAATTGGCTTTGTTATAATACGCTAAGATTAGTCCGGAAGCTTCTAGCAAAGTCGCACGCAGAAGAGCGATGAGGTTTTGTAATGCGTATATTTGCTGAGAATAGACCAGAACGTTCGAGAAAAATCGCGCTCTGTCTAGTGACCTCGCATAAGTGACATCAAAATTTCGGCAACCTTTTGCAACTCAGTATCAAAACCGCCCTAATATTCATAGTCGTGGTTGTTTTCAGTACGCGTGAAGTTAGCGGCCGGTCGGTGTCTGTTATGGCAAGGGCGTGAATGGTCTACCATACTCTTATGTAACGTCATTACACACTGGGATTTGGGGCTGAAATTAGCAGTCGAATTTTTGTAGATTATTGTAGTTTATTCTAGACAGTTCTTTTTTTAAATTAATATTTATGAGTTTCAGTTACGTGTTCCGTTATGATTGGTTGCGTTGTGTAAATTCGTTGGGTTTTTCTGGAATATTGTTGTGTTATAAAAGATTGTGCTGGGAAGCACGTTCGTACATTGTCATACATTGTCAGTTGTAGGGACACACAGTTTATCGTAGGTTCGTGGCCCGTATAGGGTGTGCATTGTGAGAGACGCAGCGTAACGGTGGTGTACGTTGTATGAGAAACGCAGTGTGTCGCCAGTGTTGACATTTTGCAGAGGAGACATTGTATCAGTGTTGGTGCATTTGGGAATGCATTTTGTGGAGATTGTATCGCTGAAATAAAATATTGTTGGAACTGTTACTCCAGTGTAGTCTACATCCTTAATCCACGTGTGACGGGTTGCAGCTGAGTGAAGTTTCTTTAAAAGAACCTTATGTGCGTGCGTCTGGTATGATATCATACTACGACTACGACTCAACACGTAACAATGCCAGTTGGTTTTTTATTGGGAGGTCGTTCTGCTTCGTTTAATGTGTCATGAGGCTGTTTCCGTTTGGAGTCAGCGTGCAGCTTTTAATTTGATTGAGCTAGTTGTGCCTCGTGTCCTTCTTCCTTCTGCTTTTTACCACTGCTAAATTGGTGGTGCTTGTGGTCAGTACAAAAGTCTGTTGTGTTGATACACTTCGGCCAGTGGCTTTCGTACTTGTGCCGGCGACTTTGACACTTTTCTGTTTAGCAGCCACTGCTAAGTGATGCACTAAGCTAGTGGCTCAAACAAATGTTGCCATTTTTGTTCAGCATGAATTCACTTACGAAGGTTTGACACCACGACAGGTTCCCCCCCCCCCTCTCTCTCTTTCTTTCTCTCTCTCTCTCTCTCTCTCTCTCTCTCTCTCTCTCTCTCTCTCTCTCTCTCTCTCTCTCTCTCTCTCTCTCCCCCCCCCCCCCCCCCCCGGAGCGCCAGAACACTGGAGTAGAGAGAGAACAATAGAGATTTGAAAATAACATCAAAATCAATAATGCCGCACCCATTAATAAATCACGCCATTTTTGAAACTAACCCCATTGACCCTCCATCACCTCCTCAACATCACCAATACACCCTGTTCATTTTTGTTTAAAATGACGATCATGTTCAGTGCGACATTATTGATTTAAAAATTGTTCAAATCTCTATTCTCTCTCTCTCTCTCTCTCTCTCTCTCTCTCTCTCTCTCACTCAGCCTGACTATCCATAATGACATCGTTAATCAGGTCACGGAACACCGATTACTTGGTGTAATTGTTGATGACCAGATGAAGTGGCAATCGCACATAAATGCTGTATGTAAAACTGTTGCTAGAAATGTTTTTATGCTTTCAAAGTTGAAGTACTTTATCGATGTTGATGCCCGCAAGTTATTTTACAATGCACATGTCAAATCCCACATCGATTATGCGTCCACGATATGGGATGGCAGCGGTGACATACACTTGAAGAGGCTTAACTCCCTGCATCGGAGAGCAGCGAAACATATCCTGCCTGATTCAGCCCTAACAACTGACGAAAGACTTGAAAAACTGAAAATGCTACCTCTTAGCAAGCATCACCTCTTAAACAAGGGTGTGGTTATGTATAAAATCTGGAATGAGATTCACCCAGAATATCTTTGTAAGCTCTTTACCAAGGCAAGTTCAGGTTATTCTACTTCAAGGCGAAACTTTATTACACCTCGCCCAAGGATAGATCTATTTAAAACCAGTGTATCTTTCTCAGGCGCATCTTTCTGGAACACACTGCCTACATGTATAACACACGCTAGCTCCCTCTCCTCTTTCAAGGAATGCCTCCTCAAGTACTTGTCTGCTGATACATAATCTACCACAAGTATCCGTATCAAACATGTGCTCATCGTATAATCAGTGCATTCTGCCGTATGGTTTGTCCATACTAATAATAATCGCCTAATTACATAATTCAAGTTTCTATTATAATCCAAATAATTTTTGCTGTCTGAAGTGAATTTTCACTATGATCCAAATGATTTGCTTCGTATATAGGTCAAGTTATCATTAGCGCGTGGCTGTGTGTGCGCGCGAGCGAGTGTATGTGTCAGTGTGCGCGCGTTGCGTGTACTTTCTGTTTTTCGTTTGTTTTGTATGACCGAATGAATGAATGAATTTTGTTTAATGTCTCTTCATGTTTCTCCTAATTTTTCTTTGTGTAATTTGGTACTATTAGTATTACAATTATTATCCTGTGTTTGTAGAGTAGCAACGGCAAGTATGAAAAATGGCACACGTGCTAATTACTTCATCCGTTGAGAAATAAAGTTTCATTTCATTTCATTTCATTTCATTTCATTTCATTTCATTTCATTTCTCTCTCTCTCTCTCTCTCTCTCTCTCTCTCTCTCTCTCTCTCTCTCTCTCTCTCTCTCTCTCTCTCTCTCTCTCTCTCTCTCTCTCTCTCTTTCACCATTGTCTCTGGTAACACCTAATCATATACTGTTAATTAAAAAAAATAATAATAACGAGTTAGGTTGTCAGAGTTTAACAGCATACATTTGCCACGTCATGACTGGGCTTGTCTGGTTTTGTACAGAAACTCAACCCGGTCTGCACTTAAAATTTATTCATAACGCGAGAAACCAATTTAATCGAGCAGTAGAGTTACCTAGCTTTATCTTTTGTTTGCGAAATCTGACACAACAAATCCTGGTGGTCACGTGGACAATGATCAGGTGTCGCGACAAGTAGACAGCATTTTTCTTATTACGCCAACAGCATCAAACTGACCTGAGTTTTATCCCTCAAAGTATATCGGTCAGGAGTGTCTACGGTGCCGCTATTTTGAACTCTCCATGAAGTTTGACGCGCAAGTAAACTGCAGATTCCCGGTGAAATGCCTGATGAGGGATGTGACCTTCCGTTTTCTTAACTGTGCACACGGATTCACGACCTAAATGCACGTGATACACGCAAAGTACACACATGATACTAATGCAATGTTTCTTGTCAGCTACATTCGCCAGTATAGTGCTTCTGTTTCACTACATTATTTCCTTTTTCTGAATGAGCATAACGTGTGTTGCAGAATGATGGCTGTATGACCTGCAGGTCACAGTTAACAATTAACATGGCTGACCAACATGATCCACCAGGAAAGGACGGAAACTACTCCGATAAAACGACACCCAAAACGCCGCATGATGATGTCACTGCAAATATACCACTGGGATTGATTTCACATGATGAAGCCCAGCTTGCAACGTACAGCGACTCCGATAGAGCAGCAGCTATCAGAGATCACTCCAATGAGAGCAAGCAGCACTCAAGTTAGTTTTGAATGTGACCATTACGGTCTGTGTGCGAACAAACAGAGGGAAAGGGCCTAGAATTCAGTTCCGACGAGTGCGGGTGCGAGTCAGTTATCATGAAGGTGTCGTGAGAGATAACTAGCACATATCAAACCCAGCGCGACCGTATTTCCTCCCCTCCTAATTGCTCCTGCGGCTCCCTGGCTGACCAAGGGCTTTTCGTATTTTTAGGGCATGGATATTACAGGCTGACTGAAAATCATATCTCCTCTTGTAAACCACGAGGCAATAAAAAAGCAAATATTTCACCGTAGCGTTTTTCTTCGTAAATATGCTTTGTTCAGTTTTATTTTGACACAATTTGTTAAAGAATGTTTTAAAAGGCGTGTCATGAATTGCGTTAAGACAGTATGGCAATTTAACTGCAGTGGACAAAACGGTCGTTACTAATTATGACACGTTTAGTACACAATCGTACATGGACTTCCCACGGTAATTTTTTTTTTTTTTTTTTTTTTTTTTTTTTTTTTTTTTTTTTTTGCGCACGTAGTCGAGGAAAGAGGGGACAAAAGTGAAAGGGACTAAAGGGCCGGCTGGGTGTGCCGCCGTCCGCTGGAATATAAACAATTCCGGCCTTACCGCGGGTGCTACTGGGCTCGTGAGGCTATGTGTCTTCGAGAGGTATCGGGTTGCCTCTCCGCAGCGCAAGCTCCGATCGGTTTGAGAGAGGACTGACTATCAAGGGATAACTATCAAGACAACATAAAACCCGCCCACCTCTAAGTCGCCCATTATTACCAGTTTCTGATAACTGTATGGTACACATCATTCTTACAGACCTCCTTCTTTGCTGCCTTTGCGCGGAAAAGCTGTATTACAGTCAGTGTGATAAAGCTTGGTGTATCAAACGTGTGTGATACAGCCCTGGTGCGTGAGCGGACAGGTATGCACAATATTGTCTTGTAGAAAATCTGGTCAACAAAAAGGTACGGGCACCCACGGTATTGAAACTTGACCTATTTTGAACTCACGTGCAATGAAGCCATTTCAAAGTTACGACTGGTACTCTGGAGTTATGTATTGCGCTATTACGTCATCATGTAGGAACATTTGTCTTAAAATCAAAGTATTGACGTCACACTGCAAAGTAAATGACGTGTTCTTTGCCAAAGGCTGTGTTGTGGTTAGGCATGTGCAGAAAACCAACTCGCATCTGATTTATGCCAAGAAAAAGGTAAGAAATAGATTCTTACATTGGTGTTTAGGTGTTACTGAGAATCTCACTCTCGTGGTCTTAAAACATTATCCTATTCGCTTTCGCTTGTAGGATAAAGTTTTAAAACCACTCGAGAAAGCTTCTCAGCATAACCTAAACACCAATGTAAGACTCTATATAAAACACTGGTTTCTATGGTAATAGGCCATTTCAACGGCACAGTCCTTTCGATAGGAAATACAGCTCCAAGCAGTAAGTGAATCAAGTTTTTCAAAGGCGGATATTGTGAAGTAGATCGATAACCCAAATTTGAAAAGCTCTCCTACATTGAATTTGCGTTTGGGATGCTAGTATTGGATTATATGATCGTTTATTATAAGTACTTTTAGGAGCCGTCGGGAAATTAATTCAGGAAGTGTAATTATGAACACCACAGGCACTTGAGTACAAGTGGCGATAGGTCAGAAGAAAGGTCTGCGACACAGAGGATTTTCATCCTATGTTTCAGCTCTTATCAAACAGTAGCAATGGAACGGAGGTCCTTACCCTTATGTTCAGCAAAGAATAATAATTTGATTTGTCTCCATCTACTGTTCTGTCTGTCGCGACCTACGATTAGTGTCACTGCGTTTTGCAGCATCTGTCTGTTAGCACCTGTGTGGGTTGCACACCCAAGGTCAGAAATGCTGATGCAAAATGCCTAAATACCTCCCCAATGCGCAGAAGGCCATCGGGATGACGACGTCGGTCCGATGGCTTTTGCGCGCTGGGTCAGAGAGTCCATATTTCTTTTGACAAAAGTCAAATAGGATAGACAGTCCCAGACTATCAAGTTCTGCAAAGTGAGGTTTTCCCTTGGACATGAATTTAAGTCAGTTTTGAAGGCCTGTCTCGTCTGGAAGAATATTTACTGATCCAGTGCCTGTAGTCCCCATTAGAAATCTCAATATTTTTCATGGGCTCTTCCTCATTTCTTTTGCGGCTCTTTCATATGTAGCAGTCCGGAGGCGAGACCCGCATACGTTGCACCTACCCCCCCCCCCCCCCTCACCTTTTCTCACCCCCTATACTCAATAAGACTGGTCTTAGTATGTCCTGCGATACGCCACTTATTCGACATGCCGCCTTGAGATGGCATTAGCCGCCTGCTCGGCGTTAAACCCAAATAACCAACTAGCTAGCTCATGTGAGACGAACGGCTTTCGGATACCCGGCTGAAGCCAAGTATCCGAATGCGGTTCGTCTCAAATAAATTAAGCCATATTCCTATACAATCCTTAGGAACACACCAGAGATAAAGTGGATGGCGCAAGGCTTAAGTGTACCCCCATTCGCGATCTTCGAGGATGATAAAATGAGCTTCAGAATCACCCTCGTTTTAAATAAATCAAAATTGATTCAGACTTGTATGTGAAAAAAATCGAATGGTGTGGGCAGCCGGCCCAAGAGCTAAATTAACCCAAGACTAGCCTAACACCTGCGCCATGTGTAAGCATAGCAAACGCAAAGTGATTCTTGAGAAAACTGAAAACCATTACTGGTGAAGAAAAGATACTCAGACTAAACATCTTTACTGTAGCTTTAGAAAACAGCTAAACAATTTCTGCATGTCATGGCGGTCTATGTTAAGTCATAGCCAAATAGCGTCAGCCCTCCCCTCCCAGAAACATAGATGTAAAAAAGATGGTGTCAGCAAGAGGCATAGATCCTTATGAACCATCGCAACTTCGGGGGGGGGGGGGGGGGGGGCAAATGAGGATCTATATCTCCTGCAGTTGGATCGCGTTCAAGTGTCCTCGTCTCACAAGGGGTTAAAGCTGTCGCAGCTGAGGAAAATGCTCACTTTGTCAGTTGTTTTGACAATGTGAATTCAGGTGTACTTTTTAATGACGCTGAGTGTAGTGTAGTGTTTGTTTCGGGCACCATATCGGTAAATGCACCCCAACATAGCACGATCTCTATGGGGCACACTGTGCTGACCACACACAACGACACACATCACCATGAAGGCCCGGAGAACACGCAGGTCTTTCAGGGGACCGTCAATCAGGGGCCCATCCATCAGGGCCATATCTTCAATATCAACTTCCATGGCACAAAAGTAACACGTAAGAAATTCCGATTTTCCATTCCAAGCGTATTGGCACAAACAAACAAACAAACAAACAAACAAATGTCCACATGGTACTAGAACAAACCAACAAACAAAGAAGAAACGAGTAAACGATTTGACGCAAAGTTACATTGGCTTACAGTAAACGGTTAGGTCAACTCTATTTTTTTGGTAGGACGGATTTTTCAAATTAATCAGTGATGCGTATGCTAAGAATAACGTAAGCTATATTTGTTAAAATTCTCTAAAAGTGCACAGAAATGCCCAACAAAATGAAGAAACAAGCTACGAAAGATGCAGTGTAAAACAGTTTACTAAATGCCTTGGCACACAATGTAGTGCCGGCAACGTGTAGCACGCCAAACAGTGCTACCCACAATGTGGCCTTCTTGTCACATACTGCCACGTAGACGCAATGTACTTGTATGGCGTGCTTTGCCTACGAAAAGAGAGCACTCCTGTTTGGCCGAGAGGCAGAACGTGGCTAAGCTCGCTTTTGGGGGCTGCCATAAAAAGACTCGTCTGGTATCGGGGTGCAGTATGCGGTGGTAATATGGCTGACTCTGCCACGTGGCCAAAACATATACTGCCAGCACTCGTATTGCAGCATACAATAATAAGGCTTGTGGTTGCCTTGCCAAGTCCATAAATGACAAACAGAGAGAAATACTATGAAAATGCGCGTACTTTCTGTTTCAGTGCCTAAGAAGAGTAAATCTTGTTATGCCGATGTTGATTTGGACTCCTTAGTGGAGTTTCATCGTGTGTATGAGCAAATGCACGGTTTTGGCCTTAATTTGACGCCAGCAGGCGGTTTTTGTTTGGATAAAGGTGGTTGAAAGTCGTCAAAGAAGGAAAACATGGAGAACGTGTTTTTGTATTGGTAAATTTTAGCAATGAAAGTTCGCTCTTAAGCAGACCATTTTAAGTTAGTTTTGTTTTGTGCAGCATCGTTGCAAGGCATATTTAACACATTCATGACGGCGATACGAGGAAGTATTAACCCTTTTTGCTCTGAGCAGGTCGCTTGATCCTGAAACTTCAGTGAGTTATTTGTGACTGTGCAGATGAACATGTGCAGATTCTGACCGAGAAGCTGAGGGAGTGCGCTCTTAACAGCATCACGGCATCTACAGGAAGTGAACGTAAGTTACATGCAGCACTTCACTCTGGCAAATACAATGCGATTTATATAATTAGATAGGTGCATAATCGAAAGATACAACATTTTACTTACAGTTAAATCGCACCATTTAGTTGCTACAAAAAAAATAGATTTTAATACACTTAGAAATTGTAGACAAAATAGAATTATAAAATAGTGTAGCAAAACATTTTGGACTTTAGGAGTTTTTCAATTGCATCATCTATGCCTAAAGCAATTTCATCACAGCTGATCCTTTGAGCAGTGTTTACTTTGACATAGTTTCTGTGCTCATGAATCAAAATGTTTCTGTATTCACATATCTGGTGTCGCATGAGCGTGTAAAATATACTAACCCCTTCACTGCCAGGCAAATACGATCACCACCGATCTGCAAGAGGCAAATAACCTCCTGAGGAGACCTCAAATGCGGGGCTCATGAGGATCTGTGCCTCTTGCTGACCCCACACTGTATCCATGTTCCTTGGACGACTGGGGCTCTTTGGCGTTGAACTGACGAAGATTCAAGCAGCAGAGTCTGCAGTCACTGGCAGTGAAGGGGTTAACCCATTCAGCCCTGACGCACTACAGAAGGAGATAGGTCGACCATGATATATCAACGGTAGTGCCAGATTAGCTTGGCGCCTGTCGGCGCCAAGCTAATCTGGCACTGCCCTTGAATTATCATGGTCGATCCATCTCCTACAACTGGTAAATAGTCATTAGATGACGCTTCTAAAATTTGGGAAATACGGCCGTCGGGCTGAATGAGTTAATGGTCTTGACTTATAGCGCCTAACCTACAGCTGTGGCTGCCTGTAACTAGCGATGGTCTTGACATATAGCGCCTAACCTACAGCTGTGACTGCCTGTAACTAGCGATGGTCTTGACATATAGCGCCTAACCTACAGCTGTGACTGCCTATAACTAGCGATGGTCTTGACATATAGCGCCTAACCTACAGCTGTGACTGCCTGTAACTAGCGATGGTCTTGACATACAGCGCCTAACCTACAGCTGTGACTGCCTGTAACTAGCGATGGTCTTGACATATAGCGCCTAACCTACAGCTGTGACTGCCTGTAACTAGCGATGGTCTTGACATATAGCGCCTAACCTACAGCTGTGACTGCCTGTAACTAGCGATGGTCTTGACATATAGCGCCTAACCTGCAGCTGTGGCTGCCTGTAATAACGATGGTCTTGACATATAGCGCCTAACCTACAGCTGTGACTGCCTGTAATAACGATGGTCTTGACTTATAGCGCCTAACCTACAGATGTGACTGCCTGTAACTAAAGAAGTACCCAACGGAGAAAGAAACACGCTTAGAAAAGACGGGTACAACACAATTTATTAATATTTCGGGTAAATACCCTTTGTCAAAATAGACAAACAAACAAACATAGAGATTAGCCGCTACTTATCTTCAATGGCAGAAGGCCTTCTGCCATTGAAGATAAGTAGCGGCTAATCTCTATGTTTGTTTGTTTGTCTATTTTGACAAAGGGTATTTACCCGAAATATTAATAAATTGTGTTGTACCCGTCTTTTCTAAGCGTGTTTCTTTCTCCGTTGGGTACTTCTTTGCATATTACACGCTTGGCAGTCACCTTTTTGGTCTGGATTGCCTGTAACTAGCGATGGCTGTTGTACGAAATGGCCGCGGTGTGAACCAGGCATGTATGTGTACAACATAGCACGCAAGTTGATCAATCCTTTTCCAGATCCAGAGGCCCCTGCCCGGACACCAAGCGTCCCAAGTCTTGATGACAGCCGCGCGATTCAGCAAATCGACAACCAGCACACGGTTCAACCCAGTGGTACAAACAGTTCAGATGCACAGTCTAACAGCGAACGGGGCATCTCCTGTCCCCCGGCTGTAAAAGTCATTGCAACCAAACCATGTTCAACAGATACAGTTGACAGTTTCGCACTAAAGCAGAAGAACAAAGCAGGTGAAGTCCACAGCTGTATTACAGACATTCTGTCAATCATCACCACAGTTCCATACAAATATAGACGACACTCAACCACTACTGTCAATGATCGCCCACCGTCACAGATTTCAGACCCGACATTAGAGACAACTCTGCTGGATGCTGTCAGCCGTGGTGATCTGGTGAAGGTGAAGAATCTGACTCGTGACGCTGACGTCATTAACATTCGAGTTGAAGGTTGGACGATGCTGCAACTGGCCTGTGACAAGGGTGATATAGATATTGCTAAATACCTGATCAATAAAAACGCCGAGGTCAATATTGCTGACGATGAGGGATGGACATCGCTACATTATGCCAGTAAACGTGGCGTCACTGAGGTGGTGGAAATGCTCATAGCCAGAAAAGCAGACGTGAACGCTGTGACCAAGACAGGGTACACCCCTCTTCTGCTGTCTTGTAAAAACAGGCGGGTGGAGACGACACTGGCGTTGTTACGACTCGGGGCGCTGGTGAACGTCCTAACGGAGGATGGAGCCACGTCCCTGATACTAGCCAGTGAAAATGGTGACGTGCAGGTCGTGCGTGCCTTGTTAGAGCGCGGGGCGGACGTCACTGTGAAGAACAATAGGCAGTATACAGCTTTACACAGGGCCAGTGTGCGTGGTCATCTACAGGTGGTGCGGACACTGCTGTACCATGGCGCTTCTGTAGACGATAGAGCTGAGTTCGGTATGACGCCTCTGTATTGTGCATGTGCATATGGCCACACACATGCAGCGACATTACTGATAGATCGTGGAGCGGATGTTAATGCAGCACGTAGTGATAGAGCCATTCCCCTTTTAATCGCCTGTCAAAATGGCCACACAGAGACAGCGACATTACTGATAGATCGTGGGGCGGATGTTAATGCTGCATGTAGTGCCGGAGCCACTCCCCTGTATTCCGCCTGTCAAAATGGCCACACACACACAGCGACATTACTGATAGATCGTGGAGCGGATGTTAATGCTGCACGTAGTGATGGAGACACTCCCCTGTATATCGCCGGTCAAAATGGCCACACACAGACGGCGACATTGCTGATAGATCGTGGAGCGGATGTTAATGCTGCATGTAGTGATGGATCCACTGCCCTGTATATCGCCTGTCAAAATGGCCATACCGAGACAGCGACATTACTGATTGATCGTGGAGCGGATTCTAATGCTGCAAGTAATACCGGAGCCACTCCCCTGTATATCGCCTGTCAAAATGGCCACATACAGACAGCGACATTGGTGGTAGATCGTGGAGCGGATGTTAATGATGCATGTAGTGATGGAGCCACTCCCCTGTATATCGCCTGTCAAAATGGCCACACAGAGACAGCGACATTACTGATAGATCGTGGGGCGGATGTTAATGCTGCATATAGTGATGGATCGACGCCCCTGTATATCGCCTGTGAAAATGGCCACACACAGATAGCTACATTACTGATAGATCGTGGGGCTCATGTTAATGTTGCAAGTAGTGATGGATCCACTCACCTGTATATCGCCAATGGCCATAATGGCCACACAGAGACAGATACAGATAGTTCCTAGGGCGGATGTTAACGTGAAAACCAACGCGGACTGGACTGCCCTCCAATAATAATTATAAGGACACCGTGAAGATTCTCAAGCAATACGGAGCACACAACTGACGTAACTGGAGATACATTTGTTTACCAGAAAGTCCCCTCCAATTCTGCTCTACACATGCAAAAGCCATTATTTCCATTTTTGTGAAAAGCGAGATTTTCGTTGTATTACATTGAACATCTCTCTTTTCATAAAATGGATCTGTTGGCTTTTACCTTTATGGTACATTATTCGTCATCACGAGTGGAATTCATGTGTAAAGTGTTAAGGTCAGTTCGTCACGCAGACCTTTCCTCAAAACCTGTCTCGCGCCAGTATAGCCTTCCGCTTCTAACTTAACTAATACACACAGGTGGATTGTTTGAAGCTGTGGATGTGGGGAGGGGGGGCTGAGGTGGATGGGGGGGGGGGGGCTAGGGTGGGGTCTGGAAGCCCTGCCGAAAACTTGAGAAAATTCAAGAAAAACGTACCAAGAGGATTTATCTGGGAGATGAACTATTAACATTAATGACTCGCTATTAAGGGCAATGCACAGACTAACCCCTTCACTGCCAGTGGACATAGATTGCGTCTCAACGCCAAAAAGCTTCCTACGTCTAAACAATAGGAAGGCAGAGTGTAGGGCAGTCGCGAGGGCTCATGACGATCTATGTCTCTTGCGAATGGATTGTATTAACATTTTCTCTGCACAAAAGGGGTTAATTGTTCATTTGTATTGTATATTGTCTCTGTACATACTTCCGCCAATTGGCACTGCTTTTGATGCTTTATAAGTTAAAAGTATGCTTTCTAAGCCACGCAACATCTGCGTACACGTATGAACCAGCATATAGAAGAGTACTGAAAATGGTTCATTCCTTGTTGATTGTTCATTCCTTTCATTGATTTAATTTGACTGTTGACTGTTTACTTAGATTTTTCTCTCGCAGCTATATTGTTCATTAAAAATACGTGCTGGTGTGTGATTTCAGTCTTTACAGCCAAAAGCAGTCTGTCTCAAAATCACAGGCCAGAACACCAATATGTACACACGGCCCCTAGCAGTATGTGGGTCAAGTACTCGGTTGTTTAATTGGCTGCACATTGCTTGACCCATTTAGCCCCCACACACTTCTGCAGGAGATGGATCGACCATGAAAATCCAAGGATAGTTTAGTGCAGATTAGCTTGGCACCATGAGGCGCCAAGCTAATCTGCCACTATACTTGAATTTTCATGGTGGATCCATCTCTTGCAACTGGTATTTAGTCATTAGGTTGCATGTGCTGAATTTGTGAAATGCAATCTTGGGGTTAAATGGGTTAACGCGCCGCCAGCAAATAAAGTGCCCTACAGGACGTACCGGAGCTGCGTGTTTCCTCTGTTCCCAGCAAGCTGCTGATGGTGACGGTTTATCCACGTGTTTATCCACTTGTATTTATCTACTTGTGCTTATCCACGTGTGTATCCACTAACCCCTTCACTGCCGGTGGTCACAGATCGTGTCTCTGAAAGTCTTTGACGTTCAACATGACAAAGTCCGCCACCAAGCGGCATAAATCCTCATGAGCCCCCACAACTGCGGTGGTTCGTAAATGCTCGGATATAAGTGTCTTGCATTTGAATCGTGTTTCATTATTGTTGGCAGTGAAGGCGCTTTACACCCAAGTTATTTATCCATTTGTGTTTATCCACTTGTGTTTATCTACTTGTGTATCCAGATAGTGTTTCTGAAATATGTGTCAATCCAACTCCAAAGACCCCGAGCCGTCACGTTTTTTTAACTCAACGCCAAAGAGCAACGTCCAGCGTCAAAGGAACATGGATACAAAGTGGTGTCAAAGAGACATAGATCATCTTGAGCCGCTGCATTTGCGTGGGTCATGATGATCTGTGTCTGTTGCAGATGGATCGTGTTGAAGTGAAGCTGCTAATGGCTAATTGTACTATAATTATACGTCTCTGTACATACTTCTATTTTTTGCACTGCTTTTGATGCTTTATCTATTAATAACATGCTCTCTAGGCCACGCACCATCTGCGTACACGTATGGATCAGCATATAGAAGAGTACTGAAAATGGTTCCGGCATATATTGTTGCTTTCACTGATTTTATTTTGACTATTTACTATGATTTTTCTCTCGCAGCTATATTATCCATGAAAAATATGTGCAGGTCTGTGATTTCGGTCTTGACAGCCAATCGATGTAAAGCTCAAAATCATAGACCAGCACACCAGTTTGTACACACGGCCCCTAGCAGTATGTAGGTCAAGTGATGGGTTGTTTAATTGGCTGTACATTGCTTGACCCATTTAGCCCCGACGCACTACAGCAGGAGAAGGATCGACCATGAAAATCCAAGGGTAGTGGCAGATTAGCTTGGCGCATACAGGCGTCAAACAAACTAATCTGCCACTATCCTTGAACTTTCATAGTTGGGCCATTTCTTGCATCTGGTATGTAGTCGTTAGGTGGCACGTCCTAAATGTGTGAAATGGGGTCTTGGGGTTAAATGGGTTAATGTCCCGCCAGCAACAAAAACTCGTACAGGACGTACCGGAGCTGCGTGTGAAAAACACGAATGTGTGTGGCCAGCCTGTCATAAAGCCAAACTTGATAAACCAAAAACATGCTCGGGACGCTTCACATTCATGCTCATTTATCGTGCCCTAGTTTGCAGAAAGAGAGCAGACAATCATGAACATTACAACATTTGTGTCACTGCTTTGGATGCATTTGTACATAAGTCAACTTTATAATAATTACATTTAGCTACTGATTGCATTTGTGTCTATTCTCTGTAATGTATACTATGCAAAACATTTTACTCCCCTAATTATTTACGACTTGTTAAGAACTGAATAATGAGTTCGATACATGTATTTGCATGATTTTTTTGTGCTACTTTTTGCTGTCCTCAATAATCAGAAGAAGGTAGTTTAAGCAATCAGTGGCGTAGGAACTCAAGGAGAATGGTTTTGCCTAGCGGTTAAACCTTCTGTGAACCATGTTGAATCTGTACTTCTACACGGACCACCTTGTGGTACTCTGTCAAGGTATGTTGAGAAACAAAATGTTTTGTATGTTTGTAATATAATGAACACACATACCTATTAACTTTCTAGTGGGCCGTACTACGTTTTGTTGCCCTTCCTACCATATTAATGTATTCTGGGGGCCATACCTCTTCCAAGGTCTCCATTCAATCATTTTACAGGCAGGGCAATCTAGTGGCAAGCGGCAAGATCTGGTAACACCAGCCCCTCCCCATTTTCTCCCATCCGCCCATCTAATTTGTTGTTGAAAGTTTATAACAGTTGACCAAGACTTCTATGAAAATCTTCCTACGCCACTGAGTTCTGTGCACTCTGTTCCCAGCAAGCTGCTGGCGTTGACGATTTATTATGTTTATCCACTTGTGCTTATCCACTTGTGTTTATCCACTTGTGTTTATCCACTTGTGTTTATCCAGTTGTGCTTATCCACTTGTGTTTATCCACTTGTGTTTATCCAGTTGTGCTTATCCACTTGCGTTTATCCACTTGTGTTTATCCACTTGTGTTTATCCACTTGTGTTTATCCAGTTGTGCTTATCCACTTGTGTTTATCCACTTGTGTTTATCCACTTGTGCTTATCCACTTGTGTTTATCCACTTGTGCTTATCCACTTGTGCTTATCCACTAAAACTTTCACTGCCGGTGGTCGCAGATCGTGTTTCTGAAATCTTCGTCAATACAACGCCAAAGACCGCGAGCCGTCACGTCCCAGGAACATGGAGTCAAAGTGGCGCCAGTAAGAGGCATAGATCCTCATGATCCCACGCAACTGCAGGGGCTCATGAGGATATAATGTCTCTTGCAGATGTGTCATGTTGATCTTTTTTTTCTCGGCAGTGTAGTTCATAAAGCTGTTCATGCCCGTGGCGTTGTGAGGGGGAGCGTTAACAAGACCAAAGGGACACAAACTCCCTTAAACCCCTGACACGCTACCATAAGGCATGGAGCGACCATGATAGTTGAAGGGTGGTGCCAGAATAGATTGGCGAGCCGCTATTCTGGCACCGCCCTTGAACTATCACGGTCGGTCAGTCTACTTTAGCTTTTGGACAGTGCGT
The DNA here is from genome assembly GCA_036245525.1 of Semisulcospira habei. NCBI lineage: Eukaryota > Metazoa > Mollusca > Gastropoda > Semisulcospiridae > Semisulcospira > Semisulcospira habei. The sequence goes on along the minus strand of BTPG01000007.1, from coordinate 16,469,467 downwards.
GCACCCCGGCCGTAGACCTTAAGGCGTGTTTCCATACAGCGACGCGACACGAATCGATAGCATTGAAATAAAAAATTAGTGTTTCCATATGCGCGGCGCGATTGCGGTGCGACTGTCGACAGTGCGACAAAATTGTATCGTCCCTTTTAGTGATCCAACGGTGATTCCGATGTGAGGAGAATCAGTAGGGCATATAAAACGCAATAATTCTAAACAAGTTAAATAGGTGCGCGGTATCTATTGTCGCCCGCTGTATATATGGAAACATAGGAAGCGATTGTTTGGTATCCTACTTTGTTGGCTTCGAAATAACCGTGCCATTTTCAGATTACTCAATGACAAATGACGTCAGTGGAAGTTGACTTATTTTATGACCCAGAAGGATAATGCACAGTATTTGTTTTAAAAACGTGACCTGTCTATGAAGTTATTTATAGTGAACGTCCGCCGTGAGATGGATTAAGTCGCCTGTTCGGCGTTAAATCCAAACAACTAACTATAATGCATGTGTGAAGTATAGTCACAATAACAGTGAACATTATTATGTTAAAAAATAAACAGTTGTAATTAGTTTCCTTAGCCGTGAGTGAACTATTTTTAGACGTTCTGTTTTCGTCGCATGACTGTTTTCGTCAAAATTCGTTCATTACGGTTTATTTCATAATTTGCTTGTAAATATTCTTCGCTCCCACACAACTTTAGGAAAACTGATGTATTTTTGTTATTATTTAAAATAGCACGGGAAAAAACAACTTTCTGACATTCTGGCCAATCATTGAAGTTACGTGAATCAACTTTTTACAGACTTAGTCCTAACAAGTCTGTAGAGAGAATACTTTTCCGCCTGCTGCTCAGCTTTGTTTGATGTGTCGCCTACCGCGCCGCTGTTGGAAACATGCCCTCAGGGTTTATGTAGTGAAATGCAGTGTATTCATTCTTTTTCTTTCGTGCTTACATTCTGCAATAAAAATATATTAAAAAAATAAACAGCTGACTGTGTTTCAGTGTTAGACATTTTGAGAGCTGTGTGTGTAATAAGTGTGCGATAGTGACAACAGAAGTGTAGAAATGTCAGTGGCCGCTCAGGCCTAACTGTTATTGTTTTAATTCCTATGTCCAATCCCTTTAGCCTCTCTCTCTCTCTCTCTCTCTCCCAGAAATAATGCAAGCGATGGCGCTTAGAGATGATCTGCGTAGTCGAAAACTATTTCCTGAATTCAAGCAACAACGTAACCGTGTTAAGTACATGATCAGAGAGGCAAGGAAAAGGTTAATCCGTGACACAGTGAAAGACAGTAAGGATACTTCCACTATCTGGCGCCTATTAAACACTCTAACTAAAGGCTGCCCTGGCACTTCAACAACCATTCCCAGCAGTCTTACTGCAGAAACTTTTAATAATCATTTTCTTTCAGTCGCTGAAACTCTAAATGCCTCAATTAATAGCAGTAAGTATGAATGTTCTAATTTGCTTTCTGAATTCTGTAAACACAGAACAGAGGACACAGACCCCTTCAGCATTCCCTTGCTATCAGTTCATGAGGTGGGTTTGCTCATTAGTAAACTACCAAATAAAAAGTCTTCGGGGCCTGATGACATCAGCCCCCAAATACTTAAGTTATCCCTGCCGTACATAGTAGAGTCTATTACGTACATTTACAACCTTTGTATCAAGCAACATACTTTCCCTAACAAACTAAAATACGCTAAAGTCATTCCACTTCCAAAAACTAAAGATCGTTCTGACCCTAACAACTATCGACCGATTTCATTATTATCAGTTCTATCAAAGCCGCTTGAAAGGCATGTCCACAAACACCTGCTTGCCTACTTAGAAAACCGCAAGCTCCTGCACCCCTTTCAATCCGGATTTCGCCCACAACACTCGTGCCACACTGCACTCACGCGCCTCGTTGACGCATGGCTCCATGGTATGAACAAATCCCAGATAACGGGTGTCGTTTACTTAGACTTTAAAAAGGCCTTTGACCTAATCGATCACACCACTCTAATGACAAAGATTCAGAAATACTTGAATAGTACAGAAGTAGTTGCATTTTTTAAATCATACCTAACTGATCGTAAACAAAAAGTTCTAGTGAATGGATCTTACTCTTCTCTAAAAGATATAAAGTATGGAGTTCCCCAAGGATCCGTGCTTGGTCCCTTATTATTTTGTCTATTCATCAATGACCTGCCACTTCATATAACTTGCAAGAACGTACAATGTGATCTTTTTGCTGATGACACTTCCATTCATATGACTAACAAAGATATACAAGTAATTTCTTCCAACTTGCAGCATAGTCTTGATGAAGTGTCTGAATGGTGTCACAGGAATTCTATGATTGTTCATCCAATTAAAACCAAATCTATGATAATCACCACTCGTCAAAAACACCAGTTAGCACCCCTGTTACTTAACCTTTTATTAAAGGGCAGGCAAATAGAACACGTTAATGAACACCGCCTACTAGGGATTACAATTGACAGTCAGCTTAAGTGGAAGGCTCATACGGACACTCTATGCAGAACGGTAGCCAAAAATCTTTTCATGTTGTCCAAACTGAAATATTACACCGACTCGGACACGCGCAAACTATTCTATAATGCTCACATACGTTCTCATATTGATTACGCGTCAACGGTGTGGGATGGATGCAGTGAAGTCCACTTGAAGAGACTCAACTCGTTACACAGAAGGGCAGCAAAGTTAATCCTTCCTGACCCACGACTCACAACAGAAGAAAAACTCGCCAAAATAGGATTTCTGCCGCTGCAAGACCACTTCAAATACAATAAGGCTATTTTTATGTTCAAAGTGTGGAAACAGAAAATACCAGAATATATCACAACTCTTTTCTCTAAGTCGGAATCTAGGCTTGGTAATATTAGGCAACTTTTCTTAGTCCCCAAAACAAGAATTGATATATACAAATCTAGTTTGTCATTCGCGGGAACGCAGACTTGGAACACGCTTCCTGATTATGTAAAATCCGCTTCCTCTCTAGCCCGTTTCAAAATCAGTCTCTTCAAGTACTTCTCGAAGCAGTCATAATCATTTCGTTGTGAAATATATACTGCCCTGTAACCCTGATTATGTATGCTCCCAATTACAAACTCTGTGTGTGATGGTGTGTGTGTGTGTGTGTGTGTGTGTGTGTGTGTGTGTGTGTGTGTGTGTGTGTGTCAGTTTAGGTGTGTGAGATTGTCATGGGAATTTCTTTCCCTAAACTAGCAATGTTTTTGTCAGTTTCATTTACATTTAACTATATACTTAGTTTTTTTTTTTTTTTATTTTGTCTCGTAGTTTTGTAGCAACGGCAGGTTTGAAAAATGGCTATGTCTGTGACGATGTCAATGCCTCAACCGTTGATAAATAAAGCTTCATTGAATCATTGAATCTCTCTCTCTCTCTCTCTCTCTCTCTCTCTCTCTCTCTCTCTCTCTCTTTCTCTCTGTGTGTGGGCGCGTGTGTATGTGTGTGCGTGCATGTGTGCGGAACAGTGTGTTTTGTGCATATTTGTTTATGCTGGTGTGTGTGTGTCTGCATGTGTGTGCGTGCATCTTGCGTGCATGTATGTGTGTGTTGGGTTAGGCAGGAGGAAGTAAAACGTCTAGATAATCTTGACGTTTATGTTTACAGTTTTTGCGTTCAATACACCGAATGTAGTCTTAACAGGGTGCAATGTATACTATATGTATGTATTTATTATGTAGTTGTATTTCATGTACCGTGTGTAATGCATATTATTAGCCAGACTTGGGTCGGGACTGTGCTTCGTCTGACGAGGGCGTTGGTTGAAGGCCCCGGACATACATCACGATACCACGTTTGTCCCGGCCTTTAAACCAATGTTTGAGCCGTAGCGGGGTCTGACCTAGAGGATTTACGTACTTCCGTGTGCGTGTGCGTGCGTGTGTGTGTGTGTGTGTATATGTGTGTGTGTGTGTGTGAGTGTGTGCAAGCGCGTGTACGTGCCGGCGTGCGTGAGTGTGTGTGTGTGTGTGTGTGTGTGTGTGTGTGTGTGTGTGTGTGTGCGTGCGTGCGTGCGTGTGTGTTTTCATGTAGTTTGTAGCAAGGACAAGAATGAAAAAAAGGTCTGCGCACCTATTCTTTTATCCTTGGAAAATAAAGTTTCGTTTCATTTCATTTCTATATCTCCACACACACACACACACACACACACACACACACACACACACACACACACACACACACACACACACACACACACACACACACACACACACACACAAGACATACATACAGACACGCAGAAAACACACACACGCATGCAGAATGTCATTGCACCTCCGTGTAGTAGTTGCTCCTTATTCAGTCGAAACGGACGCGGTGTCGCCAAAGGAATTAAATAAGGGGACGCAAATAAATACACAGATATTTTTTTAAGAGCGGTTAGTTCCCTTATATTGTGGCCTTAGTCACGCTTTTATCTAGATAAAGGCACAGTCGCCCAGCCTTGGAAACCAAGCATTTGTCAGTGGCGTTCCAAGCCCCGTCGTAGTTCAGTTGTGTGAGCCCATGATTATCTGTGTCTGTTGCAGATGGACCATGTTGATGTGAAGGGGCTAACGGCTAATTTTGTACTATAATTATACGTCTGTCAAGGAGTACTAAAGGCAGGAGATGGGCTTCTGATGCTCAGCCTGTGCTAGCGAAGGCCATTGCATGCCTCTGCCTTAAGTGTTATTCACAGACTATTAAGCCGCTAACTGTTTAGTGGCAAGGTTTATTTAAGATTTAATAGTACTAAACTATGTCATACAAGAGTTTTTGGGTACAAAACCTTATGTAATGGGTCATGATAAGGCATATTTGATACTGTTAATTAGAAGAGACTTTGTTGCAAGTAAACCTCCCATGCTAATATTTGAAGTTAAAATGAGTATTCTGTTTTCTTATAAATCCTCTGAATTGACATTATAGTAATTAATCCATAGAAAAAATTATTGACTCACCACCTACTCCGACATACGCGCCTTCTAGACTGATGTCTGCAGGAGCACTCCATTTCCTTTGCTGGTCCTTCTGCAGGTTGTGCAGTCCATGCAAGAGAACATTTGACAGAGATCTGAGCAGTTTCTGACACTGTGACACACTGTCCAAGTTGTAGTATGATCCCATGGTTGACAGTATCATACATAGTCTCCGGCAACAGCATGCACGATGGTGGGCGTTTTTCACAAAACACAGCCCAACCTCAACCAGCTGGTGTGTACACTCATGAGGAACTGTGAGAGAGCCTCTTGACACCTCCTGGATGAAGTTCTTTACATCACTATTCACCAGGGGTTCCTCATCACTGAAATTGAGGTCTTCTGAACACTTGCCCTCCAGCCATCCAGCAACATAGGCACATCAGCTTTTCTCGTTGTTGGTGACATCGGAGATGCTGTTTTGAATTGAAGCTGCATCATCAACAATTAGTGGCCCGATGCAATCATGAACTTTCGGCTGGTCATCCATCTCGACAGATTTGAGGAAGGTAGCTGCGTGTCTAGCTAGGCGTTTCTTTGCAGCACCTGACACATCTCCAACGGTCATGAACGCGTTGCCTCCTGTTGACTGTCTGTACACGCCAAATTCCCCTTCAATCCGGTCACTTTGGATTTCCCGCAGCAACACATATACGAAAATCCAGCTGTATCCAGGAGATGCCTACACAAAGCAGCTAGACCTCGCATTGTTTGGACCAGCGCCTTCTTGGTGTCGTGGGTCAAGCATTCAACACGAGAAGCTCCATGGCCAGAATTTGCAGCTTCAAACTGTTCAGCATGTGTCCAGGGTTGTAGATGATGACACTTGCACTGCCCGGTGGGGATCCTTGAGTCGGGCGTCTTGGCCTTTGGATGACACGTTTACATGATTCCACCAATTCAGCACACTTTAAATGAAATCTGCTGTATCTTGGGACCCTTGGATTTTCAGTGCTGCAACCACTTTCTCATTGAATACTTTTAGGACGTGTTTGACATTCTGTAGCTGCAGCTTTGATGTGTGGTAAAAGAGCAAGACCGGTCCCACCCAGGTATGCATCCGGTCACTCTGGTCCCGACGCCTCAAAATGTCCGAGCAGAAGAATGTGAAGCAATCGGGGGCGTTTCGATCGTTATTCGTAGTTAGTAACTACAGGCTCCGAATTACTCATCAGGGAACCGGCCTACAATTCTCAGTCCATTTCTTGGTGTCTTCCTCCCAGTATGTCGCATTTAAATCCTTACATAAGGACATGTTATCCGTGTAGTCCATGCATGTAACTGTAGTCCTGACGCGGCATTTTTGATGTCCAGTATGGTCGCTTTCAAACCCTTGCAGTATTCCTGACGCGGTGTTATAGATGTCTAGTATGAACGCTTTCAAACCCTTGCAGTATTCCTGATGCGGTGTTATTGATGTCAAGTATGATTGCTTCAAATCCTTGCAGGGTCCAGTCTTGTGTCGGGATCCGATTGTATCGCTGCGTCTTCTGTTCCCTCGGCGCTTGTGCCTGTCCGTTCCAAGGTCATTTCCTGCTCAGCAGGGCTTAGCCGCGATAAGACACAAGGAGCCGTTGGGCGGAGTTTGCGTGTATCGACGTGGGAGTCATATTCTTTGTTTATTAATCCGTCCGTTTTGACGGACCAATCCCAGACTGAGTGTCGTTGTTGTTGTTGTTGATTCTCCGTGTATTCGTGTTTGTAGCTGATGCCGGTTGTTTGTGCGGCTGTGTTGCCTTCCATACGACAGACTAGTGTTTCAAGTCTAGTATTGTCCTCTGTGTAGGTGGTACGCAGTGTTGCCGTGGTGCATATCTCACAGTTGAGCTTAAAAATCAGCTTATTGTTGTAGCTGTTGCTGCTGTTTTGGTGTGGCTGTCGTTTCGTTGATTGCTGTTGTTTCCATTGGCTTGTTGGGCCGCCTGAATTGTATATCGTTTTGGTGGTAGTTGCCGGGTTTTGTCGTTGTAGAAGGGCCTTCAATTCTTCGAGTGCTTCACAGAAAAGTTGGCCTCGCTTGTTGCGAGCGTTCCAGTCCTCCTTTCACTTTTGTGCGCTTTAGAACGAGTTCTTTGTGACCAGTGTTGCCTGGTGTTGTAGATTAAAGTTGGTGCTGCGTAGTTTTGTGGTCGGTGTGAAGTAGACAATGTCCGTTTCCTCTATTCTTAGTCCGTGTTGTTGACAAAGTGGCTTGCCTTTCTCGTTGGCGGGAGGTAAGTCTTTTAGCAAACAGTATGACGTCATAGAGTGTAGCGATTCATGACAGATGTCACTTCAGTAGAGGGTTTTGCCGTGGGGGCTGCAGGGCCGATTGTTGGCCTCAGTTGAGTAGCTGGCTCACACGTGTCTTGTAAAAGTCGCAGAAAAATAGGATCGCAGTGTAGTTTGTCGCTTGTTCTAGCTTGTCGATCGTGTGGTGTTAATTGGTGATTTTCGTTCCATCCACATTTTCTCAGGTGTGGGGAGTCCGTTCCAACCACCCTATTATAGGTGTGGGAGTGGGTCTCAACCACCCTATTATAGGTGTGGAAGTGGGTCTCAACCACCCTATTATAGGTGTGGGAGTCGGTCTCAACCACCCTATTATAGGTGTGGGAGTCGGTCTCAACCACCCTATTATAGGTGTGGGAGAATGGTCAAAGAGCTCCTTCTTGCTTGTGGTTTCTTGGTTGTATTCGTTCCGTCCACCCTTTATCAGGCGTGGGGAATGAGTCTCAACCACCCTGTTTCAGGTGTGGGAAACCAGCGATGACTTTCTTCTTCCTTGTAGTTCTCCGTTGACATGAGATGTCTTGGGTCTTGATCGCCGTTTCTGGCGGAGTTAGGGCTGGCAGCTGTTGTTTCCTTCGTCGTCTCGCTTTGACTCCGCCAGAAACGGCGATCAAGACCCAAGACATCTCATATCAACGGAGAACTACAAGGAAGAAGAAAGTCATCGCTGGTTTCCCACACCTGAAACAGGGTGGTTGAGACCCATTCCCCACGCCTGATAAAGGGTGGATGGCAGGAACGAATACAACCAAGAAACCACAAGCAAGAAGGAGCTCTTCGACCATTCTCCCACACCTATAATAGGGTGGTTGAGACCGACTCCCACACCTATAATAGGGTGGTTGAGACCGACTCCCACACCTATAATAGGGTGGTTGAGACCAACTCCCACACCTATAATAGGGTGGTTGAGACCCACTCCCACACCTATAATAGGGTGGTTGGAACGCACTCCCCACACCTGAGAAAATGTGGATGGAACGAAAATCACCAATTAACACCACACGATCGACAAGCTAGAACAAGCGACAAACTACACTGCGATCCTATTTTTCTGCGACTTTTACAAGACACGTGTGAGCCAGCTACTCAACTGAGGCCAACAATCGGCCCTGCAGCCCCCACGGCAAAACCCTCTACTGAAGTGACATCTGTCATGAATCGCTACACGCTATGACATCATACTGTTTGCTAAAAGGCTTACCTCCCGCCAACGAGAAAGGCAAGCCACTTTGTCAACAACACGGTCTAAGAATAGAGGAAACGGACATTGCCTACTTCACACCGACCACAAAACTACGCAGCACCAACTTTAATCTACAACACCAGGCAACACTGGTCACAAAGAACTCGTTCTATAGCGCACAAAAGTGAAAGGAGGACTGGAACGCTCGCAACAAGCGAGACCAACGTTTCTGTGAAGCACTCGAAGATTTGAAGGCCCTTCTACAACGACAAAACACGGCAACTACCACCAAAACGGTATACAATTCAGGCGGCCCAACAAGCCAACGGCAACAACAGCAATCAACGAAACGACAGCCACACCAAAACAGCAGCAACAGCTACAACAATAAGCTGATTTTAAATCTCAACTGTGAGATATGCACCACGGCAACACTGCGTACCACCTACACAGAGGACAATACTAGAAACACTAGTCTGTCGTATGGAAGGCAACACAGCCACACAAACAACCGGCATCGTCTACAAACACGAATACACGGAGAATCAACAACAACAACGACACTCAGTCTGGGATTGATCCATCAAAACGGACGGATTAATAAACAAAGAATATGACTCCCACGTCGATACACGCAAACTCCGCCCAACGGCTCCTTGTGTCTTATGCTAAGCCCCGCTGAGCAGGAAATGACCTTGGAACGGACAGGCACAAGCGCCGAGGGAACAGAAGACGCAGCGATACAATCGGATCCCGACACAAGACTGGACCCTGCAAGGATTTGAAGCAATCATACTTGACATCAATAACACCGCATCAGGAATACTGCAAGGGTTTGAAAGCGTTCATACTAGACATCTATAACACCGCGTCAGGAATACTGCAAGGGTTTGAAAGCGACCATACTGGACATCAATAATGCCGCGTCAGGACTACAGTTACATGCATGGACTACACGGATAACATGTCCTTATGTAAGGATTTAAATGCGACACACTGGGAGGAAGACACCAAGAAATGGACTGAGAATTGTAGGCCGGTTCCCTGATGAGTAAATCGGAGCCTGTAGTTACTAACTACGAATACCGATCGAAACGCCCCCGAGTGCTTCACATTCTTCTGCTCGGACATTTTGAGGCGTCGGGACCAGAGTGACCGGATGCATACCTGGGTGGGACCGGTCTTGCTCTTTTACCACTGATTCGAAGCGAGACGACGAAGGAAACAACAGCTGCCAGCCCTAACTCCGCCAGAAACGGCGATCAAGACCCAAGACATCTCATGTCAACGGAGAACTACAAGGAAGAAGAAAGTCATCGCTGGTTTCCCACACCTGAAACAGGGTGGTTGAGACCCATTCCCCACGCCTGATAAAGGCTGGATGGAACGAATACAACCAAGAAACCACAAGCAAGAAGGAGCTCTTCGACCATTCTCCCACACCTATAATAGGGTGGTTGAGACCGACTCCCACACCTATAATAGGGTGGTCGAGACCGACTCCAACACCTATAATAGGGTGGTTGAGACCCACTCCCACACCTATAATAGGGTGGTTGAGACCCACTCCCACACCTATAATAGGGTGGTTGGAACGCACTCCCCACACCTGAAATGTGGATGGAACGAAAATCACCAATTAACACCACACGATCGACAAGCTACAACAAGCGACAAACTACACTGCGATCCTATTTTTCTGCGACTGTTACAAGACACGTGTGAGCCAGCTACTCAACTGAGGCCAACAATCGGCCCTGCAGCCCCCACGGCAAAACCCTCTACTGAAGTGACATATGTCATGTGAATCGCTACACGCTATGACGTCATACTAAAAGACTTACCTCCCGCCAACGAGAAAGGCAAGCCACTTTGTCAACAACACGGACTAAGAATAGAGGAAACGGACATTGTCTACTTCACACCGACCACAAAACTACGCAGCACCAACTTTAATCTACAACACCAGGCAACACTGGTCACAAAGAACTCGTTCTAAAGCGCACAAAAGTGAAAGGAGGACTGGAACGCTCGCAACAAGGGAGGCCAACTTTTCTGTGAAGCACTCGAAGAATTGAAGGCCCTTCTACAACGACAAAACCCGGCAACTACCACCAAAACGATATACAATTCAGGCGGCCCAACAAGCCAACGGCCGCAACAACAGCAATCAACGAAACGACAGCCACACCAAAACAGCAGCAACAGCTACAACAATAAGCTGATTTTTAAGCTCAACTGTGAGATATGCACCACGGCAACACTGCGTACCACCTACACAGAGGACAATACTAGAAACACTAGTCTATCGTATGGAAGGCAACACAGCCGCACAAACAACCGGCATCGTCTACAAACACGAATACACGGAGAATCAACAACAACAACAACGACACTCAGTCTGGGATTGATCCGTCAAAACGGACGGATTAATAAACAAAGAATATGACTCCTACGTCGATACACGCAAACTCCGCCCAACGGCTCCTTGTGTCTTATCGCGGCTAAGCCCCGCTGCGCAGGAAATGACCTTGGAACGGACAGGCACAAGCGCCGAGGGAACAGAAGACGCAGCGATACAATCGGATCCCGACACAAGACTGGACCCTGCAAGGATTTGAAGCAATCATACTTGACATCAATAACACCGCATCAGGAATACTGCAAGGGTTTGAAAGCGTTCATACTAGACATCTATAACACCGCGTCAGGAATACTGCAAGGGTTGGAAAGCGACCATACTGGACATCAATAATGCCGCGTCAGGACTACAGTTACATGCATGGACTACACGGATAACATGTCCTTATGTAAGGATTTAAATGCGACACACTGGGAGGAAGACACCAAGAAATGGACTGAGAATTGTAGGCCGGTTCCCTGATGAGTAAATCGGAGCCTGTAGTTACTAACTACGAATACCGATCGAAACGCCCCCGAGTGCTTCACATTCTTCTGCTCGGACATTTTGAGGCGTCGGGACCAGAGTGACCGGATGCATACCTGGGTGGGACCGGTCTTGCTCTTTTACCACTGATCTGAAGGTGCGTAGCACCGACCTGACTAGGACCCGTGAATAGCCACCCGATTTTTTTTAGGGTCGTTTGCTATCCTCAGCAATGTGCAAAACCGGTCACTTTTGGTTTCACCTACGCCTCGCTTTCAAATCCTGGCATATTATGCCCACTTCATTCTCCTTTCACTCGGACTGTGCGAACAGGAAAAATATCGCATCTTCATTGCTCCACTGGACCATCAAGATTGAATCGACAAACACACGAAGGGACTAAGCGTAATACAGCGGCCCACCATCACTCATCTTTACTTCGCGGCCAGAGTGATGATGCAATCAGGATGACGCCACCGCTATCGGTCCCGGCCACGCGCGCACCGTTTAGAGTGGCCACGCTTCAATGCACACAACCCCAACCTCAGGCTCACCGTCCTGAGGGGATCGGAACACTGATTCAACAAAGCAGAGAGCGCCTCTTAAATAAGAGGAGATAGCTCATATCAGTGCCGGTAGAAGAGCAATCCAGCTAGCTCATCATCATCATCATCATCATCAGTCCCTTGCCCGAACTGGGCGTTGGGGGGACTGAAAGGCAGCAGCAACAGACAGTGCTCTCCACTGAGTTCTATTTTGGGCGGTGGTAAGCAAGTCTGGCATCTCGAGTTCGGTCCATTCTTTTATGTTTGCGACCCAACTCTTTCTCTGACGACCTCGCCGACGACTTCCTTCGAGAGTGCCTTGGAGGATAGTCTTGGACAAGGTGTTGTGTCGGGTCACGTGGCCAAACCAAGCAAGCTTGCGCCGTTTCACGGTTGCCAGAAGGGGTTCATGTGGGCCCACCAGGGAAGTGACGATGCTCCGTACATATTCGTTGGTCTTGTGCTCGCGGTACGAGATGCGGAGCAACTTCCTCAGGCACTTGTTCTCAAAGGCCTGGATTTTCTTTTCTGAGTCTGCAAGCAGTGTCCAAGTCTCACAGCCGTAGAGTAGAATAGACACTACGAGGGACTTGTAAAGCCTGTACTTGATGGTGAAGCTGATGGAGTTACTTCGCCATATCCTGTCCAGCCTGGCCATTGCGGATGTTGCTGTACCTATCCTGATACGGATCTCTGCTATGCAACTACCGTCTTTGGACAGGGTGGCTCCCAAGTACTTGAAGCTATTGACCTCTTCTAGCTTCTGGCCGTTCATGTGAATGTTGCTGCTGCTGTCGCTTGTGGTGTTGATCATCACTTTGCTTTTATCCGTACTGATCTCCATGCCATAAGACCCTGCGCTACTTGAAAGTTTGTCTGTCAGGTTTTGGAGCTCACTATTGCTGCCTGCCATGAGGTCAATGTCGTCTGCGAATCGAAGATTGCACAGGGATCTGCCACCAATAGAGATTGAAGTATGGTGGTCGTGGAGGGTTTCCTGCATGATCTTCTCCAGGAATATGTTGAAAAGGACAGGAGAGAGCAGGCATCCTTGACGGACACCGATCGTCGTCCTGAAGAACTCGCCTGACTGATTGTTAAGTAGAACCGCGCTGCAGGCGTTCTTGTAAAGCGCTTCTATCATTTGGATCAGTCCCTCCTCTATGTTGAACGATCTCATGACTTGCCAGAGTCCGTCGTGCCAGACGCGATCAAATGCTTTCCTGAAATCAATGAAGTTGTGGTAGAGTTCGCGCTGATGCTGCAGATCTTATCAGACTGATAGTTCTGTAGTTCTGGCACTGTTTCAGGTTTCCTTTCTTGGGGAGCGGGATCACTAGAGACTGTGTCCATTCTACTGGCCATTTCTTTTGCTCCCAGATCTTTTGACAGAGTGTAGTGAGGACCTTCGTTGTTACTTCTCCTCCATGTTTCAACAGTTCCGCAGGTACGTTGTCTACACCTGGAGACTTTCCTCCCTTCAGGCCGCGTACGGCTGCTTCCACCTCTTCAGCTAACACTGGCAGGTCTTCAGCCTTCCTGGCCCCAGCCTGGTTGTTTTGGAGGATGCTGGTGTCTGGCTCAGCCTTGTAGTTATACAAGTCTCGGCAGTACTCAGTCCATCTGTTTAGTACAGCAGTGTTTTCCGTAAGGAGTTGGCCGCTGCTGTCTTCGATGTCTGTGGCTGTTCGCTGTTGAGTCTTGGTGAGGGTCCTTAGCGTTTCATAAGCCTTCTTGCTGTTGCCGTTTGCCATGCCCTCTTCCACGCTACAACACTGGTCTTCAATCCAATCTTCTTTGGCTTCTTTCATCCTCTTCCTGATCTTCTTGTTGACAAGTCTGTACTTGTTTGCTGATGTGAGGTCTTGGCCTCTCTTTTTCTTCCAGGCTCTCCTCTCATCACAGAGATCGAGGATGTCATCGGTGACCCAGGGCTGTTTGCGCTTCCTCTGCTTCCCCAGCACTTCTTCTGCTGTAGAAAGTAACACCTCTTTTATATTTCCAGCAAGGGTGTCTACGTCACAGTCCAAAGTAGCCAAGGCTGCAAATCTGCCTCCCACCTGGGCTTGGAAGAGCTCTTCTACTTCCGGGTCTTTTAGCTTCTGGAGGTCGAATCTGATGCGAGGGCTCTTGCTATCTCGTTTCAATGCCAGCTTCAACTTGAGGCTAGTAAGGACGAGGTTGTGGTCGCTGCCAATATCAGCGCCAGGAAAGGACCTCGTTTGTGCTTTGTTAACGCTGGATTTGAATCGTCGAGGCAGCAAGATGAAGTCAATCTGGTTATGGACCAGGCCTCCTGGCGATTGCCATGTCACTGTTCTTGACTTCTTGTGTGGGTGGAGGGTATTAGCAACGGTGAGACGGTGACTCTGTGCGAACTCTAAAAGTCGCAGGCCTCTGTCGTTTGTTTCTCCAAGGCCAAACTTGCCAGCTGTTCCTGCCCATTGTTGGTAGGCGTCAGGGCCGATCTTTGCATTCCAGTCACCGAGAACAGTCAGCTAGCTCACTTTCTAGCAAACACTTACGGGAGACGGACGTGTCATGACAGATGTTTACTCTAAGCATCCAGATATACACCATCAACAGACAACTACCTCTCATCTCCACGTCTATACGGCTGACAGAGATATAGCATACCACAAAAATGGACCGGCCGACATAGAAGATAGACTCCACCTGCAACCAAGGTCACAAGACGCTATCTCACACGGACAGCGGGCGTTCAGTCCGACCACGACAGCCGACCAATGAGATTCGACCATACGTCATCGGCACGCGCGCTGCACTAAGCCGCTCTGCCCTCACACCCAGCAAAGCCTCATTCAAAGCGAGACGACGAAGGAATCAACAGCTGCCAGCCCTAACTCCGCCAGAAACGGCGATCAAGACCCAAGACATCTCATGTCAACGGAGAACTACAAGGAAGAAGAAAGTCATCGCTGGTTTCCCACACCTGAAACAGGGTGGTTGAGACCCATTCCCCACGCCTGATAAAGGCTGGATGGAACGAATACAACCAAGAAACCACAAGCAAGAAGGAGCTCTTCGACCATTCTCCCACACCTATAGTAGGGTGGTTGAGACCGACTCCCACACCTATAATAGGGTGGTCGAGACCGACTCCCACACCTATAATAGGGTGGTTGAGACCCACTCCCACACCTATAATAGGGTGGTTGAGACCCACTCCCACACCTATAATAGGGTGGTTGGAACGCACTCCCCACACCTGAGAAAATGTGGATGGAACGAAAATCACCAATTAACACCACACGATCGACAAACTACAACAAGCGACAAACTACACTGCGATCCTATTTTTCTGCGACTGTTACAAGACACGTGTGAGCCAGCTACTCAACTGAGGCCAACAATCGGCCCTGCAGCCCCCACGGCAAAACCCTCTACTGAAGTGACATCTGTCATGAATCGCTACACGCTATGACGTCATACTGTTTGCTAAAAGACTTACCTCCCGCCAACGAGAAAGGCAAGCCACTTCGTCAACAACACGGACTAAGAATAGAGGAAACGGACATTGTCTACTTCACACCGACCACAAAACTACGCAGCACCAACTTTAATCTACAACACCAGGCAACACTGGTCACAAAGAACACGTTCTAAAGCGCACAAAAGTGAAAGGAGGACTGGAACGCTCGCAACAAGGGAGGCCAACTTTTCTGTGAAGCACTCGAAGAATTGAAGGCCCTTCTACAACGACAAAACCCGGCAACTACCACCAAAACGATATACAATTCAGGCGGCCCAACAAGCCAACGGCAACAACAGCAATCAACGAAACGACAGCCACACCAAAACAGCAGCAACAGCTACAACAATAAGCTGATTTTTAAGCTCAACTGTGAGATATGCACCACGGCAACACTGCGTACCACCTACACAGAGGACAATACTAGAAACACTAGTCTATCGTATGGAAGGCAACACAGCCGCACAAACAACCGGCATCGTCTACAAACACGAATACACGGAGAATCAACAACAACAACAACGACACTCAGTCTGGGATTGATCCGTCAAAACGGACGGATTAATAAACAAAGAATATGACTCCTACGTCGATACACGCAAACTCCGCCCAACGGCTCCTTGTGTCTTATCGCAGCTAAGCCCCGCTGAGCAGGAAATGACCTTGGAACGGACAGGCACAAGCGCCGAGGGAACAGAAGACGCAGCGATACAATCGGATCCCGACACAAGACTGGACCCTGCAAGGATTTGAAGCAATCATACTTGACATCAATAACACCGCATCAGGAATACTGCAAGGGTTTGAAAGCGTTCATACTAGACATCTATAACACCGCGTCAGGAATACTGCAAGGGTTGGAAAGCGACCATACTGGACATCAATAATGCCACGTCAGGACTACAGTTACATGCATGGACTACACGGATAACATGTCCTTATGTAAGGATTTAAATGCGACACACTGGGAGGAAGACACCAAGAAATGGACTGAGAATTGTAGGCCGGTTCCCTGATGAGTAAATCGGATCCTGTAGTTACTAACTACGAATACCGATCGAAACGCCCCCGAGTGCTTCACATTCTTCTGCTCGGACATTTTGAGGCGTCGGGACCAGAGTGACCGGATGCATACCTGGGTGGGACCGGTCTTGCTCTTTTACCACTGCATCTGAAGGTGCGTAGCACCGACCTGACTAGGACCCGTGAATAGCCACCCGATTTTTGTTAGGGTCGTTTGCTATCCTCAGCAATTTGCAAAACCGGTCACTTTTGGTTTCACCTACGCCTCGCTTTCAAATCCTGGCATATTATGCCCACTTCATTCTCCTTTCACTCGGACTGTGCGAACAGGAAAAATATCGCATCTTCATTGCTCCACTGGACCATCAAGATTGAATCGACAAACACACGAAGGGACTAAGCGTAATACAGCGGCCCACCATCACTCATCTTTACTTCGCGGCCAGAGTGATGATGCAATCAGGATGACGCCACCGCTATCGGTCCCGGCCACGCGCGCACCGTTTAGAGTGGCCACGCTTCAATGCACACAACGAGATCGGAACACTGATTCAACGAAGCAGAGAGCGCCTCTTAAATAAGAGGATAGCTCATATCAGTGCCGGTAGAAGAGCAATCCAGCTAGCTCACTTTCTAGCAAACACTTACGGAAGACAGACGTGTCATGACAGATGTTTACTCTAAGCATCCAGATATACACCATCAACAGACAACTACCTATCATCCCCACGTCTATACGGCTAACAGAGATATAGCATACCACAAAAATGGACCGGCCGACATAGAAGATAGACTCCACCTGCAACCAAGGTCACAAGAGGCTATCTCACACCGACAGCGGGCGATCAGTCCGACCGCGACAGCCGACCAATGAGATTCGACCATACGTCATCGGCAAGCGCGCTGCACTAAGCCGCTCTGCCCTCACACCCAGCAAAGCCTCATTCGAAGCGAGACGACGAAGGAAACAACAGCTGCCAGCCCTAACTCCGCCAGAAAAGGGGATCAAGACCCAAGACATCTATGTCAACGGAGACTGAACTACAAAGAAGAAGAAAGTCATCGATGGTTTCCCACACCTGAAACAGGGTGGTTGAGACCCATTCCCCACGCCTGATAAAGGGTGGATGGAACGACTGAATACAACCAAGAAACCACAAGCAAGAAGGAGCTCTTCGACCATTCTCCCACACCTATAATAGGGTGGTTGAGACCCACTCCCACACCTATAATAGGGTGGTTG
>BTPG01000007.1:16438666-16451784 GCA_036245525.1 Semisulcospira habei | reverse complement strand
TATAATAGGGTGGTTGAGACCCACTCCCACACCTATAATAGGGTGGTTGGAACGCACTCCCCACACCTGAGAAAAGGTGGATGGAACGAAAACCACCAAGTAACACGTCCCCCACAAGGCTGGAAATCCAGGTGGAAAATTTAACACCACACGATCGACAAGCTAGAACAAGCGACAAACTACACTGCGATTTTATTTTTCTGCTGCTTCAACAAGACACGTGTGAGCCAGCTACTCAACTGAGGCCAACAATCGCCCCTGAAGCCCCCCACGGCATAACCCTCTACTGAAGAGACATCTGTCATGAATCGCTACACGCTATGACGTCATACTGTTTGCTAAAAGACTTAACTCCCGCCAACGAGAAAGGCAAGCCACTTTGTCTACAACACGGACTAAGGAATAGAGGAAACGGACATTGTCTACTTCACACCGACCACAAAACTACGCAGCACCAACTTTAATCTACAACACCAGGCAACACTGGTCACAAAGAACTCGTTCTAAAGCGCACAAAAGTGAAAGGAGGACTGGAACGCTCGCAACAAACGAGGCCAACTATTCTGTGAAGCACTCGAAGATTGAAGGCCCTTCTACAACGACAAAACCCGGCACCTACCACCAAAACGGTATACAATTCAGGCGGCCCAACAAGCCAACGGCAACAACAGCAATCAACGAAACGACAGCTACAACAATAAGCTGATTTTAAATCATCAACTGTGAGATATGCACCACGGCAACACTGCGTACCACCTACACAGAGGACAATACTAGAAACACTAATCTGTCGTATGGAAGGCAACACAGCCACACAAACAACCGGCATCGTCTACAAACACGAAAACACGGAGGATCAACAACAACAACAACGACACTCAGTCTGGGATTGATCCGTCAAAACGGACGGATTAATAAACAAAGAATATGACTCCCACGTCGATACACGCAAACTCCGCCCAACGGTTCCTTGTGTCTTATCGCGGCTAAGCCCCGCTGATCAGCAGGAAATGACCTTGGAACGGACAGGCACAAGCGCCTAGGGAACAGAAGACGCAGCGATACAATCGGATCCCGACACAAGACTGGACCCTGCAAGGATTTGAAGCAATCATACTTGACATCAATAACACCGCATCAGGAATACTGCAAGGATTTGAAAGCGTTCATACTAGACATCTATAACACAGCGTCAGGAATACTGCAAGGGTTTGAAAGCGACCATACTGGACATCAATAATGCTGCGTCAGGACTACAGTTACATGCATGGACTACACGGATAACATGTCCTTATGTAAGGATTTAAATGCGACACACTGGGAGGAAGACACCAAGAAATGGACTGAGAATTGTAGGCCGGTTCCCTGATGAGTAAATCGGAGCCTGTAGTTACTAACTACGAATACCGATCGAAACGCCCCCGAGTGCTTCACATTCTTCTGCTCGGATATTTTGAGGCGTCGGGACCAGAGTGACCGGATGCATACCTGGGTGGGACCGGTCTTGCTCTTTTACCACAAGTACAGAAAAGCTATAACTTCAACTGAGTCGGATGATCACGAGTAACACGGACAAACTATTAACTCCCGTTTATACTACTGTCCCACACTCATCAACAAATGCAGGACAAGACCATGAGGCTTGCTGACATCTCGTCCAAAGTGGGCCTCACCATTCACAAACAGAAAACAAAGACAATGAGGCTGAACGCAACCAGGGAAGAACCAGTCTTGCTTGCTGGCACCCCGTTGGAGGAGGTGGAGTCCTTCATCTATCTCGGGAGCATCATAGACAAAAAAGGCGGCACTGATGCAGATGTCAGAGCACGAATCGGTAAAGCCAGAGCAGCCTTTCTCCAGTTAAAAAAGGTGTGGAGTACCAGAGAGCTGTCACAACACACCAAAGTCCGGATTTTCAACTCCAATGTAAAAGCAGTTCTCCTATATGGAGCAGCTCAGAACCCTGGCCATACCTTCCCCTGCAGCCACTGCGGTCGAACCTGCCTGTCTCGGATTTGCCTCCGCAGCCACGAACAAGCCTGCAGACGTCGTGGGCAACTCCTATAAAATCTTCGTTCGTGAAGTCAAGCCAAGAGAGAGATATGGAGCAGAGACTTGGAGATTGACAAAAACCACAGTCAACAGAGTACAGACCTTCATGAACAGTTGCCTTAGAAGAATTTTGAAAATCCACTGGCCAGAGAAGATCAGCAACGTCAGACTCTGGGAGAGAACAGAGCAGATAACAGCAGAGAATGAAAGTGGGCGAAGAAGATGGGGATGGATCGGTCACAGCCTGAGAAAGCCAGCTTCCAGTATCACTAGGCAGGCATTGTCATGGAACCCCCAGGGAAAGAGGAAAAGAGGTAGGCCGAGAAACTCCTGGCGTCGAGACCTCCAAGCAGACATCAAGAGACTGGGAACCACCTGGAGTAGAATCGAAGGAGAAGCACAGGACAGGAGTTGCTGGAGGTCTCTCGTCGATGGCCTATACCCGGGTAGGGGTGACAGACGTAAGTAAGTAAGAAGTAAAGCCAACTCAATGATTCTGCATCCTACTAAAACAAAATCTATGATATTGCAACACGCCAAAAGCACCAGTTGAAACAATTAAAGCTTAATCTATCACTCGGCGCCTCGCGCTGGGACCATACGGCGTTGAGGCGCGTCCCCTGGGTGGTGGATAGGGGGTCCCTCGTGAGAGGGGTGCACCGAATGAAATAAGGTGCCGTGAACCAACATGGTCTAAGGGAAGGTGACCCCGACAGAAAACCCCTGGTCCTCCTAGTAAGGGGGTTGGGCGTGGGGGTAGCTTCCCCACCCTGCAAATAAGGAAATAGCTACAAAAACGCCGACGAAAAGACTAACAGTAATTCCTTTCCTGGAGGAGGAAGGTTCTTCTACCAGAAGACTTATGAAGTCCTGTGGTGAAAGCCGGAAGTCTTCGGAAGCCACAGGACTGAGCCGCCTCTCTCTATCCAGGGATACAACCATGGGCACATGGAACGTCAAGACCATGTACCAGAGCGGCAAGGCCGCCCAGATAGCAGCGGAAATGCAAAAGTACAACCTTTCCCTGCTAGGTATCAGTGAAGCCAGATGGACGCAGTCTGGCCAGAAAAGGCTGTTAAGTGGGGAGATGATTCTGTATTCAGGTCATGAAGAGGAGAATGCCCCCCATACAGAAGGCGTAGCATTCATGCTGTCACCAGTGGCACAGAGAGCGCTGATGGGCTGGGAACCTCTTGGGCCAAGAATCATCACAGCAGCCTTTAGAACCAAGAAAAAGCTCAAGCTGAACGTCATCCAGTGTTATGCGCTCACTAATGACAGGGACGAGGAAGAGAAACAAGAGTTCTACGACCGACTCTAGAGTGCCTTGGACAAATGTGCGGAGCGAGACATCACCATCGTCATGGGCGATTTTAATGCCAAAATAGGGGAGGACAACACCGGATACGAAGAGGTGATGGGGAGACAGGGACTAGGCTCGGAGATGAGTGAGAACGGGGAGAGGTTTGTAGACTTTTGTGCTCTAAACCGACTTGTCATTGGAGGCAGCATCTTCCCACACAGAAGGATACACAAAGCAACTTGGGTCTCACCTGACCATACAACAGAGAACCAAATAGACCATATCTGCATTAGCAAGAAATTTAGAAGATCCCTTCAAGATGTTCGAGTGAGAAGGGGAGCAGATGTCGCCTCCGACCACCATCTGCTTACCTTAATAATGAAGCTCAAGCTAAAGAAAAGCCGCACAGAGACAACAAGAAGACAGCACTATAATGTAGACCTCCTGAGAGAAACTGGAGTTAGAGAAGAGTTCAAACTGGTGCTGTCCAACCGGTTTCAAGCGCTACAGGAGCTAGTAAATGAAGAGGAGGCGGCCACCACAGAGCAGCAGTGGAAGGCAGTTAGAGAGGCGCTGAACTCAACCTGCAAAGACACTGTAGGGTTCAGGAAACACCATCACAAGGACTGGCTGTCGGCACAGACCTTGAAGAAGATAGAAGTGAGGAAGCAGAAGAAAGCAGTTGTCAACAACAGTCGCACGAGAGCAGCCAAAGTAAGGGCACAGGGGGAATACTCAGAAGCCAACCGCGAGGTGAAGAGGAGTATCAGGGCAGACAAGAGGGCCTACACAGACAGCCTGGCAGCAGAGGCAGAAAAGGCAGCAGGCAGCGGCAATATGAAACAGCTCTACGACATTACCAGAAGATTGTCAGGCAAGTATGGCCATACAGAAAGACCAGTAAAAGACAAAGAAGGCAAGCCTATTGCAGACAGAGTAGACCATCTCGACAGATGGGCTGAGTGTTTTGAAGAGTTACTGAACAGACCTAGCCCACCCGACCCCCCAGACATCCAGCCGGCAGAGACCGACCTACCCATCAGCTGTGACAGACCCAGCCGGGAAGAGATCAGAAGAGCAGTGGCATTTTTGAAGAATGGCAAAGCAGCAGGCCCAGATGGCATCCCAGCGGAGTCTCTGAAAGCAGACCTAGAGACAACAGTGGAGATGCTGTACCCACTGTTTGGGAAGATCTGGGAAGAGGAGGTGATGCCGGCTGACTGGAAGGAGGGGTACCTAATCAAGCTTCCCAAGAAAAGCGACCTCAGCAAGTGTTCCAACTACAGAGGAATCACCTTGCTGTCAGTACCAGGAAAGGTCTTCAACAGGATCATCCTGGAGAGAATGAAGAGCTCCGTTGACCCCCAGCTGAGAGACCAGCAAGCAGGATTCAGGAAGAACCGATCATGTACAGACCAGATCGCCACTCTCCGCATCATCGTGGAACAGTCTCTGGAGTGGAGCTCCCCGCTGTACGTCAACTTTGTGGATTATGAGAAAGCATTTGACAGTTTGGACCGAGAGACTCTGTGGAAACTCCTACGACACTACGGTGTACCCACAAAGCTCGTCCGCCTGATCAAGGGCAGCTACGATGGCATGACATGTCGCGTGATCCACGAAGGGCAGTTCACCAAGGAGCTCCAGGTCAGAACTGGTGTCAGGCAGGGGTGTCTGCTGTCTCCGTTCCTCTTCCTACTGGCCATAGACTGGGTCATGAAGATGACCACAGAGCACAGACGAAGTGGAATACAGTGGACACTGTGGACACAGCTTGACGACCTCGATTTTGCAGACGACTTGGCATTACTCTCCCACACTCATCAACAAATGCAGGACAAGACCACGAGGCTTGCTGACATCTCGTCCCAAGTGGGCCTCACCATTCACAAACAGAAAACAAAGACAATGAGGCTGAACGCAACCAGGGAGGAACCAGTCTTGCTTGTTGGCACCCCGTTGGAGGAGGTGGAGACCTTCACCTATCTCGGGAGCATCATAGACAAAAAAGGCGGCACCGATGCAGATGTCAGAGCACGAATCGGTAAAGCCAGAGCAGCCTTTCTCCAGTTGAAAAATGTGTGGAGTTCCAGAGAGCTGTCACAACACACCAAAGTCCGGATTTTCAACTCCAATGTAAAAGCAGTTCTCCTATATGGAGCAGAAACTTGGAGATTGACAAAAACCACAGTCAACAGAGTACAGACCTTCATGAACAGTTGCCTTAGAAGAATTTTGAAAATCCACTGGCCAGAAAAGATCAGCAACGTCAGACTCTGGGAGAGAACAGAGCAGATAACAGCAGAGAATGAAATTGGGCGAAGAAGATGGGGATGGATCGGTCACAGTCTGAGAAAGCCAGCTTCCAGTATCACTAGGCAGGCATTGTCATGGAACCCCCAGGGAAAGAGGAAAAGAGGCAGGCCGAGAAACTCCTGGCGTCGAGACCTCCAAGCAGACATCAAGAGACTGGGAACCACCTGGAGTAGAATCGAAGGAGAAGCACAGGACAGGAGTTGCTGGAGGTCTCTCGTCGACGGCCTATACCCGGGTAGGGGTGCCAGGCGTAAGTAAGTAAGTATCACTCGGCGACGACATCATAGAACATGTAGCCGAACATCGTCTATTTGGGGTCAGAATTGTTAATCAGCTGAGGTGGCAGATGCACATTGACAATGTATGTAAAACTGTCTCTAGAAATGACTTTATGTTATCGAAATTAAAGTATACACGGACAGTGAAACCAAAAAATTGTTCAGTAATGCACACATCATGTCACATATAAACTACGCATCAACGGTGCGGGATTGTTGCAGTGATGTCCACTTAAAAAGACTAAACTCTTTACATATGAGAATGGCGAAATTAATTCTTCCCGACTCGCACTTGACGACCGAGGAAAAACTCAGTAAAGCTGGATTCCTACCCCTTCAAAATCATTTTAAATTTAACAAAGGGGTACTGATGTTTAAAGTGTGGAACCATAGCGCTTCAGAATATATAACAGAGTTGTTTAAAAAATCAGACTCCTGCAATGGGAATATAAGGGGTCTTTATATTGTTCCAAAACCCTGAATAGATGTATGTAAATTTACTTTGTCATTTGCGGATTCCACATCGTGGAACTCACTCCCACATTACGTTAAAGCCATTACGACATTACGACATGATCTCGTTTCAAGACAAGTCTTTATAGATATCTGACATTACTCAAATAACAATATGTAGTTATTAGTAGACACACGAATGTATGTGCGTGTATATTCTAACAATCATGTGTATGTGTGTGTGGTGTGTGTGTGTGTGTGTGTGTGTGTGTGTGTGTGTGTGTGTGTGTGTGTGTGTGTGTGTGTGTGTGTGTGTGTGTGTGTACTGAGAATTCTCACACGAGTGGTATTAAAACCGTGAACAAAAGCGAGTACGGTAATATTTTAAGATCACGAGATTCTCAGCAGGCCCTATCACCCAAGTTGGCACGGATGCGCGTGACCCGAGAGTAGGTCAAGTTTCAATATTGTGTGTGCCCATACCTTTATGATGACTAGATTTTCTACGAGACAATTGTGTGCACACGTGTCCGTTCACGTAACAGGGCTGTATCACACACGTGTGATACAGCTTTTCCGCTCAAAGCCGGCAGCAAAGAAGGAGGTGTAAGAAAAGCTGTTCAGCTGCGGCGTCAAGTTGTGACGTTGGTTAACCGACAAGACCAAAGGGACAAAAACTCCGTTCACCCCGGACAAACTACCACAAGGCGCGGAGCGACCATGATAGTTCAAGCTATTCTGGCACCACCCGCTTGAACTATCGTGGTCGGTCAGTCTCCTGACTGTTAGTTTTGTTATGTAGTGTATAGAACAAGAATAGAAATTGAAGGCCGCCTCGCGCCTTATTCTTTCATCCTTGAAATCAGTGTCACTTCAAACCCTTTTTGGACTCCCATCTTTGAAATCACCCTCGTGGTGGACAATAGACGTTAAGCCCTAAACGTCTAACGGTGCACGGACACGTGCACACGCACGCACGCAGACTGTGAACACGCACGTTATTTCAGTATTTTAAACTGACTACGCCTGCTCACCTTTGGAGTAACCCTGGACAAAACACTGTCCATGAACCAACAGATTGTCATCACCTGTCGCAGAGCTTACATGGAGCTCCGTCGCATTTCTTCTATCAGACACTATTTGACCATCGAAGCCACAAAAGTCTCATCTGTGCATTTGTTCTTTCCAAGCTGGACTATTGTAATTCACTGTATGCAGGTTGTTCCAAATATCAGATTGACATGCTTCAAAACGTTCAAAAATCTGCTGCGAGGCTCGTCACCAAAGCGCAAAATTGATCATATTACATCTGTACTTAAATCCCTCCACTGGCTCCCTGTGGCTGCAAGATTTCAGTATAAACTTTTTTCTGTCTGCTTCAGCTGCATTTCCACATCAAGCCCCCCGTACCTGTCCTCTCTCCTGCAGCTGTACACTCCATCAAGACAACTCAGATCCTCTGCTCACAGCCGCATTTTGCGTGTACCTTTTGTCCGTACCAAGTCTTTTGGCCAGGGGTCTTTTTTATATCTTGGGCTGCTGTACTGGAACGAAATCCCATCCCATGTTCGTCACAGTGCTTCAAAAGACGTTTTTAAATCTGCGCTAAAAACACACCTTTTCCAACTCCATTACCCCACTGATTAATCATTGACTGCTGAGGATTCTGTTGTAGTTTTGCTGTGGTACTTGGAATGTGTGTGTGTGTGTGTGTGTGTGTGTGTGTGTGTGTGTGTGTGTGTGTGTGTGCGTGCGTGCGTGCGTGCGTGCGTGCGTGCGTGCATGTGTGTGTGTGTGTGTGTGTGTGTGTGTGTGTGTGTGTGTGTGTGTGTGTGTGAGTGTGTGCGCGCGCGCGTGTGATATTGTGTACAGTTTTCTGTAATTGTATTTTTGAAATTTGTAAGGCGCCTAGAGCTCTACCTGAGGTTAGGCGCCATAGAAATTATTATTATTATTATTATTATTATTATTATTATTATTATTATTATTATTATTATTATTATTATTATTATTATTATTATCATCATTATTATTATTATCATCATTATTATTATTAATGTTGACGCAACTTAAACCTTTTCGTCCACACTTTACCTTTTTGACGCTGTTAGTTCCCTTAGATTTTATGGCTGCCTGCCCTATGGCCTGCTCCGTGGTAGTTCAGCTGTAGTGCTTCCTTTGTCATGCGGTGCACTGACACAACACACTTATTGCGAACTCGCGTATCGTGTTCCTTTCAGAACGCCCTCATCCCTTCACAGCCAGTGATCACGAATGGCGCGTCGGAACGACTGCACCCTGAGCGACTTTCGCGTGAAGAACACAGATGTAAATGGAATGAAAATAGGCATGAAGAACACAAGAGACATGTGACACACATGAGCCCTCGCGAATGCGGGGGCTCATGAGAGTTTGTGTCTCTTGCAGTTGGGTGGAGTTCGCCTTGTCCCAGCAGTGAAGGGGTTAACGGATATAGTGTAATACAGAGTAAAAATAATAATAACAACAATATAATCATAATAATAGTAATGATGATAACAATAATAATAATAACAATGATAATGTAAATGATAGTACTACTGCTACTACTTCGACTTAACGGAGCCGTTTTCAGTGAAATATTAGTCATAGAAAGAGCAGCCTTGGCCACGAGAAAAAATAGTTCGAGTTTGGAAAACGAGAAACGCATTCGACTTAAGGGCCGAGGTTTAATTAACCCAAACTGAATCGTTAGAAATACGTTGTAAAATGAGTCCTAGCTTTGGACAGGCGAAAAAACTTGTTGGACTTAAACGTTTTCCGATCTATCCGTCTTAACAGCGGCGTATGGAACTGCATTAAATAATAATAATAATAATAATAATAATAATAATAATAATAATAATAATATTTTTTTTTTGGGGGGGGAAGTTCGACTTATCGGACTTTTGAGCGGAGAAACACGTTCGACTTATCCGAAGTTCGACTTAAGCGAGTTCGAGTTATCCGTTATAAAATTAGTCATAGAAAGAACAAAAGAACAGTTTTGGCCGGGGGAGGGGGGGGGGGGAGGAGGGGGGGGGGGGAGGGGGGGGGGAATTCGTTCGACTAAAGCGTTGTTGGACTTATCCGTTCGACTTAAGCGTAGGGGACGTTAGTAGCTTTAAATTCACAATAACGAAACAGAAAGGCTTTAACCCCTCAAACCCTAACACACTAGAACGGGATGTGGATCGACCATGGTAGTTCAAGTGTGGTGTCAGAACAGCTTGGCGCCTGTAGGCGTCAAGCTATTCTGACAGCACCCCTGAGCTATCATGGTCGATCTGTTTCCAGAACTGTCACATATATGACCTCAAATGATACATAAGAAAAATCGTTTCCCGAGCTAAATGGGTGCAGGAGTGGGAGAAGGTTTCAAAATATTTTTGCAACTTAGAAAATAGAAATTATGTTAGCAAAGCTATGAATTTTTTTTAGAGAAGGATAATGGTGATGTAATACATGACCAGTCTATTTTGAAGGAAACCCAAGTTTTTTTTTTATGAACAGTTGTATGCTTTTAGAGAAGCAGAACTTGTGGACATTGACCTACCTTCTACTGTTGTCAGTCCCTCGTCGTCTGAGGAGGAGAGAGAGAGTCGATTGAAGGACCTATCTCTTTGGATGAAGCACTTAGTGCTCTAAAACGAATGAGTAATAACAAATCTCCTGGTTCGGATGGCTTTACCTCCGAATTTTACAATTTGTTTGGTGGACATTGGTTGCTTTCTTGTCAGATCTGTTAACCATGGTTTTCAGTGTGGTCAGATGTCAGTCACTCAGAGGTAGGGAGTGATCACCTGTAAACCAAAGGGAGGTAAACATAAAAAGTTAAAAAAAAAAATCCTGGAGGCCCATTATTCTCCTGAACACTAGTTATAAAATCGCATCAGCCTGCATATCCGAGCGATTGAAAAAGGTACTGCCCTCCATTATTCATCAGGACCAAAAAGGTGTTCTGAAGGGCCGATACATTGGGGAGAATATTCGTCTTCTATATGATGCACTTTTTTTTATCATGTCAATTATATGCCTGGGCAGCTTCTCCTTGTAGACTTTGTAGGCGTTTGATTTAGTTGCCTGGTCTTTAATAAACAAATGTCTGGACTTTTGGTCCAGACATTAAGATTTGGATCAGAACTTTTTACAATCAGATAAATGCTTGCGTATCAGTCAATGACCAATATTCTATATGGTTCCAGGTATACCGGGGCTGTCGACAAGGTGATCCAAGCTCGCATTATCTATATACCTACTTTGTGCAGAAATTTTGGCTTCTATTCTACATCATAACAAAAATATTAAGGGTTCAAAGATTAAGGACATAGAGCTACTTCTCTCGCAGTTTGCAGATGATACGTCAGTGTTCCTGGATGGTAGCAGAAAATCATTTGAGGAAAGCATTCATACCTTACGTTACTTTGCATCCTTTTCTGTTTTGAAAATTAATCTAGACAAAACGCAAGTGATTTGGCTTGGACCCATGAAAAATTCTCCCACACGCTACATGCCAGATTCCAACTTTATCTGGGATCCTGGGATCTTTAAGGTACTTGGCATTAAATTTTCTACAGATGTGAATAGTATCACTAACATCAATTATGACGGAAAGATGGAAGAAATTCGACGGATCCTACTTATAATATGGTCTACGCGACAGCTTACTCCTTTAGGTAAGATCACGGTTATTAAAACACTTGCTGTGTCAAAGATTGTTCATCTTTTCACTAACTTAGCAGCAGACCCACCTTAACTTTTTCTCACGAAACTTAATAATATGTTATTCTCCTTTCTGTGGGATGGTAAACGTGGTAAAATCAACAAGGCTGTTGTATGTTCAGCATATGAGACAGGTGGTTTACGTATGCTGAACATTTTTTTCTTTTCCTACGGCTCTGAAAGTCAGCTGGTTGAAACGGCTATTTGGGTGTGACTCTCAATGCAGATGTTAGTGCTGACTTGCTGTCCTATGTTTAGAGATATACATATATTTGGTGGGGAATTTGCAAATGTCTTGATGCATCAATGCAAACACAGTTTTTGGGATGATGTTCATGTTGCCAAACACTTTAAGACATTGTACAATAGACGTGCACCAACACATCTTAATGAGTTGCTGTACGAGTCTATACACGATAATAAGAATACAATAAGAGATAGAAGAACTGTACATTTACACGAATGGAAAGAAAATGAGATTGTGGTAATTGGTGATCTTTTAGACCAAAATGTCAAACTCCTCTCTTTTGTGCAATTTAAGATGGTGTACCCTGAGGTCTCAACTAATTTTCTCTTGTATACTGGTGTAACCAATGCCATTAGGGTTCATATTGACTCAACAACACTTGAACCGGCTGGAGACAATATAAAGTCTGATAGCAAGGTATGGTCCCTTATTTTAGAAGGTGGATCAAACAGGGTTTATGCAACTCTCGTGAAAATAAAGTCTAATCCTGTCTGTGTGCGAAAGTGGAAGGAAATGTTTGATGACCTACCAGAATGGAAATGTATATTTTTGAAATCACCTAAAACAACCCTTGACTGTCACTCAGGTGGTTTCAGTTAAGGCTGATACACAGACTCTTGCCCACAAAACGATTATTTGTTTTTACGTAAACTGTCCAACACGGCAATGTGTACATTCTGTCAGCATAAGGAAGAAACTATTACCCATCTTTTTTGGGAGTGTCATTGTGTACAGAAGTTTTGGACAGACATGGTAAAGTGGTTACAGGATGATTGTGCAAACTGTGCAACTCTTAGCTTTTGTAAGGAGTTGGCACTTTTTGGAACTACCAAAAATTTCAAGTCAGACATTGTTATAGACCTAATGATTCTGATTGCCAAGTTTCATATTTATAAATGCAGGTTACGGGATACTCAGCCAAGAATTGAACACTTAATGAACTGTATGAAAAGTCGCGTTAAAGTAGAAAAGTACAGATATGCGATCCTAGGCCAAACTGAAAAAAATAATAGACTGTGGTTTCCATACAGAGCACTTTTCCGTCAGTAGACACTACCACACATACACTTCCTTCTTAGTAATTCTTCACCTTTTCGAATCTCTCATAGTATGGCAATCATCTCCTCCCCCCCCCCCCACCCCACAATTTTGTGGTTTAGCCTGGCAGTGCGTCGGTGTTTACTCTGTGTGTGTGTGTGTGTGTGTGTGTGTGTGTGTGTGTGTGTGTGTGTGTGTGTGTGTGTGTGTGTGTGTGTGTGTGTGTGTGTGGTGGCGGGGGCATTTACGCGTGTAGGGTAATTTTTGTTGTTGTTGTATTGTTTTGTACTACTATGTTTTATATTGTTTTGCCGTGTACTTTATTGATTGAATGTAAGACGAAGCGATCACGTGATACGCAACTGGGTTCTTCTGCTGCAGCCGCCATTTTGTGCAGCAGAGGTGGCCTCGGTAAAGTGTAGCGATCGTGAACTTGGACGGTTTTTACAAGATAAAGACGTCCAAGAACTACATAACTAGAATTAAAACCGCTGCATTTTTGGAGAGATCGGAGGTCACCTTGAATTTAATGACGGCGAAACTGAGGCGATCTCCGTGACTCCAACAGAACAAGTGATTTGGGGAAAATACATACCGAGTACACAGTTATGAAGGAATCCGTCCTCCAAAGCTAAATCATTGCACAGTTATGAAGGAATCCGTCCTCCGACGCTAAATCATTGCACCAGTC
>BTPG01000007.1:16409524-16426034 GCA_036245525.1 Semisulcospira habei | reverse complement strand
AGAAAAATCCGACGCCGTAACCAGGTATCGAACCTCCGCACCTCTAGCATTGGTGGCAGGCAACCTAATCAGTGTGCCACGGACCGCCACATTAAATGGTTTCAATCGAGCCTCTTGCATGCGTGATCTTTTTTTTTTTTTTTTTGTAAAAAGGTGTCTGTACATCGCACACCACTATGTGATGGCTTGATGTGACCAGCCCGTATTCGCTTATGACAATTCACCAATCAGTCACGTTTTGTGTTGGCTGTCAGGTGTATTTAAGGCATGTTTAAGCCTTTATTGGCTAAGGGCTGCCTTCATCAGCGTGCTGATCCTTGTTTTTGTTGAGTAAACATTAGTTGTTAGGTTTTTATGGTAGTTTGTTTGTGGTTCATTTTGTATTGTCCAAGAGGATGTACTATCGCTCACACTATCACTTTGGAAAGGCTAGTGGAGAGTGGTGGTGCGTCCTTTTCATGTTAGTCGTGTCCTTAGTTTTGATTGTTGGTGGGGCAATTCCGTGGTTGTCTGTGGTGTTTCGGGGTTCCGTCTAAATATTCGAAGCGCCCGTTGATCATGTCGTAGGCTTACAAAGCGTTGCTGTATCTTCCCTCTTTAGAGAATATGAAGAGTATTCTAGTTGTTTCCTTGCTCCCTTGTCTCTGAAAAGGCCCATGAAGTCGATCCATTCAAAGAATATCGTAGGGGTCAGTCCATTGGCGAAGATAAATGCGGCTAGTAGGATTCTTTGAAAGTGTGGGAGGTTTTTTCGTCCACATGTATTTTCTTCTTTTTTTCGGCCATTTGGTAATAAATAATAATTATTATGGTATTTATAATGCGCTTATCGTATAATAATTATAACTCTAAGAGCGCACTTCACAAATCGCGCACATGCGCACGCTTTTGACAATGACTCACGTACCATAAATACATTACGACAGTCAGCTTGGGGTGGGGAGTGTGGTGGTGATATAATGCTAGAACTGTTTAAATAGGTGAGTTTTGAGGGCGGACTGGAAGGAGGAGAGAGTGTTTCTGACGGAGGAGAGAGTGGAGGAGTGTTCCAGGTGGATGGACCGTAGACGGAGAAGAAGCGGGGGCCGAAAGTGCTGAGTTTGGAGCGGGGGATGTGGAGGGGGAGAGGTCGGAGGCGGAGCGGAGGGAGCGGGAAGGAGTGTAGGGGTGAAATAAGTTGGAGATATGGCAGGAGCGTAGTTGTTAAGAGATTGTGTAGCAGAGAGACAGAATCTTGTATTGGATGCGTTGGCGGATGGGAGCCAATGAAGGAGTTAAAGCAGGAGAAGTGATGTGGTCGGATTTTTCTTTCTGAGGACGAGGCGGGCAGCATTGTTTTGGACGCGCTGGAGAGTGAATGTGGTGGAGTGAGGGAGGCGGAAAAGGAGAGAGTTGCAATAGTCGATGCGAGATTAATGAGAGAGACAGAAAGTTTGGTGGCAGCTTCGGTGGTGAAGCTGTGTGCTGGCTTATGATTTCTTGGATGTCGCTCCACAATTCAAAAGTCTGGCGGATTTTCTGTTTCTGGTTCATTCCATTTTCCTTTTCCCCGTTGTTTGGGGGGACTTTGTATTGGGTGCGGTGTGGCGCGTAGGAGTACGATATTTCCAATGCCAGTTACGATTGTGGTTGTGTTGTTCCGTGAGAGCATGTATGTGCTAAGCATAGGAAACGATCCGATATTTATTTGAGCTATCATGGTTACGAATCAACATACCTTTTCCAGTAAGATTCTCTATCGTTTGCGCAGAGAGCGAAATTGGCTTTGTTTTAATACGCTAAGATTCGTCGGGAAGCTTCTAGCAAAGTCGCAACGGAGAAGAGCGGTGAGGTTTTGTAATGCGGTATATTCGATGAGGAATAGACCAGAACGTTCGAGAAAAATCGCGCTCTGGTCTAGTGACCTCGCATAAGTGACATCAAAATTCGCGCAAACTTTTGCAACTCAGTATCAAAACCGCCCTAATATTCATAGTCGTGGTTGTTTTCAGTACGCGTGAAGTTAGCGGCCGGTCGGTGTCTGTTATGGCAAGGGCGTGAATGGTCTACCATTCTCTTATGTAACGTCATTACACACTGGATTTGGGGCTGAAATTAGCAGTCGAATTTTTGTAGATTATTGTAGTTTATTCTAGACAGTTCCTTTTTTTAAATTAATATTTATGAGTATCAGTTACTTGTTCCGTTCTGATTGGTTGCGTTGTGTGAATTCGTTGGATTTTTTCTGGAAATATTGTTGTACTATAAAAGATTGTGCTGGGAAGCACGTTCGTACATTGTCATACATTGGCAGTTGTAGGGACACACAGTTTATCGTAGGTACGTGGCCCGTATAGGGTGTGCATTGTGAGAGACGCAAGCGTAACGGTGGTGTACGTTGTATGAGAAACGCAGTGTGTCGCCAGTGTTGACATTTTGGCAGAGGAGACATTGCATCAGTGTTGGTGCATTTGGGAATGCATTTTGTGGAGATTGCATCGCTGAAATAAAAATATTGTTTGAAACTGTTTACTCTCAGTGTAGTCCTACATCCTTAAGCCACGTGGGACGGGTTGCAGCTGAGTGAAGTTTTCTTTAAAAGAACCTTATGTGCGTGCGTCTGGTATGATATCATACTACGACTACGACTCAAACACGTAACAATGCCAGTTGGTTTTTTATTGGGAGGTCGTTCTGCTTCGTTTAATGTGTCATGAGGCTGTTTCCGTTTGGAGTCAGCGTGCGGCTTTTAATTTGATTGAGCTAGTTGTGCCTCCGTGTCCTTCTTCTTTCTGCTTTTTACCACTGCTAAATTGGTGAAGCTAGTGGTCAGTTACAAAAGTCTGTTGTACACTTTTGATACACTTCGGCCAGTGGCTTTCGTACTTGGGCCGGCGACATTGACACTTTTTCTGTTTACCAGCCACTGCTAAGTGATTGCACTAAGCTAGTGGCTCAAACAAATGTTGCCATTTTTGTTTAGCATGAATTCACTTGCGGAAGGTTTGGACACCACGACAGGTTCCCCTCCTCTCTCTCTCTCTCCTCGTCTCCTCTCTCCCTCTCTCTCTCTCTCTCATCACTCTCTCTCTCTCTCTCTCTCTCTCGCTCTCTCTCCTCTCTCTCTCTCGCTCTCTCTCATCTCTCCCCCCCCCCCCCCCCGGAGCGCCAGAACACTGGAGTAGAGAGAGAACAATAGAGATTTGAAAAAAAACATCAAAATCAATAATGCCGCACCCATTAATAAATCACGTCCATTTTTGACACTAACCCCATTGACCCTCCATCACATCCCCAACATCAACCAATACACGCCTGTTTCATTTTTTAAAAAAAAATGACGATGATGATCAGTGCGACATTATTGATTTTAAAATTGTTCAAATCTCTATTGCTCTCTCTCTCTCTCTCTCTCTCTCTCTCCTCTCTCTCCTCTCTCTCTCTCTCTCTCTCTCTCTCTTCTCTCATCTTCTCGCCTCTCTCCTCTCCCTCATCTCTCTCTCTCTCTCTCTCTCTCTCTCACCATTGTCTCTGGTAACACCTAATCATATACTGTTAATTAAAAAATAATAACGAGTTAGGTTGTCAGAGTTTAACGGCATACATTTGCCACGTCATGGACTGGGCTTGTCTGGTTTTGTACAGAAACTCAACCTGGTCTGCACTTAAAACTTATTCATAACGCGACAACCAATTTAATCGAGCAGTAGAGTTACCTAGCTTTATCTTTGTGTTGCGAAATCTGACACAACAAATTCCTGGTGGTCACGTGGACAATGATCAGGTGCCGCGACAAGTAGACAACATTTTTTCTTATTACGCCAACAGCTTCAAACTGACCTGAGTTTTTATCCCTCAAAGTATATCGGTCAGGAGTGTCTACGGTTTGCCGCTATTTTGAATTCTCCATTGAAGTTTGACGCGCAAGTAAACTGCAGATTCCCGGTGAATATGCCTGATGAGTGATGTGACCTTCCGTTGTCTTAACTGTGCACATGGGCTTTCACGACCTAAATGCACGTGATACACGCAAAGTACACACATGATGCTAATGCAATGTTTCTTGTCAGATACATTCGCCAGTATAGTGCTTCTGTTTCACTACATTATTTCCTTTTCTGAATAAGCATAACGTGTGTTGCAGAATGATGGCTGTATGACCTGCAGGTCACGGTTAACAATCAAAATGGCTGACCAACATGATCGACCAGGAAAGGACGGAAACTACTCCGAGGAAACGACACCCAAAACGCCGCATGATGATGTCACTGCAACTACGTCACTGGGATTGATTTCACATGATGAAGCCCAGCTTGCACCGTACAGCGACTCCGATAGGTGCAGCAGCTATCAGAGATCACTCCAATGAGAGCAAGCAACACTCAAGTTAGTTTTGAATGTGACCACTACGGTCTATGTGCGAACGGACAGAGGGAAAGGGCCTAGAATTCAGTTCCGACGAGTGCGGGGTGCTAGTCAGTTATCATAAAGCTGTCGTGAGAGATAACTATAGCACATATCAAACCCAGCTCGACCGTATTTCTTCCCCTCCTAATTGCTCCTGGCGGCTCCCTGGCTGACCAAGGGCTTTTCGTATTTTTAGGGCATGGATATTACAGGCTGACTGAAAAATCATATCTCCTCTTGTAAACCACGAGGCAATGAAAACGCAAATTTTTCACCGTAGCGTTTTCCTTCGTAAATATGCTTTGTTCAGTTTTATTTGACACAATTTGTTAAAGAATGTTTTAAAAGGAGTGTCATGTCTTCCGTTAAGACAGTATGGCAATTTAACTGCAGTGAACAAAACGGTCGCTAATAATATGACACGTTTAGTACAAAATCGTACATGGACTTCTCACGATAAGGGTTTTTTTTTTTTCTTTTTTTGCGCACGTAGTCGAGGAAAGAGGCGACAAAAGTGAAAGGGACTAACGGGCGGCTGGGTGTGCCGCCCGTCCGCTGGAATATAAAAACAATTCCGGTCTTACCGCGGGTGCTACTGGGCTCGTGAGGCTATGTGTCTTCGAGAGGTATCGCGGTTGCCTCTCCACAGCGCAAGCTCCGATCGGTTTGAGAGAGGACTGACTATCAAGGGATAACTATCAAGACAACATAAAAACCCGCCCACCTCTAAGTCGCCCATTATTATCAGTTTCTGATAACTGTATGATACACATCTTTCTTACAGACCTCCTTCTTTGCTGCCTTTGCGCGGAAAAGCTGTATTACAGTCAGTGTGATAAAGCTTGGTGTATCAAACGTGTGTGTGATACAGCCCTGGTGCGTGAGCGGACAGGTATGCACAATATTGTCTTGTAGAAAATCTGGTCAACAAAAAGGTACGGGCACCCACGGTATTTAAACTTGACCTATTTTGAACTCACGTGCAATGAAGCCATTTCAAAGTGACGACTGGTACTCTGGAGTCATGTATTGCGCTATTACGTCATCATGTAGGAACATTTGTCTTAAAATCAAAGTATTGACGTCACACTACAAAGTAAATGACGTGTTCTTTGCCAAAGGCTGTGTTGTGGTTAGGCATGTGCAGAAAAACCAACTCGCATCTGATTTATGCCAAGAAAACTGGGTAAGAAATAGATTCTTACATTGGTGTTGTAAGTGTTACTGAGAATCTCACTCTCGTGGTCTTAAAACTTTATCCTATTCGCTTTCGCTTGTAGGATAAAGTTTTAAAACCACTCGAGTAAGCTTCTCAGCATAACCTAAACACCAATGTAAGACTCTATATAAAACATACTGCTTTCTATGGTAATAGGCCATTTCAACGGCACAGTCCTTTCGATAGGAAATACAGCTCCAAGCAGTAAGTGAATCAAGTTTTTCAATGGCGGATATTGTGAAGTAGATCGATAACCCAAATTTGAAAAGCTCTCCTACATTGAATTTGCGTTTGGGATGCTAGTATTGGATTATATGATCGTTTATTATAAGTACTTTTAGGAGCCGTCGGGAAATTAATTCAGGAAGTGTAATTATGAACACCACAGGCACTTGATTACAAGTGGCGATAGGTCCGAAGAAAGGTCTGCGACACAGCGGATTTTCATCTTATGTTTCAGCTCTGATCAAACAGTAGCAATGGAATGGAGGTCCTTACCCTTATGTTCAGCAAAGAATAATAATTTGATTTGTCTCCATCTACTGTTCTGTCTGTCGCGACCTACGATTAGTGTCACTGCGTTTTGCAGCATCTGTCTGTTAGCACCTGTGTGGGTTGCACACCCAAGGTCAGAAATGCTGTTGCAAAATGCCAAATACCTCCCCAATGCGCAGAAGGCCATCGGGACGAGGACGTCGGCCCGATGGCTCAGTTTTGCGCGCTGGGTCAGAGAGTCCATATTTCTTTTGACAAAAGCCAAATAGGATAGACAGTCCCATACTATCAAGTTCTGCAAAGTGAGGTTTTCCCTGGACATGAATTTAAGTCAGTTTTGCAGGCCTGTCACCTCTGGATGAATATTTACTGATCCAGTGCCTGTAGTCCCCATTAGAAAATCTCAATATTTTTCATGGGCTCTTCCTCATTTCTTTTGCGGCTCTTAATAATAATACTGTTATTATATAGGCGCTTTTTCTCAATTTTGGGGAAATCTACTCAAAGCGCCGCGCCTGAAACCCTCACACACTCACGAAACAGACACGGATTTTACGCCATTTAAGACAAACACAGTACAAGACAAACGAAGGGCCAGTCAGCTACTGAAGCTACAGAGATTTTTGATCGCTTGTATTTGAAATTTGTAAAGTGGCCTGAGACCGGTACCAAAGTGTGGGGGGTGGGGGGTGGGGGGGGGTGGAAGAACCGGAGTACCCGGAGAAAGAACCCCCCTCTTTCATATGTAGCAGTCCGTAGGCGAGACCCGCATACGTTGCACCTCCCCCCCCCCTCCCACACACACCCTTTTCCCACCCCCTATACTCAAGAAGACTGTTCTTAGTATGTCCTGCGATATGCCACTTATTCGAGACGCGCCGCCTTGAGATGGCATTAGCCGCCTGCTCGGCGTTTAAACCCAAATAACCAACTAGCTAACTCATGTGAGACGAACGGCATTTGGATACCCGCTGAAGCCAAGTATCCGAATGCCGTTCGTCTCAAATAAATTAAGCCATATTCCTATAAAATCCTTAGGAACACACCAGAGATAAAGTGGATGGCGCAAGGCTTAAGTGTACCCCCATTCGCGATCTTCGAGGACGCTAAAATGAGCTTCAGAATCACCCTCGTTCTAAATAAATCAAAACTGATTCAGACTGTATGTGAAAAAAATCGAATGGTGTGAGCAGCCGGCCCCAAGAGCTAAATTAACCCAAGACTAGCCTAACACACTGCGCCATGTGTAAGCATAGCAAACGCAAAGTGATCCTTGAGAAAACTGTAAACCATTACTGGTGAAGAAAAGATACTCAGACTATATATCTTTACTGTAGCTTTAGAAAACAGCTAAACAATTTCTGCATGTCATGGCGGTCTATGTTAAGTCATAGCCAAATAGCGTCAGCCCTCCACCCCCCCCCCTCCCCTCCCCTATGTTAAGTCATAGCCAAATAGCGTCAGCCCCCCCCCCCCTCTCCCCTCCCACCCCGAAACATGGATGTAAAAAAGATGGTGTCAGCAAGAGGCATAGATCCTCATGAACCATCGCAACTTCGGGGGGTTGGGGCGAGGGGGGCTCATGAGGATCTATATCTCCTGCAGTTAGATCCCGTTCAAGTGTCCTCGTCTCGCAAGGGGTTAAAGCTGTCGCAGCTGAGGAAAATGCTCACTTTGTCACAGTTGTTTTGACAATGTGAATTCAGGTGCACTTTTTCATGACGCTGAGTATAGTGTAGTGTTTCGGGCACCATATCAGTAAATGCACCCCAACATGGCGGCGGCACGATCTCTATGGGACACACTGTGCTGCCCACACCACAACGACACACATCACTATGAAGGCCGGGAGAACACGCAGGTCTTTCTGGGGACCGTCAATCAGGGGCCCATTCATCAGGGCCATATCTTCAATATCAACTTCCATGGCACAAAAGTAACACGTAAGAAATTCCGATTTTCCATTCCAAAGCGTATTGGCACAAACAAACAAACCAACAAATGTCCACATTGGTACTAGAACGAAGCAACAAACAAGAAACGAGTAAACGATTTGACGCAAAGTTACATTGGCTTACAGTAAACGGTTAGGTCAACTCTATTTTTTTGGTAGGACGGATTTTTCAAATTAAACAGTGATGCCGTATGCTAAGGATAACATGCAGCTATATTTGTTAAAATTCTCTAAACGTGCACAGAAATGCCCAACAAAATGAAGAAACAAGCTACGAAAGGTGCAGTGCAAAACAGTTTACTAAGGGCCTTGCCACACAATGCAGTGCCCACAACGTGTAGCAAGCCATACTGTGCTACTCAGAATGTGCCCTTCTTGTCACACTCACTGCCACGTGCAAGCGATGTACTTATACGGCGTGGGTTGCCTACGAAAAGAGAGCACTCCTGTTTGGCCGAGAGGCAGAACGTGGCTAAGTTCGCTAATGGGGGCTGCCATAAAAAGACTCGTCTGGTATTGGGGTGCAGTATTTGGTGGTAATATGGCTGACTCTGCCACGTGGCCAAAACATATACTGCCTGCACTCGTATTGCAGCATACAATAATAAGGCTTGTGGTTGCCTTGCCAAGTCCATAAAAGACAAACAGAGAGAAATACTATGAAAATGCGCGTACTTTCTGTTTCAGTGCCTAAGAAGAGTAAATCTTGTTATGCCGATGTTGATTTTGACTCCATAGTGGAGTTTCATCGTGTGTATGAGGAAATGCACAGGTTTGGCCTTAATTTGACGCCAGCAGGCGGTTTTTCTTTGGATAAAGGTGGTTGAAAGTCGTCAAAGAAGGAAAACATGGAGAACGTGTTTTTGTATTGGTAAATTTTAGCAATGAACGTTCGCTCTTGAGCAGATCATTTTAAGTTAGTTTTGTTTTGTGCAGCAGCGTTGCAAGGCATATTTAACACATTCATGACGGCGATACGAGGAAGTATTAACCCTTTTTGCTCTGAGCAGGTCGCTTGAGCCTGAAACTTCAGTGAGTTATTTGTGACTGTGCAGATGAACATGTGCAGATTCTGACCGCGAAGCTGCGGGAGTGCGCTCTTAACAGCATCACGTCATCTACAGGAAGTGAACGTAAGTTACATGCACCATTTCACTCTGGCAAATACAATGCGATTTATATAATTAGATAGGTGCATAATCGAAAGATACAACATTTTACTTAGAGTTAAATCGCACCATTTAGTTGCTACAAAAAAAAATAGATTTTAATACACTTAGAAATTGTCGACAAAATAGAATTATAATATAGTGTAGCAAAATATTTTGGACTTTAGGAGTTTTTCAATTGCATCATCTATGCCTAAAGCAATTTCATCACAGCTGATCATTTGAGCCGTGTTTACTTTGACATAGTTTCTGTGCTCATGATTCAAAATATTTCTGTATTCACATGGAGTGCCAATCTACAACACAATAGCTGGTGTCACATGAGCGTGAAAATATACTAACCCCTTCACTGCCAGGACAATACGATCACCACCGATCTGCAAGAGGCAAATAACCTCCTGAGGAGACCTCAAATGCGAGGGCTCATGAGGATCTGTGCCTCTTGCTGACTCCACACTGTATCCATGTTCCTTGGACGACTGGGGCCCTTTGGCGTTGAACTGACGAAGATTCAAGCAGCAGAGTCTGCAGTCACTGGCAGTGAAGGGGTTAACCCATTCAGCCCTGACGCACTACAGAAGGAGATGGGTCGACCATGATATATCAACGGTAGTGCCAGATTAGCTTGGCGCACTGCCCTTGAATTATTATTATCATGTTCGATCCATCTCCTACAACTGGTGCATAGTCATTCGATGAAGCTTCTACAATTTGGGAAATACGGCCGTCGGGCTGAATGACTTATAGCGCCTAACCTACAGCTGTGGCTGCCTGTAACTAGCGATGGCTGTTGTACGAAATGGCCGCGGTGTGAACCAGGCATGTATGTGTACAACACAGCACGCAAGTTGATCAATCCTTTTTCCAGATCCAGAGGCCCCTGCCCGGACTTCAAGCGTCCAAAGTCCTGATGACAGCCGCGCGATTCAGCAAATCGACATCCAGCACACGGTTCAACCCAGTGGTACAAACAGTTCAGATGCACAGTCTAACAGCGAACGGGGCGTCTCCTGTCCCCCGGCTGTAAAAGCCATTGCAGCCAAACCATGTTCAACAGATACTGTTGACAGCTTTGCACTAAAGAAGAACAAAGCAGGTGAAGTCCACATTTGTAATACAGACATTCAGCCAGCCATCATCACAGTTCCAGACAAACATAGACGACACTCAACCACTACTCTCGGCGATCGCCCACCGTCACAGATTTCAGACCCGACATTAGAGACAACTCTGCTGGATGCTGTCAGCCGGGGTGATCTGGTGAAGGTGAAGAATCTGACTCGTGACGCTGACGCCATTAACATTCGAGTTGACGGTTGGACGATGCTGGAACTGGCCTGTGACAAGGGTCATATAGATATTGCTAAATACCTGATCAATAAAAACGCCGAGGTCAATATTGC
Source organism: Semisulcospira habei (assembly GCA_036245525.1). Classification (NCBI taxonomy): domain Eukaryota; kingdom Metazoa; phylum Mollusca; class Gastropoda; family Semisulcospiridae; genus Semisulcospira; species Semisulcospira habei. The sequence continues at coordinate 16,415,408 of BTPG01000007.1, read as the reverse complement.
TGACGATGAGGGATGGACATCGCTACATTACGCCAGTAAACGTGGCCTCACTGAGGTGGTGGAAATGCTCATAGCCAGAAAGGCAGACGTCAACGCTGTGACCAAGACAGGGTACACCCCTCTTCTGCTGTCTGGTAAAAACAGGCGGGTGGAGACGACACTGGCGTTGTTACGACTCGGGGCGCCGGTGAACGTCCTAACGGAGGATGGATCCACGTCGCTGATACTGGCCAGTGAAAATGGCGACGTGCAGGTCGTGCGTGCCTTGTTAGAGCGCGGGGCGGACGTCACTGTGAAGAACAATAGGCAGTATGCAGCTTTACACAGGGCCAGTGTGTGTGGTCATCTACAGGCGGTGCGGACACTGCTGGACCATGGCGCTTCTGTAGACGATAGGACTGAGTTCGGTATGACGCCTCTGTATTGTGCATGTGCATATGGCCACACACAGACAGCGACATTACTGATAGATCGTGGAGCGGATGTTAATGCTGCACGTAATACCGGAGCCACTCCCCTGTATATCGCCTGTGAAAATGGCTACACAGAGACAGCGACATTACTGACAGATCGTGGAGCGGATGTTAATGCTGCATGTAGTGATGGAACCACTCCCTTCTATATCGCCTGTCAAAATGGCCACACACAGACAACGAAACTACTGATAGATCGAGGAGCGGATGTTACTGCTGCATTTAGTGATGGATCCACTCCCCTGTATATCGCCTGTCAAAATGGCCATACAGAGACAGTGACATTACTGACTGATCGTGGAGCGGATGTTAATGCTGCACGTAATACCGGAGCCACTCCCCTGTATATCGCCTGTCAAAATGGCCACACACAGACAGCGACATTACTGATAGATCGTGGAGCGAATGTTAATGCTGTATATAGTGATGGATTTACCCACCTGCTTATCGCCTGTTATTATGGCCACACAGAGACAGCGACATTACTGATAGATCGTGGGGCGGATGTTAATGCTGCATGTAGTGATGGCTTGTATATCGCCTGTCAAAATGGCCACACACAGACAACGAAACTACTGATAGATTGTGGAGCGAATGTTAATGCTGTATATAGTGATGGATTTACCCCCCTGCTTATCGCCTGTTATTATGGCCACACAGAGACAGCGACATTACTGATAGATCGTGGGGCGGATGTTAATGCTGCATATAGTGATGGATCGACTCCCCTGTATATCGCCTGTCAAAATGGCCACACAGGGACAGCGACATTGCTGATAGAATCGTGGAGCGGATGTTAATGCTGCACGTAGTAATGGACGCACTCCCCTGCATGTCGCCTGTTATAATGGCCACACAGGGACAGTGACATTGCTGATAGATCGTGGAGCGGATGTTAATGCTGTATCTCGATCCACTCCCCTGTAAATCGCCTGTTATAATGGCCACACAGAGACAGATACCGATAGTTCGTGGGGCGGATGTTAACGTGAAAACCAACGCGGACTGGACTGCCCTCCAATAATATAAGGACGCCGTGAAGATTCTCAAGCAATACGGAGCACACAACTGACGTAACTGGAGATACATTTGTTTACCAAAAAGTCCCCTCCTATTCTGCTCTACACATGCAAAAGCCATTATTTCCATTTTGTGAAAAGCGAGGTTTTCGTTGTATTACATTGAACATCTCTCTTTTCATAAAATGGATCTAGTGGCTTTTACCTATATGGTGCAGTATTCGTCATCACGAGTGGAATTCATGTGTAAAGTTTAAGGTCAGTTCGTCACTCAGACCTTTCCTCAAAACCTGTCTCGCGCCAGTATAGCCTTCCGCTTCTAACTTAACTAATACACGCAGGTGGATCGTTTGAAGCTACCCGGGTCTGCCCTTGGGGACTTGGGTGGGGTTAGGTATTTTTTAGTTCCCAGGGTCACCCTGGTCAGCCCCACAGGGTGGGTTTTGCTCTCTATTCTGGGGCATGTGTTTCTGTCTACCCTTTGTCCATTCACCTGTATTTGCCTTTTTAAAACTCTCCCTACTGTCTGCACTGCCTGTAGCTCTTGATATTGGATGTGTGTTGCTAAATGGTCTTAGCTTTATTTAGGCCCCATGTGTTAGGTTTATTTAATGTATTTGACCGGCTGGCGACATACATTCAATGTTCTGTTTATTTATTTTTTTTTTCACAAGCAGTGCAGGCACGTCCTGAGAAAGCCTTGTTGCTGTCGGGACGTTAAGCAATGTACAATCAATCGTTTGAAGCTGTGTAGGTGGGGAGGGGGGGGGGGCTGAGGTGGAGGGGGGGGGAGGTATGGTGGGGTCTGGAAGCCCTGCCGAAAACTTGAGAAAAGGCAAAGCAAACGTACCAAGAGGATTTATCAAGGAGATGAACTATTAACATTTTAGACGCGTTGCTAAGGGCTACGCACAGACTAACCCCTTCACAGCCAGTGGACACAGATTGTGTCTCAACGCCAAAAAGCTTCCTACGTCTAAACAATAGGAAGGCAGAGTGGTGTCAACAAGAGGCATAGATCCTCATGAGCCCCTGCTGTCGCGGGGGCTCATGACGATCTATGTCTCTTGCGAATGGATTGTATTAACATTTTCTCTGCACACAAGGGGTTAATTGTTCATTTGTATTGTATATTGTCTCTGTACATACTTCCGTCAATTGGCACTGCTTTTGATGCGTTATCAGTTAAAAGCATGCTTTCTAAGCCACGCAACATCTGCGTACACGCCTATGAACCAGCATATAGAAGAGTACTGAAAATGGTTCATTCCTTGTTGCTTTCATTGATTTAATTTGACTGTTGACTGTTTACTTTGATTTTTCTCTCGCAGCTATATTGTTCATTAAAAATACGTGCTGGTGTGTGATTTCAGTCTTTACAGCCAAAAGCAGTCTGTCTCAAAATGACAGGCCAAAGTACCAGTGGTACACACGGCCCCTAGCAGTATGTGGGTCAAGTACTCGGTTGTTTAATTGGCTGCACATTGCTCGACCCATTTAGCCCCGACGCACTTCTGCAGGAGATGGATCGACCATGAAAATCCAAGGATAGCTCAGTGCAGATTAGCTTGGCACCATCAGGCGCCAAGCTAATCTGCCACTCAGTATCCTTGAATTTTCATGGTGGATCCATCTCTTGCAACTGGTATTTAGTCGTTAGGTTGCATGTGCTGAAAATTGTGAAATGAATCTTGGGGTTAAATGGGTTAACGCGCCGCCAGCAAATAAAGTGCCCTACAGGACATACCGGAGCTGCGTGTTTCCTCTGTTCCCAGCAAGCTGCTGATGTTCAGTGACGGTTTATCCACGTGTTTATCCACTTGTATTTATCTATTTGTGCTTATCCACGTGTGTATCCACTAACCCCTTCACTGCCGGTGGTCACAGATCGTGTCTCTGAAATCTTTGACAATTCAACATGAAAAAGTCCGCCACCAAGCGGCATAAATCCTCATGAGCCCCCACAACTGCGGTGGTTCGTAAAGGCTTGGATATAAGTGTCTTGCATTTGAATCGTGTTTCATTATTGTTGGCAGTGAAGGCGCTTTACACCCAAGTTATTTATCCATTTGTGTTTATCCACTTGTGTTTATCCACTTGTGTATCCAGATCGTGTTTCTCATCTGTGTCAATCGAACTCCAAAGGCCCCGCGCCGTCACGTTTTTTAACTCAACGCCAAAGAGCAACGTCCAGCGTCAAAGGAACATGGATACAAAGTGGTGTCAGAAAGAGACATAGATCATCTTGAGCCGCTGCATTTGCGTGGGTCATGATGATCTGTGTCTGTTGCAGATGGATCGTGTTGAAGTGAAGCGGCAAATGGCTAATTGTACTATAATTATACGTCTCTGTACATACTTCTATTATTTGCACTGCGTTTGATGCTTTATGTGTTAAAAACATGCTCTCTAAGCCAGGCAACATCTGCGTACACGTATGGACCAGCATATAGAAGAGTACTGAAAATGGTTCCGGCATTTCTTGTTGCTTTCACTGATTTTATTTTGACTGATTGAGTATTTACAATGATTTTTCTCTCGAAGCTATATTATTCATTAAAAATATGTGCAGGTCTGTGATTTCGGTCTTGACAGCCAAGCGCAGTAAAGCTCAAAATCATAGACCAGCACACTAGTATGTACACACGGCCCCTAGCAGTATGTAGGTCAAGTGCTCGGTTGTTTAACTGGCTGCACATTGCTTGACCCATTTAGCCCCGACGTACTACAGCTGGAGATGGATCGACCATGAAAATCCAAGAGTAGTGGCAGATTAGCTTGGCGCCTACAGGTGCCAAGCTAATCTGCCACTACCCTTGAATTTTCATAGTTGGGCCATTTCATCCATCTGGCATGTAGTCGTTAGGTGGCACGTCCTAAATTTGTGAAATGCGGTCTTGGGGTTAAATGGGTTAACGTCCCGCCAGCAGCAAAGACTCATACAGGACGTACCGGAGCTGCGTGTGAAAAACACGAATGTGTGTGGTCAGCCTGTCCTAAAGCCAAACTTGATAAACCAAAAACATGCTGGGGACGCTTCACATTCATGCTCATTTATCGTGCCCTAGTTTGCAGACAAAGAGCAGACAATCATGAACATTACATTTGTGTCGCTGCTTTGGATGCATTTGTACATAAGTCAACTTTATAATAATTACATTTAGCTACTGATTGCATATGTGTCGATTCTCTGTAATGTATACTATGCAAAACATTTTACTCCCCTAATTATTTACGACTTGTTAAGAACTGAATAATGAGTTCGATACATGTATTTGCATGATTTTTTGTGTGCTACTTTTTGCTGTCCTCAATAATCAGAATAAGGTAGTTTAAGCATTCAGTGGCGTAGGAACTCAAGGAGAAGTGTTTTGCCTAGCGGTTAAACCTTCTGTGAACCATGTTGATTGTATACTTCTACACGGACACTTTGGCAAAGTATGTTGAGAAACAAAATGTTTTGTATCTTTGTAATATAATGAACACAGTACCCATTAACTTTCTAGTGGGCTGTACTTCTTTTTGTTGCCCTTCCAACCATATTAGTGTATTCTGGGAGCCATACCTCTTTCAAGACTTCCATTCAATCAGCATAGTTTTTTCAGGCATGGCAATCTAGTAGCAAGCGGTAAGGCCTAGTAACACCAGCCCCTCCCCATTTTTTCTCATCCGCCCATCTAATTTGTTGCTGAAAATTTATGACAGTTGACCAAGTTTTCTCTGAACATCTTCTTACGCCACTGAGTTCTGTGCACTATGTTCCCAGCAAGCTGCTGATGTTGACGATTTATTCACTTGCGTTTATCCACTTGTGTTTATCCAGTTGTGCTTATCCACTTGTGTTTATCCACTAACTCCTTCACTGCCGGTGGTCGCAGATCGTGTTTCTGAAATTTTCGTCAATACAACGCCAAAGACCGCGAGCTGTCACGTCCCAGGAACATGGAGTCAAAATGGCGCCAGTAAGAGGCTTAGATCCTCATGAGCCCCTGCAGGGGTCTCATGAGGATTATTGTCTCTTGCAGGTGTGTCATGTTCATCTTTTTTTCTCGGCAATGGAGTTAACATACAAGCTGTTCATGCCCGTGACGTTGTGAGGGAGGGCGTTAACAAGACCAAAGGGACAGAAACCCCCTTCACCCCTGACACGCTACCACAAGACGCAGAGCGACCATGATAGTTCAAGGGTGGTGCCAGAATATCTTGGCGCCAGTAGGCACCAAGCTATTCTGGCACCACCCTTGAACTCTCATGGTCGGTCAGTTTACTTTAGGTTATTTAATCTTCAATGCATGCACCCCGGCCTTAGACCTTAAGGCGTGTTTCCATACAGCGACGCGAAAGCTGTAACGACACGAATCGATAGCATTGAAATAAAGAATTTGTGTTTCC
>BTPG01000007.1:16386109-16409024 GCA_036245525.1 Semisulcospira habei | reverse complement strand
ATGTCTTGATAGTTATCCCGTGATAGTCAGTCCTCTCTTGAACCGCTCGGAGCTTGCGCTGTGGAGAGGCAACCCGATACCTCTCGAAGACACATGGTCTCACGAGCCCAGTAGCACCCGCGGTAAGTCCAGAATTGTTTATATTCCATTGGACGGCGGCACACCCAGCCGGCTTGTTAGTCCCTTTCATTTTTGTCCCCTCTTTCCTTGACTACGTGCGCAAAAAAAAAAAAAAAAAAAAAAAAAAAAAAAACTTACCGTGAGATGTCCATGTACGATTTTTTACTAAACGTGTCATAATTATTATCGACCGTTTTGTCCACTGCAGTTAAATTGCCATACTGTCTGAACGCAAGACATTACACTACTTGTACAACATTCTTTAACAAATTGTGTCAAAATAAAACTGAACAAAGCATGTTTACGGAGGAAAACGCTACGGTGAAAAATTTGCGTTTTTATTGCCTCGTGGTTTACAAGAGGAGATGATTTTCAGTCAGCCTGTAATATCCGCGACCTAAAAATACGAAAAGCCCCTGGTCAGCCAGGGAGCCGCAGGAGCAATTAGGAGGGGAGGAAATAGGTCGCGCTGGGTTTGATATGCGCTAGTTATCTCTCACGACAGCTTCATGATAACTGAGTCGCACCCGCTCTCGTCGGAACTGAATTCTAGGCCCTTTCCCTCTGTCCGTTTGCATTCAGACCGTAGTGGTCACATTCAAAACTAACTTGAGTGATGCTTGCTCTCAATGGAGTGATCTCCCATAGCTGCTACCCTATCGGAGTCGCTGTACGGTGCAAGCTGGGCTTCATCATGTGAAATCAGTCCCAGTGACGTAGTTGCAGTGACATCATCATGCGGCATTTTGGGTGTCGTTTCCTCGGAGTAGCTTCCGTCCTTTCCTGGTGGATCATGTTGGTCAGCCATGTTGATTGTTAACTGTGACCTGCAGGTCATACAGCCATCATTCTGCAACACACGTTATGCTCATTCAGAAAAGGAAATAGTGTAGTCAAACAGAAGCACTATACTGGCGAATGTAGCTGACAAGAAACATTGCATTAGCATCATGTGTGTACTTTGCGTGTATCACGTGCATTTAGGTCGTGAAGCCGTGTGCACAGTTAAGACAACGGAAGGTCACATCACTCATCAGGCATTTCACCGGGAATCTGAAGTTTACTTGCGCGTCAAACTTCATGGAGAGTTCAAAATAGCGGCACCGTAGACACTCCTGACCGATATACTTTGAGGGATAAAACTCAGGTTAGTTTGAAGCTGTTGGCGTAATAAGAAAAATGCTGTCTACTTGTCGCGGCACCTGATCATTGTCCACGTGACCACCAGGATTTGTTGTGTAAGATTTTGCAAACAAAAGAGATAAAGCTAGGTAACTCTACAGCTCGATTAAATTGGTTTGTCGCGTTATGAATAAATTTTAAGTGCAGACCGGGTTGAGTTTCTGTACAAAACCAGACAAGCCCAGTCATGACGTGGCAAATGTATGCCGTTAAACTCTGACAACCTAACTCGTTATTATTTTTTTTTATTTAACAGTATATGATTAGGTGTTACCAGAGACAATGGTAAGAGAGAGAGAGAGAGAGAGAGAGAGAGAGAGAGAGAGAGAGAGAGAGAGAGAGAGAGAGAGAGAGAGAGAGAGAGAGAGAGAGAGAGAGAGAGAGAGAGAGAGAGAAAGACAATGACAATGACAATGATTCTTTATTTTACAACGGTGAAAGTTTTGGTGAAACCATTTTTCGAACTTGCCGTTGCTAATCTACTTTACATATAATGCACAAATCACAAAAAATACTATCATTAAATTGGGAAAAACTAAATTTATAACTAATAAAAATTGAAATATAAAGTTTTTAAAAAAGAAATCATTGAAAAAGTGAAAATAAACATAACAAATCTCACACATACACACAATTATAAAGGTATAAATCTTCATACATACATTCATAAACACAAGCACAAGCACAAAACACACACACACACACACACACACACACACACACACACACACACACACACACACACACACACACACACACACACACACACACAATGCATGCAGCATTAGCATCTTGTATTAACTGAAGATATAACTGAATTGAAGAGTTAGAAAGGGGAAAATCGTACACTGCAAGTGCAGGTTGCTGTGAAAATCTTACGATGCTGAGGTGAGGTACTTGAAGAGAGCGGTTTTAAAAGACGAAAGCGTTGTTGATGTTGTAACATGTTTGGGCAATGTGTTCCACATGCTAGCACCTGAGAACGCTAAACTTGTCTTATAGAGATCGATTCTAGGTCGTGGCACAGTAATGGACTGCCTTGATCTGGAGTATGTTGATGCCGGGAGGAAAAACATTTTTTTTTATATACTCGGGGAGTCTGTTATTCAATACTTTGAACATCGTTATTCCCTTATTGTATAATAAATGTTTTTTTCAAGGGGAGAATTTCTAAGGTTTTCAGTTTATTATCCGTTGTTGAGTTAGGGTCTGAAAGGATAAGCTTCGCGGCTCTACGATGAAGAGAGTTCAGTCTCTTTAACTGGACCTCGCTTGCGCCATCCCACACCGTAGAAGCATAATCTATATGTGACCTGATGTGGGCGTTGAAGAACAGTTTTCGTGTTTCTACATTAGCTATATGTTTTAACTTGGATAAAATAAACAGTTTCTTTGATATTGTTTTACATATATTACTAAGATGGCATTGCCATTTAAACTGGTTATCTACAGTAACGCCGAGAAGACGATGTTCCGTTACCTGGCTGATAGATTTGCCTTGAAGGGACAAGCTGAGTGAGAGAGTGCCAAGCTGGTGCTTTTGGCGGGTACTTACAACCATACATTCAGTCTTTGCAGGGTTTAAGATCATGGAATTGTTACTGCACCAGCTGTTAATGTCCTGTAATGTGTTTTGTAGGCGCGTGTCAATTACTGACAAATCCTTATCGGGAGTGTGTATCGCAGCATCATCAGCGAACATATCGCATGCAACACTATCATCACTAATTGTGAGTGGAAGGTCGTTAATGAACAAACAGAATAAAAGAGGGCCTAAAATAGAGCCCTGGGGCACGCCGTGTAAAAAGCTATCGTACCACTCAAAGGTGGCTGCGGGGTTTCGATACACAAACCCAACAAGTAAGGGCGGGGATTTAGAGTTTTTGATTTCTACCCAAATACATTCTACATCACCAGTTTCTAGGTCTTGTCGCCTGCGGGTTATGTGTAAAATGGATTGATGGATATATACCGCTACACCTGTCTCACCCTGTCATATACACACAGCCGCTTCAGACACGCGCGCGTCTTGCTGCCACTGCCTTCAAGCCTCAAGCCTTGTCCACGCCACGCTTCCACGCTGCGCTTTGTCTACGCCACGCCACGCCACGCTTCTGTGCTGAGTTCTCACCATACACAGCCGACGGCCATATTGCTTTTTACGCTCAAGCCACGACGGTCCTGTCTTCGTCGCTGCATTACATACACTTAGACAGCTGAACTTTTATACTGCTAAGTCCTCTTCAGGACCGCCTTTTTTTGGAGCTGACTTAGGTGGCATTGGTAGTTTCTATTGTCGTGACTTGGTCAAGTAACTTGGTTTTTTTGTTTTAGTGATTTTTTAGCTTGTGTTGTACACTAGCACTGGCCCGAGGAAAGTACACTTATATGGACTTTCTTATCGGGACCATTTCTTCCTCTGATTCCGACCAGGGATCTGATTCCGTGGCGGTCTCTGAAGGTGTTTGGGATACTCCAACTAGAAAAAGGAAAAAGAAGAATAAGAAGGGAGAGAAGAGAGCTAGGGCCGATGATGGTTTAACTTCGCCGCAATCACATGCAAACACTACTTTTATCATAGACGGAATTAGCCCGTCTGTTACATCCCCAAGCGGAGTCCCGTTAGGGGACTCCGTACGGGGAGAGCTTAGGGTTTTCACTTCCCCTCCCCTATCCCCGGACATTGCACGTGCCTCTGGCACAGTCCGGGGAGAGCGTAGGTCAGATTCCCCTTCCCTAACTTCTTGTGAAAATGGACCGGAGGGAGTGCCTGTCGCAGCGGAGAAATCGTCTCCTCTGCGCCAGATACCCCCCCCTGACCATCAAAATTCTCCTACTAAAACAGTTACTATGGATTGTCAGCCCCCTCTCATCGTTGGTGAGTCTCTTACCAATGATGGGATGGAGGACGAGGACACACTATCTAAAACACCCTTCCAAACTGTTAGGAACAAAAAAACACCTAAACATCGTAATAAACTTAATGTACCTGCTTTAGGAAGGGGCGGTGCCGGCGCCACCGCTGAGGTGTGGTGTACTTACCCGGTGAGGGTGCGTGATTTGGGAACGGGGACTTCTTGTCTCCGTGATCATGGCACGCATCAACCTCACCTCTGCGAGGGGGCCGGTGTCGCCCACTCTGAAATTACTTTACGAGCAATAGGCAGGGACGTGTGGATAGTATCTTGTCCAAACATGCGTTCGCAAAAACTTCTAGCCTCAAGAAGTGTCCTCGGTGGGGCGAATGTTGAGTGTACCATCCCCACCCCTAGGGTGGTGGGGGTGGCCCACGGCATTCCCTTGGCTGAGGATCTTAACCAGATGAAAAAAATCTCTTGCTGACCAGGGATATGTCGCAGAAGTTGTTAGACTTGTTAACAAAGACGGAACCAACTCGAGAGCGATTAAAATGGATTTTCATGGCTTAACTAAACTCCCCCCAAGAGTCAAAATTGGGGTTCATCATTGGCAGATTGAGCCGTATACCCCTCCTGTTTTGCGCTGTACTAAGTGCTGCAGGTTGGGTCATACGACACGATCTTGCAAATCTAAACAAACAGTATGCGTGCGTTGCGGTGGGCGGGATCATGCTCGCTCTACCTGTAGTGAAACAACTAGTCCTAAATGTGTTAATTGCGGCGGCGCTCATAGCGCCGCATATCAAAAGTGTCCTCAGATAATTCTTCTCCGGGAAGCCAACCGGATTAGAAATGAAAACTATATTCCGTTTAGTGAGGCCATGAGGAGAGCCCAGATTAAGACCCAAAATATAATGAATGTTCCACTTGTTCAGACATCTTTGCCGAAGGACCTGGGTCCTGTTGCGTGGACCCAAGTCTCTACGCAAACAAAAAAGAATGTGAATTCTACAGTTTTAGTTTCTGATCAGAGTTCTAGACAGAACAAAATTCAAACTACTAAGAATTTAACCTACAGAGATGCACTGATGCAGGAAAAAACTAAAGTAACTGATCAATCTCCTCCACTTCCACCGCCTCCTTCTCCGTTGGCGGTGGATGATTCACCTTCTGCTTGTAGGACCCTCCATTTTGGTGAGGCTCGACAAGATGGTGATGGCCCTGGACTGAAGTCTTTCATGCTTGGGGACATCCAAAGAGTGACTTATTCACTTACTACAGCAATTTCAGGAGGTAGCGTGAAGGGAATCATGTTGGCCATGCTACAGCTTAATCATGACCATCCTGGTTCCCCTGATGGCGAACCCTGAGATACAATGACTAAATGATAGAAAGATTCCGGAGGTTGTTTTGGATAAGATTCGGCCGCCATGATGGGTGTGTTTAACAGTGAAAGCCTTAGGTTCCTACAATGGAATTGTAGGGCCATTAATAGTAATATTCATTTTTTAAATGAATATTTGAGTGCGGAATGCCCACATATTGTGTGCTTACAATCTTTATTTGTAGTTAGAGATAAATTACCTATCATCAGTGGATATTATTATCCTCCTATTGTTGAATCTGATAAAAAAATCTAACGATAAAATTTATACAGCAACTTATATTAGGGTAGGGATTGTTCATCAAGTTAAAAAAACACCTGTTCCCCTACATGAAATTCATCCTATATATAGTAATTGTATTCAAATTGACATTTCTTCAAATAAAATTATAAATTTAATAAATGTATATGCTCCCAGATCAGTTTCCCCAACTGGACTGGAGTGGATGTTGACCCTGCCGGGTGATGGCTGGATGGTTATGGGGGACCTTAACATCCATCACCCGATGTGGTACACTAAATCTTTGGAAACTCATGTCATAGCACATAAACAGGCGGAGGATATTACTTCTTCTGATTTGTGTGTTTTGAATAATGGAGGATTTACTAGAGTTCCTGATAGGAAAGATCAGTGCCCATCTGCGGTCGATCTGTCTTTGATATCTTCTGGTCTATTTCTTGACGTTACTTGGATGTTGGGGGATGACACTATGGGGAGTGATCATCTCCCGATATTCTTGGAATTGAATTGTAAAGTTCGAATGACTAATGGACTTTCTCAATCAAAAGGTAAATTCTTGTACAATAAGGCAAATTGGCCATTGTTTCAGGAAAAATTTACTCAGAATTTAGTTAATATCGATGCATCTTGTGTAGAAACATTTAATGATACTTTTACGAAGGCTATAATCGACTCTGCTGAAATTGCCATTCCGCGTAGTAAGGGAGCCCCCCCTGGAAAGCCAGCTAATCCCTGGTGGAATGAAGAGTGTGATAGAGCGGTTAGAGTCAAAAAGAAAGAATACAATAAATGGAAAAAGAGTAAAAGTATGGATCACCATGGGGCAATGAAGTCAGCGAATGTCCAATGTAATAAAGTTATTGCCTTAGCCAAGCTGCAGTTTTTAGATCAACAAATCTGTAAAGAAATTAAAACTCCTACAGATATGGCTAAGGCCTGGAAAATCGTTAAAAAATTAAAAAATAGATATAATCCCTCCCCAGGTCCATTAATAAATAATGGAGTAACCTATGTCACTGAACAGGATAAAGCTGAATTGTTAGCTGAAACTTTTGCTTCTGTTAGCTCTACGGAGTGTCTTCATCCGTTAGCTAAAGATTATAGAACAACAGAAGAGAGTAAACCTGAATTTAGAAACTGCTCTTTCCCTCATGTAGGGGATTCTTTACCGATAAACCTTCCTCTGACTATGGAAGAATTAGAAATCGTCCTGTCCCAGATAAGTACAGCTAAAATTACACCAGGGCAGGATGAAATAACTTATATTATGTTAAAACATCTTCCCATTGTTGGGAAAAATTCAATGTTGACTCTCTTTAATCGTTGCTATGCTGAGGGGTTGTTACCTCGGATATGGCAACATGGGATTGTAATCCCAATATCAAAACCTAAGAGACCAAGGAATTTAGTTTCATCATACCGGCCTGTGACTCTGACATCTCATATAAGTAAAATTTTTGAACGTATAATTAAAAATAGACTTGAATACTTCCTTGATAAAAATAAAATCATTCCTATAGCTCAAGCAGGGTTTCGTAAATATAGATCAGTATCTGACCAGCTGTACGCCCTATCTTCTGCTATTAAACAGGCCTTTAAGAAAAACCAAAAGGTTATGGCCTGTTTTTTCGACGTCAAACAAGCGTTTGACGTCGTCTGGCACGGTAAACTTTTACAGAAAATTGGTCAACTTGGTCTCTCTGGAAATATATTTACTTATTTTAAAAATTTTCTTCAACGTACCTTCCAGGTCAGGTTTGGATCGGCTTTATCTAAAAACCATACAACTAATTGTGGGGTTCCTCAAGGCACTTGTCTTGCCCCAACACTCTTTAATATTATGATGGCTGATTTACCAGCCTATTTGAAAAATAACCTTGATAAATATACAAATACTTCTTTAAAACTTTCTCAATTCGCTGATGACATTGCCATATGGAAACCCATTAAATTGCGAAGTAATGAAATACCGAAGGAAAAAACAATAAAATTTCAGAAGGCTATAGATATGGTGCAGAGGTACTTGGAGATTAATGGTTTTGAATTGGCACCTGCCAAAACACAATTGATAATATTTAGTATGAATAAAACTAAATTTTGTAATTCTATTACAATAACAAATTTTAATAATAAGTATCCAATTATACCAGTTAATCAAATTAAGTTCCTGGGTGTTACATTCACGTCCACGTTAAACTGGACACCTCATATTAATAATCTTATCTGTAAAGCCAATAGGGCAATTAATTTAATTAGAGCACTTAAACATGAAGCGTGGGGGAGAAATATCAAACTTTTGTTAAATCTCCACCACGCCTTGGTACGTTCTAATCTCAATTATGGGGCCGAATGTTTTTTTTTCGGCCTCAAAACGAGTTCTTAAAACATTAGAGTCTGCGGAAATGAGATCCCTAAAAAATATTATTGGGGTACCAAAGAGTACATCTAATAAAGCAGTTTATGCTTTTACTAGGATCCTTCCGCTAGATCAATACCGATTAAAATTTTGTGCTAATTATGTTAATCGTATTTTTGTTATTCAAAATAATGCCCAGGAAACTTATCATAATGAAATAAATATGGATCGTTTGGAACTTGCATTCCGCTCGATCCAACGGCGTATAACAGAACCAACTTTGACTTCAGCTGTGCGGGAGATCTTTGAAAAGGCCAAACTGAGTCCTTTGACCATTTCTTCTGTTCCGATTTCTCCCGTCCCACCCTGGACCCTCCTTGTGGCCTCAATTGTCACTGAAATTCCTAATATTTCAAAAAAAAGTGATCCTATTATTCAAAAGTTAACTACACTAGAGTATATAGAGGCTCAATATCCGCAGGCACTAATTGCATACACTGATGGCTCAATTGATGACAAAGGGAATGTAGGCTGTGGAGTATTTATACCTGCCCTAGCTAAAACCTTTAGTTACAAACTTGGTAGCGGGTGGGCCATATGCACAGCGGAGTTGACGGCCATCTTGATGGCCCTCGACCATGTGCTGACCCTCCCGCTGGAAATGTATCAATTTTTAATCTGTTCTGATTCTAAATCAGCTCTGCAAAGTATATCGGCTTATAATCGCTCAACTAGACCTGATATTGTCTTAGAAATAAAATTTGCTATACATCAACTTAAAGCTAGAGGCATTGATATCGCTCTCCAGTGGGTTCCTTCTCATGTGAATATCCTTGGTAATGAATCTGCTGATAGGGCAGCCCGGGCTGGAGCGGCTGGTGGATCTGGCACCCAGCCCATACGGCTGCCTTTTACTATTAGTGAAGCTAAACATTCTATTAATAAGTTAATAAGAGAAAATAATATAATTAATAATCAATTTTTGGCTGGGGAATACCCCCACGTCCTTGCCTATAAAATGAACAAGAGCCATGCTGTACATAGATTGCCACTTGCGGATGTGGCCCTTAATAGAATTTGTACCGATAGTTGGCGTGGACGTTGGGCCGGTCCGACCTGCCTCTGCGGTGAGGACTTCACACCGGATCATGCGGTCCTTGAGTGTGATGCCTTTGCCGCGGAGTGTGCGGGGTTTAGATCGGCCCATGTAGGATCTACATCTTTGTGTGCTATTTTGGAAGAGGCTGATTCCTGCACTGTGGCAAATGTTTCAGCTATTTTAAATTTACCTATTTTTTCTAAATTAATTTAATGGAACTAATGATTTGTATGGGGAATAATTGTGACTTGGTTCGCAATTCCCCTGCAAGTTTAAAATTATCTGAATGTGTGCCTCGATCTTTTTAATGTGGTTGCGCGGAGGATTTGACTTATCGGCCTGTGCTCTCTTTTTTCTAATTATTATAACTGTATCCCAAAAGATTTTAATTTCTCTTTTTAGTATAATTAAGTTCTTAATTTGTGGTCCTGAAATTTTAACCCTGTTTTAAATATTGTAAATAAAGTTGTATAGAGTATAGGTTGTACATAATTGGACTGTTGTTTTCTGGTGAGAGACCTAGATATAAGATAATACGAATTTTATCGATTTTTAAACTGTTCTTAAATAAAGATAACCAAGTTTTTATAAGTTAAATAAAGTCTGAAGTGCTATGGTCCCCGATCACATTCGTGCCAGCGGGACGTAAAAAAGGAAGAAGATAGATAGATAGCTCACCCTGTACTGACGGGTCTCTCCTGATAATAGAATAATTCGGAATGGCGATGGCTTCATCACTGATGTGGGCGGCCAAACGAGTCTCAGTTAAACCGAATAGATGGAAATAGTTGGGGGTATTAACATAAACACAGACATCCTGAACTTTGTTTGCCAGGTGGTAGATATTTAGGTGACCGATACGAAATTTTTGGCCTTTTTTCGAGGGTCTGTTCATAGTTGTATAAATCATGTTCAGATAATAAGGTAAAAAACCAGGAAACAAAACTATGGTACAGGATACAAATAGTAGAAGGTTAGGCAGTTAAACCAGGAAAGAAATTACATGTACAAGTAAAATATCAGATGAAACAAATAAAGACTAATAAGATAAAGAACCAGGGGACAAAACTAAGGGACAGGATACAAATAGAAGGTTACGCAGTTAAACCAGGAAAGAGATTACATGTACAAGTAAAATATCAGAGAAAACAAATAAAGATTTATTCGACTTTATTCTCAGTACGTCAGCTGAACGGCGGTTCACGCCAGAAACCGTGTATTACAGCACACGCAAAGAACACAAAAACAAAAGCTTGCAGTAAAGAATAAGAAACGACAAATGTACGATCTCAGAAAAAAACCGCTATAAAGAAAGAGTTTATGTCAGAATTCGTGTGTATCGAAGTCCTTATGTTATAACAACACACTCGCTTTTCATTGAAAATGTAGGACAGGCGATAATCTCAGTCACCTGAGAACTTAAGTAAGGTTACTAGTCAAAAGAATTCACGCAATGATCGTGCACGGTGAGTCG
This sequence comes from Semisulcospira habei, assembly GCA_036245525.1. Classification (NCBI taxonomy): domain Eukaryota; kingdom Metazoa; phylum Mollusca; class Gastropoda; family Semisulcospiridae; genus Semisulcospira; species Semisulcospira habei. The sequence goes on along the minus strand of BTPG01000007.1, from coordinate 16,398,310 downwards.
GGTGTTCCGACTGTCCGACAAAGCGGATTCCGGTCATTAATAACAAATTACACGGATAGTATACAGTTTGTTCACTGTACTAGAGAGAGAGAGAGAGAGAGAGAGAGAGAGAGAGAGAGAGAGAGAGAGAGAGAGAGAGAGAGAGAGAGAGAGAGAGAGAGAGAGAGAGAGAGAGAGAGAGAGAGAGAGAGAGAGAGAGAGAGAGAGAGAGAGAGAGAGAGAGAGAGAGAGAGAGAGAGAGAGAGAGAGAGAGAGAGAGAGAGAGAGGAACCTGTCGTAGTGTCAAACCTTCGCAAGTGAATTCATGCTTACCAAAAATGGCAACATTTGTTTGAGCCACTAGCTCAGTGCATCACTTAGCAGTGGCTGGTAAACAGAAAAGTGTCAAAGTCGCCGGCCCAAGTACGAAAGCTACTGGCCGAAGTGTATCAACACAACAGACTTTTGTACTGACCACTAGCTTCACCAATTTAGCAGTGTTAAAAAGCAGAAAGAAGAAGGACACGAGGCACCACTAGCTCAATCAAATTAAAAGCCGCACGCTGGCTCCAAACGGAAACAGCCTCATGACACATTAAACGAAGCAGAACGACCTCCCAATAAAAAAACCAACTGGCATTGTTACGTGTTGAGTCGTAGCATGATATCACACCAGACGCACACACGTAAGGTTCTTTTAAAGAAACTTCACTCATCTGCAACACGTCACACGTGGCTTAAGGATGTAGACTACACTGGAGTAACAGTTCCAACAATAATTTATTTCAGCGATGCAATCTCCACACAATGCATTCCCAAATGCATGAACACTGATACAATGTCTCCTCTGCAAAATGTTAACACTGGCGACACACTGCGTTTCTCATAAAACGTACACCACCGTCACGCTGCGTCTTTCACAAAGTACACCCTATACGGGCCACGTACCTACGATAAACTGTGTCCCTACAACTGACAATGTATGACAATGTACGAACGTGCTTCCCAGCACAATCTTTTATAGTACAACAACATTCCAGAAAAATCCAACGAATTCACACAACGCAACCAATCAGAACGGAACACGTAACTGAAACTCATAAATATTAATAAAAAATAACTTTCTAGAATAAACTACAATAATCTACAAAAATTCGACTGCTAATTTCAGCCCCAAATCCCAGTGTGTAATGACGTTACATAAGAGTATGGTAGACCATTCACGACCTTGCCATAACACACAACGACCAGCCGCCAACTTCACGCATACTGAAAACAACCACGACTATGAATATTAGGGCGGTTTTGATACTGAGTTGCAAAAGGTTGCCGACACTTTCATGTCACATAATTATGCGAGGTCACTAGACAGAGCGCGATTTTGCTCGAACGTTCTGGTCTATTCTCAGCGAATATACGCATTACAAAACCTCACCGCTCTTCTCCGTGCGACTTTGCTAAAAGCTTCCGGACTAATCTTAGCGTATTATAACAAAGCCAATTTTGCTCTCTGCGCGAACGATAGAGAATCTTACTGAAAAGGTATGTGATTCGTAACCACGATAGCTCAAATCAATATCGGATCGTTTCCTATCATTAACACATGCATGCTCTCACGGAACAACACAACCACAATCGTAACTGGCATTGGAAATACCTTATTCCTACGCGCCACACCGCAACCAATACAAAGTCCCCCCAAACAACGGGGAAAGGAAAATGGAATGAACCAGAAACAGAAAAACCGCCAGTCTTTTGAATTGTGGAGCGACATCCAAGAAATCATAAGACCAGCACACAGCTTCACCACCGAAGCTGCCACCAAACTTGCTGTCTCTCATTTTATCTCGCATCGACTATTGCAACTCTCTCCTTTCCGGCCTACCTTACTCCACCACTTTCACTCTCCTGCGCGTCCAGAACAATGCTGCCCGCCTCGTCCTCAGAAAGAAGAAATCCGACCACATCACTCTCCTGCTTTAACTCCTTCATTGGCTCCCCATCCCCCAACGCATCCAATAAAAGATTCTGTCTCTCTGCTACAAATCCCTTAACAACTACGCTCCTGCCTATCTCTCAACTTATTTCACCCCTCCACTCCTTCCCGCTCCCTCCGCTCCGCCTCCGGCCCTCTCCGCCTCCACATCCCCCGCACCAAACTCAGCACTTTCGGCCCCCGCTTCTTCTCCGTCTATAGTCCATCCATCTGGAACACTCTCCCACTCTCCCTTCGTCAGAAACGCTCTCTCTCTCCTCCTTCCAGTCCGCCCTCAAAACTCACCTATTTAAACAGTTCTAGCGTTATATAACCACCACACTCCCCACCCCAAGCTGACTGTCGTAATGTATTTATGGTCCGTGAGTCATTGTCAAAAGAGTGCGCATGTGTACGAGTTGTTAGTGCGCGCTTAGAGTTATAATTATTATACGATAAGCGCATTATAAATACCATAATAATTATTATTTATTACAAATGGCCGAAAAAAATAAGAAAATACATGTGGACAAAAATCCTCCCACACTTACAAAGAATCCCACTAGCCGCATTCATCTTCGCCAATGGACTGAACCCTACGATATTCTTTGAATGGATCGACTTCATGTGCCTTTGCAGAGACAAGGGAGCAAGGAAACAACTAGAATACCTCTTCATATACTTTAAAGAGGGCAGATACAGCAACGCTTTGAAAGCCTACGACATGATCAAAGGGCGCTACAAATATTTAGACGGAACCAAGATACACCACAGACAACCACGGAATTGCCCCACCAACAATCAAAACTAAGGAAACGACTAAAATGAAAAGGACACACCACCACTCTCCACTAGCCTTTCCAAGTGATAGTGTGAGCGATAGTACATCCTCTTCAACAATACAAAATGAACCACAAAACAAACTACCATAAAACCTAACAATTTACCCAACAAAAACAAAAGGGTCAGCAAGCTGATGAAAGCAGCCCTTAGCCAATAAAGGCTTAAACATGCCCGAAATACACCTCACAGCTAACACAAAACGTGACTGATTTGTGAATTGTCATAAGTGAATATGGCTGGTCACATCAAACCATCACATAGTGGTGTGCGATGTACAGACACCTTTTTACAAAAGAAAAAAAAAAGATCACGCATGAAAGAGGCTCGATTGAATCATTTAATGGGGCGGTCCGTGGCACACTGATTAACTCATTCTACCCCAGACACACCACAGCAGGATAAGGATCGACCATGATAGTTCAAGGGTGATGCCAGAATAGCTTGGCGCCTACGGGCGCCACGCTATTCTGGCATCACCCTTGAACTATCATGGTCGATCTGTGTCCTGCACTACAATGCAGTCTTCAGTGGACAACAGCAAAATCTGGGGTTTTCGGTGTTGGGGTAGAATGAGTTAAGGTGCCTGCCACCAATGCTAGAGGTGCGAGGTTCGATACCTGTTCCGGCGTCGGATTTTTCTCCTCTAGTAAGTGTCACCGTTAATTTTGGCGGACCGTCGGGGGTTCTATCTCCGGGTATCCCGGCTCTTCCTCCCCCACGAATTTGGTATCAATTTCAGCCCACTTAATCAAATTTCAAATATAAACGATTTGAATTTCCAAAACTTCAGTATCTCGCTTGAGCTTGCCCTTAGCATCACGTGAATTATTCTGTGTTTATGTACAGTGTGTGAGTGAATGCGCGTGATTCACGTGAGCGTGCTTGTTGGGTTCCGTTTGCGGCGGCGCTTTGAGCCGATTTTTAGTTGGGATAAAGCGCCTATTTAAAGCGCTGATTTATTTATTTATTTTATTTACTTCACGTCCACAAGTCTAAAACTGACTCACTCAACTTGATTCGTGTTGCCAACAGCTTTGTGGCTTCTGCAGCACGCTGGCAAACAGTTTTTGGGACATTTTCTGAGCATCAGCTGGATGCGTCAAGAACCACTGCCCTTCAAAAATCCCGTGCAACACAAACGTCTTGCTGTCAAAGTTCACACAGGAGATGCAAAGCTTTTGTGATAAACATTTTTCATGGATTTATCTCTTCTTTAATTTTGTTTCGCAAGTCTCTTCTACAACAAACGATCTTCAAATCTGACATGTGATCTTTTACCCATGACCACTTGAAGGATTTAAACAATTGTAACATTTTCCAATTCTTGATTCCAAGCCAGCATATCATAGGTAAGTATGTCTTTGGATGTGAATGTTGTTTCTTTAAAATAGAGTTAACATTTTAGTATCAATAAATAAGCTTCTGGTCGCCATCGTCCCTCAGATAGTTTTAAAACTTTCCGACTTTCTCTGGTAACCGCCGGACTACTTTTCTCATGGCCGCTACGTCTCCCTGCATAGGCAATAGTTAAATTTAAAAACAAAACAACAACCACAAGCCAACCAACAACACTAAAAGTCAGATATACGTACTGTATATTGTCCAGGCAAGAAATGAGGCTCGATCACACTCCGTAAACAGGGCTTCTTCAACTCTTTCCTTCCTGGCGGCCGGCTTGGCTGAAAGCCGATTGCAAATGGCTGCCCGTCTCGTTTTTAGACTAGCATTCTGCTCTCCCTTTTCTACAAGTGAATACATAAAATAGCGGGAATTCTCGGTCGCTTAAAAAAAAAAAAAAAAAAAAAAAAAAAAAAAAAAAAATGCTGTCCGCGAGAGGAGACGAGGGTGTGGGGAGGTGTATGGCAGTGAGTGTGCACATATTTTACATGATGACTGACATGACATGGTAGAGGAAACTCGAGCCAGCGGCAAGACAGAGACATAGATTCTCAAGAGGATGCGTGTTATTGTATTGCACGGTCGTGCTGGGGTCATGGGGATCTATGTCTCTTGCTGATGGGCTCAGTCTCCTGCCTAAATCTCCACCTTGTAGGCAAAGTTTATACAACTGATAAGGGGCAGGATCAGCAAGAGCCGAACTTGAATTCTCTTAAACCTCCTCATGAGTCTACGGCGGCTCATGAGGATCTGTGTCTCTTGTAGTTAGGTGGGTTTCCTTTTTTTACTCGAAAACCGAATGAATTTGTGCACAGTCAAACCGGCTCTCCGGCAGCCGTTCAGTTCAGTTCACTTGAATTCAGTTCAGTTCAAATCAGTTCAGTTCAGTTCAGCTGAATTCAGCTTAGTTCAGTTGAATTCAGTTAAGTTCAGTTGAATTCTGTTCAGTTCAGTTCAATTCAGTTCAATTGTCAGTTCAATTCAGTTCAGTTCAATTCAATTCAATTCAGTTCAGTTCAGTTCAAATGATTTAGCTCAGTTCAGTTGAATGTAATTTAATTTAATTCATTTCGATTAGACTCAGTTGCAGTTTAGTTCTTGCATGCGCCCAGTGTTTAGGAAATATCACTGGAGCCAAATGTGTGAAACTCAGGCGTGACTGGGTAGGGTGATGGTGGTGGTACTGGTGGTGCTAGTGGTAGTGGTTAGTGGGGATGATAATGTCAGGTTTTCAGGACTAAAAACGTTAGCTTAGTCTAATTAACCCATTCAGCCCTGACTCCCTACAGCAGGAGGTGGGTCGACCATGATAATTGAAAAGTAGTGCCAGGTTAGCTTGGCGCCTGTCATTAGATGACACCTCCAAAATTAGGGAAATACGGCCGCCAGGGGATGAATGAGTTAAGAAGTAAACAGTAAGCCAGGACCGGGCTGACCCTTGCGTTTCATGTACTTTATGTTTTTGTTTGTATTTGTATGACCGAATGAATGAATGAGTTTTGTTTAATGTCTTTTCATGTTTAATGTCTCCTAATTTTTCTTTGTGTAATTTGGTACTATTAGTATTACAATTATTATCCTGTGTTTGTAGAGTAGCAACGGCAAGTATGAAAAATGGCACACGTGCTAATTACTTCATCCGTTGAGAAATAAAGTTTCATTTCATTTCATTTCATTCTCCACCTTTACGCATTAGTACCGGAAGTCTCTCTGCCAACTGACATTCTCTTTGAGAAATTGCCAGCATTTAAAATTACAGGCTTACAAAGACAAGTACAGCACAATCTGAACAAGCTGTCTTGTGTTTGTATTTCTAAGCGTGTTTCAGTCTTTCTTTGCTGCAAAGTTCTTTGCGTTTTGCACGCTTGGCAGTAAGAACTTTTGGGTCTGATTTCTGCTGCCCAGTGCGCAAAGGCCATCGGGCAGAAGCCGGCCGCAGTGGGCTGTGTAACAAAGCACGACTGTGCGCGGACCCACTGCCGCCGACGTCGGCCCGATAGCCGCTTGCTTACTGGGTGGACATAACAACATCTGCCCATTCAATCATAGCTTCCTGAGGATGCCATCATTTTCTTTTTTGAGTTTTTTTTTTTTAATTCAAGTTTTTGCATTATATACATATATCACAAGATAATGGGTAGACCATCGAAGCCGATGATGTCGTCATTGTGCATAACTTCTATTTGTGGGTGCGGGTGTGGCTGGCCAAGCCATTCCTAGAGCCACACCTGAAAGGGCAATAGGGGCACTGGAATGTAGCTGTGGGGAGAGTAGACGCTGTCTTTCTGCGAGTTCTGGCACTGGTGATCCGTTCGCGCCGATTTTGTTCAAAGAGCGTGCATACTTTCCGGTCTGTCTTGTGCTTGTGCTTCCAGTTCTTTAATCGGAAAGACGCAGTACTTGAGGCTGTCTTTTATGCAGTCTTTGAAGCGTTTCTTTGGCCGTCTTTGCTTCCTGTGGCCTTTTGAGAGTGCACCATACAGGAGTTGGCGTGGCATACGAGAATCATCCATGCGTATGACATGACCTGTCCAGCGAAGTTGTGTCTTTAAGATCAAGGCTTCAACACTCACTAAGCCAGCATTGTCCAGGACTTCCAGGTTTGTCACCTTGTCTTGCCATTTGATGCCCATGAGTGAGCGCAGGGATCTCATGTGGAAACGTTCAAGCTGCTTGAGGTGCTTTCTGTACAGCGTCCATGACTCACAGCCGTAGAGGAGGCTGGGGAGGACTACTGCCTTGTAGACTTTGATCTTGGTGGAGAGCTTGACGTTGTTGTTATTCAACACACGAGTGCGCAGACGACCCAGGGCTTGGGTTGGCTTTGCTGATGCGAGCAGCGATTTCCTTGTCGATAGTACCGTCAGAAGAGATGATGCTCCCCAGGTACCTGAACTGGTCGACAGTCTTCAGCTTGGTGCCTTCGATATACACTTGGGGGGGGGGGGGAAGACTCTTGTGCCTGGGGCTGGTTGGTGCAGGACCTCGGTCTTGTTGAGACTGATGGTGAGGCCAAACAGTCGAGAGGCTTCCAAGAACCTGTTGACGATGGTCTGGAGGTCAGACTCCGTGTGCGCAATCAGTGCACAGTCATCAGCAATCAGCGCCTCAAGGATCAGTCTCTCGATGGTTTTGGTCCTGGCGTTCAGTCGACGGAGGTCGAAGAGAGAGCCGTCTAATCTGTACTCCAGGAACACTCCCTTCTCAAGGTCGCGTACTGCATGTGTGACACACGTGAAGAACAGGTGGAACATCACAGGGGTAAGAACACAACCTTGTTTCACACCGTTGGAAATGTCGAAGGGTGCGGATGTGTCGACGTTTAATTAGACAACTCCTACCATGCCATCATGGACTTACTTACTTACGCCTGTCACCCCTCCCCGGGTATAGACCGTCGACGAGAGACCTCCAGCGACTCCTGTCCTGTGCTTCTCCTTCAATTTTACTCCAGGTGGTTCCCAGTCTCTTGATGTCTGCTTGGAGGTCTCGACGCCAGGTGTTTCTCGGCCTGCCTCTTTTCCTCTTTCCCTGGGGGTTCCATGTCAATGCCTGCCTAGTGATACTGGAAGCTAGCTTTCTCAGACTGTGACCAATCCATCCCCATCTTCTTCGCCCAATTTCATTCTCTGCTGTTATCTGCTCTGTTCTCTCCCATAGTCTGACGTTTCTGATCTTCCCTGGCCAGTGGATTTTAAAAATTCTTCTAAGGCAACTGTTTATGAAGATCTGTACTCTGTTGACTGCGGTTTTTGTCAATCTCCAAGTCTCTGCTCCATATAGGAGATCTTCTTTTACGTTGGAGTTGAAAACCCGGACTTTGGTGTGTTGTGACAGCTCTCTGGAACTCCACACTTTTTCAACTGGAGAAAGGCTGCACTGGCTTCACCGATTCGTGCTCTGATATCTGCATCAGTGCCGCCTTTTTTGTCTATGATGCTCCCATTCCTTCATGGAAGAGGCGGATTATGTTGGTGAACTTCTTGGGGCAGCCGATCTTTGCGAGGATGACCCAAAGCGCTTCTCTGTTCACGGTGTCGAATGCTTTGGTCAGATCTATGAAGACAGCGTAGAGGTCCATGTGCTGCTCAATGCATTTCTCCTGGACCTGTCTCACAGAGAAGACCATGTCGACTGTGCTGCGGCCGGGTCTGAAGCCACACTGAGCCTCTGGGAGTGCTTCCTCAGATACAGAGCTGATCAGGCGGTTGAGAATTGGGAAATATGAATAAACTGAGGTTATTATAATTATATGCAAATCACCATGTTGTTAGTATCTATCGGTATAGGGTGGGAGTGGGTCTCAACCACCCTATTATAGGTGTGGGAGTGGGTCTCAACCACCCTATTATAGGTGTGGGAGTCGGTCTCAACCACCCTATTGTAGGTGTGGGAGTGGGTCTCAACCACCCTATTATAGGTGTGGGAGAATGGTCGAAGAGCTCCTTCTTGCTTGTGGTTTTCTTGGTTGTATTCGTTCCATCCACCCTTTATCAGGCGTGGGGAATGGACCTCAACCACCCTGTTTCAGGTGTGGGAAACCATCGATGACTTTCTTCTTCCTTGTAGTTCTCCCTTGACATAGATGTCTTGGGTCTTGATCGCCGTTTCTGGCGGAGTTAGGGCTGGCAGCTGTTGTTTCCTTCGTCGTCTCGCTTCGAAACCGCTATCGGCCCCGGCCACGCGCGCACCGTTTAGAGTGGCCACGCTTCAATGCACACAACCCCAATCTCAGGCTCACCGTCCTGAGGGGATCGGAACACTGATTCAACGAAGCAGAGAGCGCCTCTTAAATAAGAGGAGATAGCTCATATCAGTGCCGGTAGAAGAGCAATCCAGCTAGCTCACTTTCTAGCAAACACTTACGGAAGACGGACGTGTCATGACAGATGTTTACTCTAAGCATCCAGATATACACCATCAACAGACAACTACCTCTCATCCCCACGTCTATACGGCTAACAGAGATATAGCATACCACAAAAAATGGACCGGCCGACATAGAAGATAGACTCCACCTGCAACCAAGGTCACAAGACGCTATCTCACACGGACAGCGGGCGATCAGTCCGACCGCGACAGCCAACCAATGAGATTCGACCACACGTCATCGGCACGCGCGCTGCACTAAGCCGCTCTGCCCTCACACCCAGCAAAGCCTCATTCGAAGCGAGACGACGAAGGAAACAACAGCTGCCAGCCCTAACTCCGCCAGAAACGGCGATCAAGACCCAAGACATCTATGTCAAGGGAGAACTACAAGGAAGAAGAAAGTCATCGATGGTTTCCCACACCTGAAACAGGGTGGTTGAGGCCCATTCCCCACGCCTGATAAAGGGTGGATGGAACGAATACAACCAAGAAAACCACAAGCAAGAAGGAGCTCTTCGACCATTCTCCCACACCTATAATAGGGTGGTTGAGACCCACTCCCACACCTATAATAGGGTGGTTGAGACCGACTCCCACACCTATAATAGGGTGGTTGAGACCCACTCCCACACCTATAATAGGGTGGTTGAGACCCACTCCCACACCTATAATAGGGTGGTTGGAACGCACTCCCCACACCTGAGAATAGGTGGATGGAACGAAAACCACCAAGTAACACGTCCCCCACAAGGCTGGAAATTCAGGTGAAAAATTTAACACCACACGATCGACAAGCTAGAACAAGCGACAAACTACACTGCGATCCTATTTTTCTGCTGCTTTAACAAGACACGTGTGAGCCAGCTACTCAACTGAGGCCAACAATCGGCCCTGCAGCCCCCCACGGCATAACCCTCTACTGAAGAGACATCTGTCATGAATCGCTACACGCTATGCCGTCATACTGTTTGCTAAAAGACTTACCTCCCGCCATGAAGAAAGGCAAGCCACTTTGTCTACAACACGGACTAAGGAATAGAGGAAACGGACATTGTCTACTTCACACCGACCACAAAACTACGCAGCACCAACTTTAATCTACAACACCAGGCAACACTGGTCACAAAGAACTCGTTCTAAAGCGCACAAAAGTGAAAGGAGGACTGGAACGCTCGCAACAAGCGAGGCCAACTATTCTGTGAAGCACTCGAAGAATTGAAGGCCCTTCTACAACGACAAAACCCGGCACCTACCACCAAAACGGTATACAATTCAGGCGGCCCAACAAGCCAACGGCAACAACAGCAATCAACGAAACGACAGCTACAACAATAAGCTGATTTTAAATCATCAGCTGTGAGATATGCACCACGGCAACACTGCGTACCACCTACACAGAGGACAATACTAGAAACACTAATCTGTCGTATGGAAGGCAACACAGCCACACAAACAACCGGCATCGTCTACAAACACGAAAACACGGAGGATCAACAACAACAACAACGACACTCAGTCTGGGATTGATCCGTCAAAACGGACGGATTAATAAACAAAGAATATGACTCCTACGTCGATACACGCAAACTCCGCCCAACGGTTCATTGTGTCTTATCGCGGCTAAGCCCCGCTGAGCAGCAGGAAATGAACTTGGAACGGACAGGCACAAGCGCCTAGGGAACAGAAGACGCAGCGATACACTGAATCGGATCCCGACACAAGACTGGACCCTGCAAGGATTTGAAGCAATCAATAACACCGCATCAGTAATACTGCAAGGATTTGAAAGCGTTCATACTAGACATCTATAACACCGCGTCAGGAATACTGCAAGGGTTTGAAAGCGACCATACTGGACATCAATAATGCCGCGTCAGGACTACAGTTACATGCATGGACTACACGGATAACATGTCCTTATGTAAGGATTTAAATGCGACACACTGGGAGGAAGACACCAAGAAATGGACTGAGAATTGTAGGCCGGTTCCCTGATGAGTAAATCGGAGCCTGTAGTTACTAACTACGAATACCGATCGAAACGCCCCCGAGTGCTTCACATTCTTCTGCTCGGACATTTTGAGGCGTCGGGACCAGAGTGACCGGATGCATACCTGGGTGGGACCGGTCTTGCTCTTTTACCACCGCCGTTTAAACGATTCATCTGTCTTCAACATATCATACCTTTAGCCGCTGTTTGCAATTACATGCATTTGTAATATAAAAGCCAGTATCTAACTTTTTCTGATTCGCCTTACAAAACATCCATCTCACCTAATTGTACATTTTGCACTTATTTCATGTCATGCGGTATTTCCCGTCCACAAAACTATAATTGCCCTTTAACTCATTCAGCCCGACGGCCGTATTTCCCAAATTTTGGAGGCGTCATCTAATGACTATGCACCAGTTGCAGGAGATAGATCGCGTTTGATAATTTTAGGGCAGTTCCAGATTAGCTTGGCGCCGACAGGCGCCAATCTAATCTGGCACTACCCTTGAATTATCATGGTCGACACGTCTCCTGATGTAGTGCGTCAGGGCAGAATGGGAGAAGGGAGAATGGAATGGAATGGAATGGAATGGATGGAATGTAATCGAATGGAATCGAAACGATAACAAGCCAGCACATGTAGAACCCTGACCTTGCAACTACAATGTTTTACTTGAATGCAAATGACGTAGAGTTAGCAAAGCGCCTGCAGCCGTAGGAACCCATGAGACTCTTAGCTTCAAACTGAATGGTTATTAGGTTTATATCTCACTGTTGTGAGATGTATCCTGGGATAAAACAATTGTGAACACGAGGTTTGAAGTCTGTCACGTGCTCACAGGAAGCGATAGCAGGTTGTCAATCAGAGCGCGCCTCTCGCCGCCAATACACACGAGTCAGCTCAAGTGCAATCCGGCATGAAGGCCGTTTGAGTTTTCTGGTCGCTCCATCATTAAAACACCGACCGTCTGCAGGAGGCATAGGTTTTCATGAGTCCATATAGACCTCTAGGCTCATGTAGCTCTGCGCAAAGGCTCCTGAGACTTTCAGCGTCAGTCTAAATTGTTAATCGGCCTCAAACTTTATCTGCATTTCAAGTTGTGAGGCATGTCCTAGGACCACCGTGAACACGTTTTAAAAA
>BTPG01000007.1:16369950-16385609 GCA_036245525.1 Semisulcospira habei | reverse complement strand
AGAGAACGAGATAGATAGAGAGCACACAACGAAGAGAGAGAGAGAGAGAGAGAGATAGATAGAGGGAGCTGAGAAGCGAGAGACCGAGCTCCGGTATTTTCGCCATTTTAGTATGCCATGCTAGTAGGTTGGTTGTGCCCAACCTATTAGACCCACGATGACCAAGAAATAAAAGACTCTTCTGGAAACACTCTTGTCTGGCTGCGTCTTCCATCTACAACACCTTGCGTGTGGATGCGGTAGTGTAACAAAAGGTTTAATAACAAAAACAAAAGGGTCAGCACGCTGATGAAGGCAGCCCTTAGACAATAAAGGCTTAAACATGCCCGAAATACACCTGACAGCCAACACAAAACGTGACTGATTTGTGAATTGTCATAAGCGAATACGGCTGGTCACATCAAGCCATCACAGTGGTGTGCGATGTACAGACACCTTTTTACAAAAAAAAAAAAAAAGATCACGCATGCAAGAGGCTCGATTAAACCATTTAATGGGGCGGTCCGTGGCACACTGATTAGGGTGCCTGCCACCAATGCTAGAGGTGCGAGGTTCGATACCTGGTTCCGGCTTCGGATTTTTCTCCTCTAGTAAGTGTCACCGTTAATTTTGGCGGACCGTCGGGGGTTCTATCTCCGGGTATTCCGGCTCTTCCTCCCCCACCAATTTGGTATCAATTTCAGCCCACTTAATCAAATTTCAAATATAAACGATTTGAATTTCCAAAACTTCAGTAGCTCGCTTGAGCTTGCCCTTAGCATCATGTTCTGTGTTTATATACAGTGTGTGAGTGAATGCGCGTGATTCACGTGAGCGTGCTTGTTGGGTTCCGTTTGCGGCGGCGCATTGAGCCGATTTTCAGTTGGGATAAAACGCATATTTAATGCGCTGATTTATTTATTTATTTTATTTACTTCACGTCCACAAGTCTAAAACTGACTCACTCAACTTGATTCGTGTTGCCAACAGCTTTGTGGCTTCTGCAGCGCGCACGTAAACAGTATTTGGGACATTGTCTGAGCATCAGCTGGATGTGTCAAGAACCAATCTCCTTCAAAAATCCCGTGCAACACAAACGTCTTGCTGTCAAAGTTCACACAGGAGATGCAAAGCTTTTGTGATGAACATTTCTTCATGGATTATATCTCTTCTTTAATTTTGTTTCGCAAGTCTCATCTACAACAAACGATCTTCAAATCTGACATGTTGTGATCTTTTACCCATGACCACTTGAAGGATTTAAACAATTCAGTGTGACATTTTCCAATTCTTGATTCCAAGCCAGCATATCATAGGTAAATCTGTCTTTGGATGTGAATGTTGTTTCTTTAAAATAGAGTTAACCTTTTAGTATCAATAAATAAGCTTCTGGTCGCCATCGTCCCTCAGATAGTTTTAAAACTTTCCGACTTTCTCTGGTAACCGCCGGACAACTTTTCTCATGGCCGCTACACTCAATGCATAGGCAATAGTTAAATCTAAAAACAAAACAACAACCACAAACCAGCCAACAACACTAAAAGTCAGACATACGTACTGTATACTGTCCAGGCAAGAAATGAGGCTCGATCACACGTAAACAGGGCTTCTTCAACTCTTTCGTTCCCGGCGGCCGGCTTGGCTGAAAGCCGATTGCAAATGGCTGCCCGTCTCGTTTTTAGACTAGCATTCTGCTCTCCCTTTTCTACAAGTGAATACATAAAATAGCGGGAATTGTCGATCGCTTAAAAAAAACCAAACTATGCTGTCCGCGAGAGGAGACGAGGAGACGAGGGTGGGGGGAGGTGTATGGCAGTGAGTGTGCACTCCGCACATATTTAGTATCAGTATCAGCCCACTTAATCAAATTTCAAATACAAACGATTTTGAATTTCCAAAAACTACAGTAGCTCGCTTGAGCTTGCCCTTAGCACCACGTGAATGTTCTGTGTTTATGTACAGTGTGTGAGTGATTGCGCGTGATTCACGTGAGCGTGCTTGTTGGGTTCAGTTCGCGGCGGCGCTTTGAGCCGATTTTCAATTGGGATAAAGCGCCTATTTAATGCGCTTATTATTATTATTATTATTATTATTATTATTATTATTATTATTATTATTATTATTATTATATTTTACATGATGACTGACATGACATCATGATAGACTTAAACTCGAGCCAGCGGCAAGACAGAGACATAGATTCTCAAGAGGATGCGTGTTATTGTATTGCACGGCCGTGCTGGGTTCATGAGGATCTATGTCTCTTGCTAATGGGCTCAGTCTCCTACCTAAATCTCCACCTCGTAGGCAAAGTTTATACAGCTGATTAGTGGCAGGATCAGCAAGAGCCAGGCTTGAATTCTCTTAAGCCTCCTCATCTTCGGCCGCTCATGAGGATCTGTGTCTCTTGTAGTTAGGTGGGTTTCTTGTTTTACTCGAAAACCGAATGAAGTCGCTCACTGGAATTTGTGCACAGTCAAACCGGCTCTCAGCCGTTCAGTTCAGTTCAGTTGAATTCAGTTCAGTTGAATTTAGTTCAGTTCAATTCAGTTCAGTTCAGTTAAGCTGAATTCAGCTTAGTTCAGTTGAATTCAGTTCAGTTCAGTTTAATTCAGTTCAGTTCAGTTCAATTCAGTTCAATTGTCAGTTCAATTCAGTTCAGTTCAATTCAATTCAATTCAATTCAGTTCAATTCAGGTCAGTTCAGTTCAAATGATTTAGCTCAGTTCAGTTGAATGTAATTTAATTTAATTCATTTCGATTAGATTCAGTTGCAGTTTAGTTCTTGCATCCGCCCAGTGATTAAGAAATATCACTGGAGCCAAATGTGTGGAACTCAGACGGGACTGGGTAGGGTGGTGGTGGTGGTACAGGTGGTGCTAGTGGTAGTGGTTAGTGGGGATGATAATGTCAGGTTCTCAGGACTAAAAACGTTGGCTTAGTCTAATTAACCCATTCAGCCCTGACTCCCTACAGCAGGAGGTGGGTCGACCATGATAATTCAAGGGTAGTGCCAGGTTAGCTTGGCGCCTGTCGACGCCAAGCTAATCTGGCACTACCCTTGAATCATCATGGTGGATCCATCTCCTGCAACAGGTCAATAGTCATTAGATGACACCTCCAAAATTAGGGAAATACGGCCGCCGGGGGATGAATGAGTTAAGAAGTAAACAGTAAGCCAGGACTTAGACCGGGCTGACCCTTGTATTCTCCACCTTTACGCATTAGTTCCGGAAGTCTCTCTGCAGACTGACATTCTCTTTGAAAAATTGCCAGCATTTAAATATACAGGCTTACAAGGACAAGTACAGCACAATCTGAACAAGCTGTCTTGTGTTTATATTTCTAAGCGTGTTTCAGTCTTTCTTTGCTGCAATTTTTTTTTTTTTTTTTTTGCGTTTTGCACGCTCGGCAGTAAGAACTTGTCTGATTTCTGCTGCCCAGTGCGCAAAGGCCATCGGGCAGAAGCCGGCCGCAGTGAGCTGTGTAACAAAGCACGACTGTGCGCGGACCCACTGCCGCCGACGTCGGCCCGATAACCGCTTGCTTACTGGATGGACATAACAACATCTGCCCATTCAATCATAGCTTCCTGAGGATGCCATCATTTTTTTTTTTTTTTTTTTTTTTTTTTTGAGTTTTGTTTTTTTAATTCACGTTTTTGCATTATATACATGTATCACAAGATAATGGGTAGAGAATCGAAGCCGATAATGTCGTCATTGTGTATAACTTCTATTTGTGGGTGCGGATGTGGCTGGCCAAGCCAATCCTGGAGCCACACCTGCGATGGCAATGGGGGCACTGGAATGTAGCTGTAGGGAGAGTCGACGCTGTCTTTCTGCGAGCTCTGGCACTGGTGATCCGTTCGCGCCGATTTTGTTCAAAGAGCGTGCAGGCTTTCCTGGTGGCGGCACGCCAGCCAGATCTGTCTTGTGCTTGTGCTTCAAGTTCCTTTACCGGGAATACGCAGTACTTGAGGCTGTCTTTTATGCAGTCTTTAAAGCGTTTCATTGGCCGTCCTTGTTTTATGTGGCCTTTTGAGAGTGCACCGTACAGGAGTTGGTGTGGCATACGAGAATCATCCATGCGTATGACATGACCTGTCCAGCGAAGTTGTGTCTTTAAGATCAAGGCTTCAACACTCACTAAGCCAGCATTGTCCAAGACTTTCAGGTTTGTCACCTTGTCTTGCCATTTGATGCCCATGAGTGAGCGCAGGGATCTCATGTGGAAACGTTCAAGCTGTTTGAGGTGCTTTCTGTACAGCGTCCATGACTCATAGCCGTAGAGGAGGCCCGGGAGGACTACTGCCTTGTAGACTTTGATCTTGGTGGAGAGCTTGACGTTGTTGTTATTCAACACACGAGTGCGCAGACGACCCAGAGTTTTGCTGATGCGATGCGAGCTGCAATTTCCTTGTCGATAGTACCGTCAGAAGAGATGATGCTCCCCAAGTACCTGAACTGGTCGACAGTCTTCAGCTCGGTGCCTTCCATATACACTTTGGGTGGGGGGGGCTGGGGGGGAGGGGCTCTTGTGCCTGGGGCTTGTTGGTGCAGGATCTCGGTTTTGTTGAGACTGATTGTGAGGCCAAACAGTCGAGAGGCTTCCGAGAACCTGTTGACGATGGTCTGGAGGTCAGACGCCGTGTGCGCCATCAGCGCACATCATCGGCAAACAGCGCCTCAAGGATCAGTCTCTCGATTGTCTTGGGTACACTCCCTTCTCAAGGTCGCGTACTACATGGGTCAGGACACACGTGAAGAACAGATTGAACATCACGGGGGCAAGAACATAACCTTGTTTCACATCGTCGGAAATGTCGAAGGGTGCGGGTGTGTCGCCGTTTGACTGGACAACTCCTACCATTCCATCATAGAAGAGGAGGATGATGTTTGTGAACTGCCTGGGGCAGCCGAGCTTTGCGAGGATGTCGCAAAGCGCTTCTCTGTTCACGGTGTCGAATGCTTTGGTCAGATCTATGAAGACAGCGTAAAGGTCCATGTGCTGCTCAATGCATTTCCGCCGTGAGATGGCCTTAGTCGCCTGCTCGGCGTTAAACCCAAATAACTAACTAACTAACTCAATGCATTTCTCCTGGACCTGTCTCACAGAGAAAACCTTGTCGACTGTGCTGCGGCCGGGTCTGAAGTCACACTGAGCCTCTGGGAGTGCTTCCTCAGATACAGAGCTGATCCGGCGGTTGAGGATGACTCTCGCGATGATCTTGCCAGCAACGGACATGAGTGAGATCCCTCGATAATTGGCACAGTCTGCTTTGCTGCCCTTGTTTTTGAACAGGGAGACGATTGTAGCATCTCTAAATTCCTGTGGCGTAATCTCCTCTGCCCAGATGCATGTTAGAATGTGGAGGAAGGCGTCAAGGGTCTCAAGTCCAGCTGCTTTAAAGAGCTCTGCGGGGATGCCATCCATGCCTGCAGCATTGCCGGAGCTAGTCTGGTTGATCGCTTTCTTGACCTCGTCCAGGGTAGGCGGGAGGTCAAGGTCATCCAGTGTCGGCTTCTGGGGATTCATGTCCAGGGTCGTAGGGTCACAGTGGAAGGCATGTTCAACAGATTTGAGAAGTGTTCTCTCCAGCGCTCAGTGATGCTGTCTTTGTCCTTCAGCAAGGTGAAGCCGTCTGAAGAAAAGGGAGGGGTTGTGCTGGGTCTGGCAGGGCCATAGACAGCTTTCATAGCGCTGAAAAAACTTCTTAGATTTGTTGAATTCAGCAAAGTGTTGAAGTTCTTTTGCCTTGCTGTCCCACCAGGTGTCCTTCATGTTGCGGAGATCTCTCTGGGCTTTTCACTGGAGGTGTTTGAAGCGGTCTTTCTTGAACAAGGAGCTGATGTCGTACTGCCACTCGATGAAGGCACTGCGCGTTTGCTCCAGTAGCTTGTTGATCTCTTGATTGTTCTCTTCGAACCACTCCTGGGTTGCCAGTCCACGGTCCATGGGCAGTTAGCAGGTCATCAAGGTGGAACTGAAACTTTTCCTTGACGTCAGCGCGCTTAAGCGTGACCAGGCTGAATGAAGGTCGGGTGAGTTTCGGCCTCTTCCTGTGTGCTGATGCAATGTGCAGGTTGAGGACAGACCGCACCAGCCGATGGTCGGTCCAGCACTCGGCTCCTCTCATGGCTCTGGTGATTCTGACATCACGAGTATCCCCCTGGCGGACAATGACATAGTCTATGAGATGCCACTGCTTGGACCTGGGATGCATCCATGTTGTCATGTACTTACTATCCAGCCTGAAGAGGGTATTGGTGATGGCGAGTCCATTCTCAGCGCTCAATGTCAGCAGCAGCAGGCCATTGCTGTTCATCTTGCCCAGCCCGTGTGGGCCCATCACTCCTTCCCAGCAGGTCACATTCGCGCCCAACTCGAGCATTGAAGTCACCAAACACGATGAGTTTGTCACTTGCAGGAGTGGACTTCAGGAGGAAGTCGAGTCTTTCATAGAACGCCTGCTTGTCGTCATCGGCGCTGGTGAGTGTCGGAGCATAGGCGCTGATGATAGTGACATGTCGGGTGTGAGAGATGGGGAAACGGAGCTTCATCACTCGTTTCACTGATGCCAGTGGCAAGAGAAGGCAGCTGTCGGTGGAGCGTGGTGCGGATGGCAAAGCCAGCCCCGTGTATCCTGTCATCGTTCTCAGCTTTGCCCTTCCAGAAAAAGGTGTACGCGCCCTCAGGTTCACAGATCGAGCCTTCGTCAGCAAATCTGGTTTCACTAAGAGCCGCAATGTCGATCTTATATCTCGCCAGCTCTCTGGCAATGAGGGCTGTTCTTCTGTGCGATCTCTTCGTCTAATCTCTATCCAACAGGGTTCGTACATTCCACGTACCGAGAATAAGTTTCTTTCTTTGTTTTTCTTTTTTGACCGCATAAAAAGGGTTAAACCACCAGCCGCGGTAAGCTGACCGGTTTGTGTAGGGCAGGCAATGTTTGGAACACCTTTTCTAGTTTCCTCCCTTAGTAGGGTGAGCAGTGCTGTCCTGAAGAGGGCTGCTCAGTCGCCTGGGATGCTGCCGAACTTTCCTGCTGCCCCTTGTACAGGGAAGAGCGACCACTGGTCAACAGGCCGCCTACGTGCAGGTTCGGAGCTACGCTCGCAGTAGTAACCTCTACCTGTCGGTTCGCCCATTCCCCATCGCCGCAAGGCTTTTGAAGGAGGCAGACGAAAAAAAAGAAGATAAAGAAGCAGATTTGGTGAATTTGAAGATCCATGCACAAAACCTGCGCGTGAAGGAGATTTTGGTGGAGAAGCTGTTGCGCTGGAGCAACCCCACCCTCTCGGCCGCAGAAATCAGAGCCCAGTGGCACGATGAGACGTTACAACTGGTAACTTCCTTGGCTGCAGTGAATGGCCATGTCTTCTTCTGTGCTCTGACATACCCTATGCACTCCACAGTGCACTGCTGACCCGCCCTCTTGGCCGTTGAACCCTTGATTGAATTTCCTCCGCCCAGTCGGCCGGTGACAGACGTTGCATGCTAGGACGATCAAGTCCTGCCTCACCAAGGGTTTGAAACCCTCGGTTTCCCCTCACTTGGTTCAGACAGCCAGTCGAAGCTGTTGCCCGTGGTGTGGCCGCTGCGCATGCTGCAGCTACGTGGAGCCACAAGTGAGAGTTGAGTGTCAAAGTGCGGACCTATACTGGTGGACTACTCTCTAACCTTCGAGAGACGACTTGCCCCCACCCCCCACCCCTCCCACCCCCTCCCCCACCCCCCTATTATAGGTGAAACCCCCTCCTTGAATACTCCAGACACCACATTTTGTTTAATACATAAGTTGTAAATATAAGTAAGGGTCTCTATGATGTATGGTACAGACAACTTTAATATCTGTGGGTTGATATCATCATGGTCGGAGGACTTCTTATTAGCTAGGTCACTAATTAGTTTGCCCACTTCGTGCACAGCAAGTATGGGGATATTAAATGGTGGTTTGCCAGTTGTTTTTCTGTTGCTTAAATTAACTAAGTAATCGGGACATATGTCAGCCTATGTATCACGACTAGGAGTAATTATCAAATCCGCAACAGACAGAAAATGTTCG
The DNA here is from genome assembly GCA_036245525.1 of Semisulcospira habei. Lineage (NCBI taxonomy): Eukaryota > Metazoa > Mollusca > Gastropoda > Semisulcospiridae > Semisulcospira > Semisulcospira habei. The sequence goes on along the minus strand of BTPG01000007.1, from coordinate 16,377,562 downwards.
TTGAATGTGTCGGCGGAGAGATTACTGGATGGTTGTTGACCTACTGTTTTTTGCGTTGAGTGATCGAATTCAGTACCCGCCACACAGCTGACGCATCTTTGTTGTGCTTGACAGAGTTGCGGATAAAGTCTTTTCTCGCGGCTCGCACCATTGACCTCAGACGGTTTCGCTGCATTTTAAATTCATCAAAGTTCGTTTCTCTTTTTAGGTCATTTCGCACCGACATGGCATGCATTATTTTATTTTTTGTCAGCCAAGGGGGAAATATCTCATTCTTTACTCTTTTCGTTCTAATCGGCGCATGTCTTTCTAATACTCTACGGAATAATCTGCACCAAGTGGATAGCGCAATATTTGGATCATCTGTGAGAAGGACTTCGTCTAAAGGAATGTTTCTAAGATCGTGTAGAAACTCATTACGACTGAAATGCTTATTAACGACCTGTAGGTTGTTGTGGTATGACGATGTTCTTTAATTTGGGCAGTTTTATTGACCAGCAACAAATCACGGGGCAGTGGTCACTAACACTAAGATCTGAGACACTAACGTCGGTCACCGCCTGCGGTTTGTTTGTATAGACGTGGTCAATGAGCGTAGAACTCGTGGTGGTAATTGTAGTGGGGGATTTAACTAGCTGTACTAGGCCAAATAAAGAAAATGTAGTGTCCCATGTGGGATGGGATTTCAGCATATCTATATTAAAGTCACCAAGAAGAATGACGTCATTTTGCCCTTTACACACTTTGTCTAGGTTAGTAGTAAAATTGTCATACCACTCGAAGGCAGACGCCGGATTGCTGTAAACAAAACCGACAAATGACCGCGAGCAATACGGGCTTTTGACCTCATGAGATCCACACACACTGTACTTCAGCCGTTTCTAAGTCTTTACGCCTACGGATGAAGTGTTCAATAGATTTATGAACATATACAGCAATGCCTGTTTGACCGTGACAGGATGAATCTCTTCTCATGATACTAAAATTAGGAATTTTCACGGCATCATCAATGATATTTGAATTTAGGCGTGACTCTGTAACGCCGAAAATGTAGAACGGTGTGGAACTGTTAAGAAACGCCGAAACGTCAGATACCATATTATAATGATGGAAAACGTTGAGGTGACCCACTCGTGAACGTATAAAAATAGTCACTCACGGGAGAGAGAGAGAGAGAGAGAGAGAGAGAGAGAGAGAGAGAGAGAGAGAGAGAGAGAGAGAGAGAGAGAGAGAGAGAGAGAGAGAGAGAGAGAGAGAGAGAGAGAGATGATGATGATGATGAAACTTAAAAGTTTTGACAGAAAACAAATCGTCATTTTACAAACTTGCCTTTGCTAACAACTACAGGATAAATAAAAAAATAATAATAATAAATAAATAAGAAAGAGAAACTATAAAAATATATATTTGCATACAAAAACCAATAGCATCATTATATACAGAAAAAATAATAAGTTACCCTTGAATTATCATGGTCGACACGTCTCCTGATGTAGTGCGTCAGGGCAGAATGGGAGAAGGGAGAATGGAATGGAATGGAATGGAATGGATGGAATGTAATCGAATGGAATCGAAACGATAGCAAGCCAGCACATGTAGAACCCTGACCTTGCAACTACAATGTTTTACTTGAATGCAAATGACGTAGAGTTAGCAAAGCGCCTGCAGCCGTAAGAACCCATGAGACTCTTAGCTTCAAACTGAATGGTTATTAGGTTTATATCTCACTGTTGTGAAATGTATCCTGGGATAAAACAATTGTGAACACGAGGTTTGAAGTCTGTCACGTGCTCACAGGAAGTGATAGCAGGTTGTCAATCAGAGCGCGCCTCTCGTCGCCAATACACACGAGGCAGCTCAAGTGCAATCCGGCATGAAGGCCGTTTGAGTTTTCTGGTCGCTCCATCATTAAAACACCGACCGTTGCAGGAGGCATAGGTTTTCATGAGTCCATATAGACCTCTAGGCTCATGTAGCTCTGCGCAAAGGCTCCTGAGACTTCAGCGTCAGTCTAAATTGTAAATCAACACAGCCTCCGAGTATTTTTGATGTGCCTATTTCATGTTTGCCAACCCCAAAAGCTCCTCCACGTACATTAAAACAAGAAGACAAGCAATTGCAGCACTTCCTCAAAAAGGACAAAATAACATCATTTTCTGACTTTGTGCCTGAAAAGAACTGAAGAAGTATGACAACATTGTTATTTCAAGAACTGATGACAGGTTTGTTTGCCTCTTCATGTCAAAGGATTTCACAGAATGTGAGTCGACGATCATAGTTGAGAATAAGGCAACACTGTGCTCTCCTCTCATTCTCACTGCATACAAGAAAGAAATCAGAGTACCTCTTGGAAAAATTTTGCATCCTAACAATGGATTATCTTCTTACTCCCAGTTCCACGAAGCAGTTCACACGGTCAGTAATTACGTCATTCCTACTGTTGACAGGATTCTTGAAATGGCAGCAGTTCTCGAACAACTGGAATTCCAAGACAGCAAGCAGCAAAAAAAAAATGGAGTTCATCACGCATCAGCTGAAACTTCTGTGTGAAAAACGTTATTCCACCCAAGATTACTGCTTTGCTGTAGAATCTTTTCCTAATTGCTCATTCGAATTTCTGAGAGAATACCTGACGATGCCCAAAAAAAGGAAGGTGCAAGCAGTGATTTCTTCTGTGAACCTAGATAGAGTGCTACTGAAGACATTCCAGAAGATCAACAAACCGCAGCAAAAGACTGCACTCTTGCTTGTTGATGAAGTCAAGATTCGCCCTACACTTGCCTTCTCCGGCGGTGTTCTGAGTGGAATGGCTGCAAACGAACCTGATTCAAAGGCAACATCTATGCTCTGCATAATGATGAAGTGCATCCACAGAGGGCCCAGTGTCATGGTCTCAGTCACACCAGTGCACAAGCTGACTGCTGCTTTTCAGTTCCAAAAAGTGAGACAAGCGGCTGCTATTGTTGAAAAAGCAGGTGGGAATGTGCTTGGGTCAATCACAGACAATCACAAGATCAATCAGCAATACTGCAGACTGTTTGATCGACCTACAGACTCAAAATGTCCGGCCACTGCAATCCATCTTCTCGATGAAACCCGCAAATGGTACCTACTGTTTGATACTGTGCATCTTCTGAAGTGCATAAGAAACAATTGGATATCAGGTAAGAATTTTTTTTTGCTTAAGAATCCTAATATATCTAATAATTTACTGGCATGTTTGATGAAACATTTCAATTTTAGAGATTGATTTTATAAATTTAATATTTCATTTAAATTGTGTTTTTGTATACATGTGTGACGTGGCTGTATAATTATTAATATTCATAGAACATTACAGAAACAAAAGATCTATTTAATATAAATGGAATCTAAATATTGGAGAAAAGAACAAATGAATAATTTCTAAGAACAAAATGAAGTCATCATTATATTAAATGTTGTGTGCATATTGTTTATTTCAGAAAAATGCCAGAGATTGACCTTCGGTGATGAACAACCCACTGGATCTTTTCAAGATGTGAAGAAGCTGTATGAATCAGAGAAAAACAGCATCTTGAAGACGACACCACTCACACGAGATTCAGTTCAACCTTCAAAGCTGCAGCTACAGAATGTCAAACACGTTCTAAAAGTATTCAATGAGAAAGTGGTTGCAGCACTGAGAATCCAAGGGTCCCAAGATACAGCAGATTTGATTTAAAGTGTGCTGAATTGGTGGAATCATGTAAACGTGTCATCCAAAGGCCAAGACGCCCGACTCAAGGATCCCCACCGGGCAGTGCAAGTGTCATCATCTACAACCCTGGACACATATGCTGAACAGTTTGAAGCTGCAAATTCTGGCCATGGAGCTTCTCGTGTTGAATGCTTGACCCACGACACCAAGAAGGCGCTGGTCCAAACAATGCGAGGTCTAGCTGCTTTGTGTAGGCATCTCCTGGATACAGCTGGATACAGCTGTATGTGTTGCTGCGGGAAATCCGAAGTGACCGGAGTGAAGGGGAATTTGGCGTGTACAGACAGTCAACAGGAGGCAACGCGTTCATGACCGTTGGAGATGTGTCAGGTGCTGCAAAGAAACGCCTAGCTAGACACGCAGCCACCTTCCTCAAATCTGTCGAGATGGATGACCAGCCGAAAGTTCATGATTGCATCGGGCCACTAATTGTTGATGATGCAGCTTCAATTGAAAACAGCATCTCCGATGTCACGCTCACCAACAACGAGAAAAGCTGCTGTGCCTATGTTGCTGGATGGCTGGAGGGCAAGTGTTCAGAAGACCTCAATTTCAGTGATGAGGAACCCCTGATGAATAGTGATGTAAAGAACTTCATCCAGGAGGTGTCACGAGGCTCTCTCACAGTTCCTCATGAGTGTACATATCAGCTGGTTGAGGTTGGGCTGTGTTTTGTGAAAAACGCCCACCATCGTGCATGCTGTTGCCGGAGACTATGTATGATACTGTCAACCATGGGATCATACTACAACTTGGACAGTGTGTCACAGTGTCAGAAACTGCTCAGATCTCTGTCAAATGTTCTCTTGCATGGACTGCACAACCTGGAGAAGGACCAGCAAAGGAATGGAGTGCTCCTGCAGACATCAGTCAAGAAGGCGCGTATGTCGGAGTAGGTGGTGAGTCAATAATTTTTTTCTATGGATTAATTACTATAATGTCAATTCAGAGGATTTATAAGAAAACAGAATACTCATTTTAACTTCAAATATTAGCATGGCAGGTTACGTGCAACAAAGTCTCTTCTAATTAACAGTATCAAATATGCCTTATCATGACCCATTACATAAGGTTTTGGTCCCAAAAACTCTTGTATGACATAGTTTAGTACTATTAAATCTTAAATAAACCTTGCCACTAAACAGTTAGCGGCTTAATAGTCTGTGAATAACACGTAAGGCAGAGGCATGCAATGGCCTTCGCAAGCACAGGCTGAGCATCAGAAGCCCATCTCCTGTCTTTAGTACTCCTTGACAGACGTATAATTATAGTACAAAATTAGCCGTTAGCCCCTTCACATCAACAAGGTCCATCTGCAACAGACACAGATCATCATGGGCTCACACAACTGAACTACGACGGGGCTGGCAACGCCACTGACAAATGCTTGGTTTCCACTGGGCGACTGTGCCTTTATATTGCTACTGCTAGATAAAAGCGTGACTAAGGCCACAATATAAGGGAACTAACCGCTCTTAAAAAATATCTGTGTATTCAGTTGCGTCCCTTTATTTAACTCCTTTGGCGACACCGCGTCCGTTTCGACTGAATAAGGAGCAACTACTACACGGAGGTGCAATGACATTCTGCATGCGTGTGTGTGTTTTCTGCGTGTCTGTATGTATGGCTTGTTGGCTGACCGTGGAAGCCACTAAAACACTAGTTTGTGCATTTGTGCTGTCCAAGCTAGATTATTTTAACTCTTTGCTTTGTGGCTGCCCTCAGTATCTCATTGATCGCCTCCAAAAAATTCAGAACAATGCAGCCCGGCTTGTTGTGAGAGTCCGTAAGACTGAGCATGTCACACCCATCTTGAAGTCCCTTCACTGGCTACCTGTGTCCTCACGTATTCAATACAAAGTTATGTCAATCTGTTTTAACTGCCTTTCAGGCACCAGCCCAGAATACTTGTCCTCTTTGCTGCATGTGTATACACCCTCTCGTGAGCTCCGCTCCTCTTCTGATAAACGGAAGTTGTGTGTACCTTCCGTCCAAACTAAAACATTTGGTCAGCGCACTTTTGTTTATCAAGCCCCAGTGTTATGGAATACATTTCCTCTTGAGGTCAGAAACAGTGAGTCTGTCTCTGACTTCAAGAGGTCGTTGAAAACTCACCTCTTCAAGCTTTACTTTGAATAACTGCCAGTGTTTGATGCCTTAGTTGTAGTTCTGCAATTCTCCTTGTTTAGACTGAATGTTAATTAGAATATAAATTATTATGTATGTATTGTTGTTTAGTTTATTGTAAAAGTGGTGTGTTCGGGCATTGTGCTTTGTTTGTTATGTGCATATGTCATTGTATTTTTATTTTTGTGTACAGATTGTAAAGCGCTTAGAGCTTTTGAGTAAGATTAAGCGCTATATAAATACTCATTATTATTATTATTATTATTATTATTATGCGTGTGTGTGTGTGCGTGTGTGTGTGTGTGTGTGTGTGTGTGTGTGTGTGTGTGTATGGAGAGATAGAAATGAAATGAAACGAAACTTTATTTTCCAAGGATAAAAGAATAGGTGCGCAGACCTTTTTTTCATTCTTGTCCTTGCTACAAACTACATGAAAACACATCGTCAACACCGCTCGTTCTAAGGCTGAGGCCACAAGCAGAAGTGAGGCTTTGAGGGAGAAAACTCACAGTGCTGCAGAGGACCGGCCGGTCCTGTGTATCACGTATCATCCTCACAACATCCCCATCAAAAACATTCTCCTCAGGAACTTCCACATCATTCAGAATGACACAGTATTGAAAGACATATTTCCTGAGCCTCCGCTGGTCGCTTACAAACGTGACACTAACCTACGCGATCATCTTGTTCACAGTTCACTTCGCGCATCTAACACCTTACCACCTGGCACACACCCTTGTCAGCAACCACACTGCAAAGCATGTCCGTACATCAACACATCCCCCGTCATCACCGGACCCCTGTCATCTTTTCATGTCCACCGATCATTCACATGCCAGTCATCGGATATTGTCTATGTCATCTCATGTTCTCACTGCCCAAAGATGTTGTATGTGGGGGAGACATACCGTACACTCCCTGAACGCTGCGAGGAGCATGTTCGTTCGATCCGCCTCGGATACAACAACCAGGTTGGACGTCATTTCAACGAACCTCCTCATAGCCTCACACATTTCAGCATACGCATCCTTTGGCAAAATACATCCCACTTCATCCGCCGCAAAATGACAGAATCCTTTTTCGCGGACAGGCTTGGCACTTACCATCCGCGCGGCTTGAACATTCGCCCCTAGGGATGTATGCTCGGCCTGATGGGTAGTTGGTGCCAGACTTGACCTCACTGTTGATACTGGATGCTACCTTTGAGTGTGTATGTATGTGTGTGTGTGTGTGTGTGTGTGTGTGTGTGTGTGTGTGTGTGTGTGTGTGTGTGTGTGTGTGTGTGTGCATGTGCGCGAGCTGCAGCAGGCACGAGTGAATGCGAATGTATGCAGTGACGTGTATGTATACAGACGTAAGTTTTGTGCTACGTGTTTTGTGCATGTGTATTTGCGTCATTATGTGTACGTGTGTGTGGGTTTTTTTTTTTTTTTTTTTTTTTTTTTTTTTTTTTTACGTCATTCTAAATTCTCTCTATACAGGATGACGTCTATTCTTTCTGTCGTGTTCTTTTCTGTTCTACGTTTGTTTCCATGTCACCTGAGGAAGGATCTTTGATCCGAAACGTCGTTATTTGTTTCTATTTTAAAGGGTTTTCTACCACTATCTTCTGTTTTTCTTTCACGTGAAACCCTAGCGGCAACAGTTTTACTACATACATGAAAACACACACGCACGCACGCACGCACATACACACACACACACACACACACACACACACACTCACACACGCACGCACGCACGCCG
>BTPG01000007.1:16335197-16369450 GCA_036245525.1 Semisulcospira habei | reverse complement strand
TTGATTGTACATTGCTTAACGTCCCGACAGCAACAAGGCTTTCTCAGGACGTGCCTGCACTGCTTGTGAAAAAAAAAATAAATAAACAGAACATTGAATGTATGTCGCCAGCCGGTCAAATACATTAAATAAACCTAACACATGGGGCCTAAATAAAGCTAAGACCATTTAGCAACACACATCCAATATCAAGAGCTACAGGCAGTGCAGACAGTAGGGAGAGTTTTAAAAAGGCAAATACAGGTGAATGGACAAAGGGTAGACAGAAACACATGCCCCAGAATAGAGAGCAAAACCCACCCTGTGGGGCTGACCAGGGTGACCCTGGGAACTAAAAAATACCTAACCCCACCCAAGTCCCCAAGGGCAGACCCGGGTAGCTTCAAACGATCCACCTGCGTGTATTAGTTAAGTTAGAAGCGGAAGGCTATACTGGCGCGAGACAGGTTTTGAGGAAAGGTCTGAGTGACGAACTGACCTTAAACTTTACACATGAATTCCACTCGTGATGACGAATACTGCACCATATAGGTAAAAGCCACTAGATCCATTTTATGAAAAGAGAGATGTTCAATGTAATACAACGAAAACCTCGCTTTTCACAAAAATGGAAATAATGGCTTTTGCATGTGTAGAGCAGAATAGGAGGGGACTTTTTGGTAAACAAATGTATCTCCAGTTACGTCAGTTGTGTGCTCCGTATTGCTTGAGAATCTTCACGGCGTCCTTATATTATTGGAGGGCAGTCCAGTCCGCGTTGGTTTTCACGTTAACATCCGCCCCACGAACTATCGGTATCTGTCTCTGTGTGGCCATTATAACAGGCGATTTACAGGGGAGTGGATCGAGATACAGCATTAACATCCGCTCCACGATCTATCAGCAATGTCACTGTCCCTGTGTGGCCATTATAACAGGCGACATGCAGGGGAGTGCGTCCATTACTACGTGCAGCATTAACATCCGCTCCACGATCTATCAGCAATGTCGCTGTCCCTGTGTGGCCATTTTGACAGGCGATATACAGGGGAGTCGATCCATCACTATATGCAGCATTAACATCCGCCCCACGATCTATCAGTAATGTCGCTGTCTCTGTGTGGCCATAATAACAGGCGATAAGCAGGGGGGTAAATCCATCACTATATACAGCATTAACATTCGCTCCACAATCTATCAGTAGTTTCGTTGTCTGTGTGTGGCCATTTTGACAGGCGATATACAAGCCATCACTACATGCAGCATTAACATCCGCCCCACGATCTATCAGTAATGTCGCTGTCTCTGTGTGGCCATAATAACAGGCGATAAGCAGGTGGGTAAATCCATCACTATATACAGCATTAACATTCGCTCCACGATCTATCAGTAATGTCGCTGTCTGTGTGTGGCCATTTTGACAGGCGATATACAGGGGAGTGGCTCCGGTATTACGTGCAGCATTAACATCCGCTCCACGATCAGTCAGTAATGTCACTGTCTCTGTATGGCCATTTTGACAGGCGATATACAGGGGAGTGGATCCATCACTAAATGCAGCAGTAACATCCGCTCCTCGATCTATCAGTAGTTTCGTTGTCTGTGTGTGGCCATTTTGACAGGCGATATAGAAGGGAGTGGTTCCATCACTACATGCAGCATTAACATCCGCTCCACGATCTGTCAGTAATGTCGCTGTCTCTGTGTAGCCATTTTCACAGGCGATATACAGGGGAGTGGCTCCGGTATTACGTGCAGCATTAACATCCGCTCCACGATCTATCAGTAATGTCGCTGTCTGTGTGTGGCCATATGCACATGCACAATACAGAGGCGTCATACCGAACTCAGTCCTATCGTCTACAGAAGCGCCATGGTCCAGCAGTGTCCGCACCGCCTGTAGATGACCACACACACTGGCCCTGTGTAAAGCTGCATACTGCCTATTGTTCTTCACAGTGACGTCCGCCCCGCGCTCTAACAAGGCACGCACGACCTGCACGTCGCCATTTTCACTGGCCAGTATCAGCGACGTGGATCCATCCTCCGTTAGGACGTTCACCGGCGCCCCGAGTCGTAACAACGCCAGTGTCGTCTCCACCCGCCTGTTTTTACCAGACAGCAGAAGAGGGGTGTACCCTGTCTTGGTCACAGCGTTGACGTCTGCCTTTCTGGCTATGAGCATTTCCACCACCTCAGTGAGGCCACGTTTACTGGCGTAATGTAGCGATGTCCATCCCTCATCGTCAGCAATATTGACCTCGGCGTTTTTATTGATCAGGTATTTAGCAATATCTATATGACCCTTGTCACAGGCCAGTTCCAGCATCGTCCAACCGTCAACTCGAATGTTAATGGCGTCAGCGTCACGAGTCAGATTCTTCACCTTCACCAGATCACCCCGGCTGACAGCATCCAGCAGAGTTGTCTCTAATGTCGGGTCTGAAATCTGTGACGGTGGGCGATCGCCGAGAGTAGTGGTTGAGTGTCGTCTATGTTTGTCTGGAACTGTGATGATGGCTGGCTGAATGTCTGTATTACAAATGTGGACTTCACCTGCTTTGTTCTTCTTTAGTGCAAAGCTGTCAACAGTATCTGTTGAACATGGTTTGGCTGCAATGGCTTTTACAGCCGGGGGACAGGAGACGCCCCGTTCGCTGTTAGACTGTGCATCTGAACTGTTTGTACCACTGGGTTGAACCGTGTGCTGGATGTCGATTTGCTGAATCGCGCGGCTGTCATCAGGACTTTGGACGCTTGAAGTCCGGGCAGGGGCCTCTGGATCTGGAAAAAGGATTGATCAACTTGCGTGCTGTGTTGTACACATACATGCCTGGTTCACACCGCGGCCATTTCGTACAACAGCCATCGCTAGTTACAGGCAGCCACAGCTGTAGGTTAGGCGCTATAAGTCATTCAGCCCGACGGCCGTATTTCCCAAATTGTAGAAGCTTCATCGAATGACTATGCACCAGTTGTAGGAGATGGATCGAACATGATAATAATAATTCAAGGGCAGTGCGCCAAGCTAATCTGGCACTACCGTTGATATATCATGGTCGACCCATCTCCTTCTGTAGTGCGTCAGGGCTGAATGGGTTAACCCCTTCACTGCCAGTGACTGCAGACTCTGCTGCTTGAATCTTCGTCAGTTCAACGCCAAAGGGCCCCAGTCGTCCAAGGAACATGGATACAGTGTGGAGTCAGCAAGAGGCACAGATCCTCATGAGCCCTCGCATTTGAGGTCTCCTCAGGAGGTTATTTGCCTCTTGCAGATCGGTGGTGATCGTATTGTCCTGGCAGTGAAGGGGTTAGTATATTTTCACGCTCATGTGACACCAGCTATTGTGTTGTAGATTGGCACTCCATGTGAATACAGAAATATTTTGAATCATGAGCACAGAAACTATGTCAAAGTAAACACGGCTCAAATGATCAGCTGTGATGAAATTGCTTTAGGCATAGATGATGCAATTGAAAAACTCCTAAAGTCCAAAATATTTTGCTACACTATATTATAATTCTATTTTGTCGACAATTTCTAAGTGTATTAAAATCTATTTTTTTTTGTAGCAACTAAATGGTGCGATTTAACTCTAAGTAAAATGTTGTATCTTTCGATTATGCACCTATCTAATTATATAAATCGCATTGTATTTGCCAGAGTGAAATGGTGCATGTAACTTACGTTCACTTCCTGTAGATGACGTGATGCTGTTAAGAGCGCACTCCCGCAGCTTCGCGGTCAGAATCTGCACATGTTCATCTGCACAGTCACAAATAACTCACTGAAGTTTCAGGCTCAAGCGACCTGCTCAGAGCAAAAAGGGTTAATACTTCCTCGTATCGCCGTCATGAATGTGTTAAATATGCCTTGCAACGCTGCTGCACAAAACAAAACTAACTTAAAATGATCTGCTCAAGAGCGAACGTTCATTGCTAAAATTTACCAATACAAAAACACGTTCTCCATGTTTTCCTTCTTTGACGACTTTCAACCACCTTTATCCAAAGAAAAACCGCCTGCTGGCGTCAAATTAAGGCCAAACCTGTGCATTTCCTCATACACACGATGAAACTCCACTATGGAGTCAAAATCAACATCGGCATAACAAGATTTACTCTTCTTAGGCACTGAAACAGAAAGTACGCGCATTTTCATAGTATTTCTCTCTGTTTGTCTTTTATGGACTTGGCAAGGCAACCACAAGCCTTATTATTGTATGCTGCAATACGAGTGCAGGCAGTATATGTTTTGGCCACGTGGCAGAGTCAGCCATATTACCACCAAATACTGCACCCCAATACCAGACGAGTCTTTTTATGGCAGCCCCCATTAGCGAACTTAGCCACGTTCTGCCTCTCGGCCAAACAGGAGTGCTCTCTTTTCGTAGGCAACCCACGCCGTATAAGTACATCGCTTGCACGTGGCAGTGTGTGACAAGAAGGGCACATTCTGAGTAGCACAGTATGGCTTGCTACACGTTGTGGGCACTGCATTGTGTGGCAAGGCCCTTAGTAAACTGTTTTGCACTGCACCTTTCGTAGCTTGTTTCTTCATTTTGTTGGGCATTTCTGTGCACGTTTAGAGAATTTTAACAAATATAGCTGCATGTTATCCTTAGCATACGGCATCACTGTTTAATTTGAAAAATCCGTCCTACCAAAAAAATAGAGTTGACCTAACCGTTTACTGTAAGCCAATGTAACTTTGCGTCAAATCGTTTACTCGTTTCTTGTTTGTTGCTTCGTTCTAGTACCATGTGGACATTTGTTGGTTTGTTTGTTTGTGCCAATACGCTTTGGAATGGAAAATCGGAATTTCTTACGTGTTACTTTTGTGCCATGGAAGTTGATATTGAAGATATGGCCCTGATGAATGGGCCCCTGATTGACGGTCCCCAGAAAGACCTGCGTGTTCTCCCGGCCTTCATAGTGATGTGTGTCGTTGTGTGTGGGCAGCACAGTGTGTCCCATAGAGATCGTGCCGCCGCCATGTTGGGGTGCATTTACTGATATGGTGCCCGAAACACTACACTATACTCAGCGTCATGAAAAAGTGCACCTGAATTCACATTGTCAAAACAACTGTGACAAAGTGAGCATTTTCCTCAGCTGCGACAGCTTTAACCCCTTGCGAGACGAGGACACTTGAACGGGATCTAACTGCAGGAGATATAGATCCTCATGAGCCCCCCTCCCCAACCCCCCGAAGTTGCGATGGTTCATGAGGATCTATGCCTCTTGCTGACACCATCTTTTTTACATCCATGTTTCTGGGAGGGGAGAGGGGGGGGGGGGCTGACGCTATTTGGCTATGACTTAACATAGGGGAGGGGAGGGGGGGGGGTGGAGGGCTGACGCTATTTGGCTATGACTTAACATAGACCGCCATGACATGCAGAAATTGTTTAGCTGTTTTCTAAAGCTACAGTAAAGATATATAGTCTGAGTATCTTTTCTTCACCAGTAATGGTTTACAGTTTTCTCAAGGATCACTTTGCGTTTGCTATGCTTACACATGGCGCAGGTGTTAGGCTAGTCTTGGGTTAATTTAGCTCTTGGGCCGGCTGCTCACACCATTCGATTTTTTTCACATACAGTCTGAATCAGTTTTGATTTATTTAGAACGAGGGTGATTCTGAAGCTCATTTTAGCGTCCTCGAAGATCGCGAATGGGGGTACACTTAAGCCTTGCGCCATCCACTTTATCTCTGGTGTGTTCCTAAGGATTTTATAGGAATATGGCTTAATTTATTTGAGACGAACGGCATTCGGATACTTGGCTTCAGCCGGGTATCCAAATGCCGTTCGTCTCACATGAGTTAGCTAGTTGGTTATTTGGGTTTAACGCCGAGCAGGCGGCTAATGCCATCTCAAGGCGGCGTCTCGAATAAGTGGCATATCGCAGGACATACTAAGAACAGTCTTCTTGAGTATAGGGGGTGGGAAAAGGGGTGTGTGGGAGGGGGGGGGGAGGTGCAACGTATGCGGGTCTCGCCTACGGACTGCTACATATGAAAGAGGGGGGTTCTTTCTCCGGGTACTCCGGTTCTTCCACCCCCCCCCACCCCCCACCCCCCACACTTTGGTACCGGTCTCAGGCCACTTTACAAATTTCAAATACAAGCGATCAAAAATCTCTGTAGCTTCAGTAGCTGACTGGCCCTTCGTTTGTCTTGTACTGTGTTTGTCTTAAATGGCGTAAAATCCGTGTCTGTTTCGTGAGTGTGTGAGGGTTTCAGGCGCGGCGCTTTGAGTAGATTTCCCCAAAATTGAGAAAAAGCGCCTATATAATAACAGTATTATTATTAAGAGCCGCAAAAGAAATGAGGAAGAGCCCATGAAAAATATTGAGATTTCTAATGGGGACTACAGGCACTGGATCAGTAAATATTCATCCAGAGGTGACAGGCCTTCAAAACTGACTTAAATTCATGTCCAGGGAAAACCTCACTTTGCAGAACTTGATAGTATGGGACTGTCTATCCTATTTGGCTTTTGTCAAAAGAAATATGGACTCTCTGACCCAGCGCGCAAAACTGAGCCATCGGGCCGACGTCCTCGTCCCGATGGCCTTCTGCGCATTGGGGAGGTATTTGGCATTTTGCAACAGCATTTCTGACCTTGGGTGTGCAACCCACACAGGTGCTAACAGACAGATGCTGCAAAACGCAGTGACACTAATCGTAGGTCGCGACAGACAGAACAGTAGATGGAGACAAATCAAATTATTATTCTTTGCTGAACATAAGGGTAAGGACCTCCATTCCATTGCTACTGTTTGATCAGAGCTGAAACATAAGATGAAAATCCGCTGTGTCGCAGACCTTTCTTCGGACCTATCGCCACTTGTAATCAAGTGCCTGTGGTGTTCATAATTACACTTCCTGAATTAATTTCCCGACGGCTCCTAAAAGTACTTATAATAAACGATCATATAATCCAATACTAGCATCCCAAACGCAAATTCAATGTAGGAGAGCTTTTCAAATTTGGGTTATCGATCTACTTCACAATATCCGCCATTGAAAAACTTGATTCACTTACTGCTTGGAGCTGTATTTCCTATCGAAAGGACTGTGCCGTTGAAATGGCCTATTACCATAGAAAGCAGTGTTTTATATAGAGTCTTACATTGGTGTTTAGGTTATGCTGAGAAGCTTACTCGAGTGGTTTTAAAACTTTATCCTACAAGCGAAAGCGAATAGGATAAAGTTTTAAGACCACGAGAGTGAGATTCTCAGTAACACTTAAACACCAATGTAAGAATCTATTTCTTACCCAGTTTTCTTGGCATAAATCAGATGCGAGTTGGTTTTCTGCACATGCCTAACCACAACACAGCCTTTGGCAAAGAACACGTCATTTACTTTGTAGTGTGACGTCAATACTTTGATTTTAAGACAAATGTTCCTACATGATGACGTAATAGCGCAATACATGACTCCAGAGTACCAGTCGTCACTTTGAAATGGCTTCATTGCACGTGAGTTCAAAATAGGTCAAGTTTAAATACCGTGGGTGCCCGTACCTTTTTGTTGACCAGATTTTCTACAAGACAATATTGTGCATACCTGTCCGCTCACGCACCAGGGCTGTATCACACACGTTTGATACACCAAGCTTTATCACACTGACTGTAATACAGCTTTTCCGCGCAAAGGCAGCAAAGAAGGAGGTCTGTAAGAAAGATGTGTATCATACAGTTATCAGAAACTGATAATAATGGGCGACTTAGAGGTGGGCGGGTTTTATGTTGTCTTGATAGTTATCCCTTGATAGTCAGTCCTCTCTCAAACCGATCGGAGCTTGCGCTGTGGAGAGGCAACCCGATACCTCTCGAAGACACATAGCCTCACGAGCCCAGTAGCACCCGCGGTAAGACCGGAATTGTTTATATTCCAGCGGACGGCGGCACACCCAGCCGGCCCGTTAGTCCCTTTCACTTTTGTCGCCTCTTTCCTCGACTACGTGCGCAAAAAAAGAAAAAAAAAAAACCCTTATCGTGAGAAGTCCATGTACGATTTTGTACTAAACGTGTCATATTATTAGCGACCGTTTTGTTCACTGCAGTTAAATTGCCATACTGTCTTAACGGAAGACATGACACTCCTTTTAAAACATTCTTTAACAAATTGTGTCAAAATAAAACTGAACAAAGCATATTTACGAAGGAAAACGCTACGGTGAAAAATTTGCGTTTTCATTGCCTCGTGGTTTACAAGAGGAGATATGATTTTCAGTCAGCCTGTAATATCCATGCCCTAAAAATACGAAAAGCCCTTGGTCAGCCAGGGAGCCGCAGGAGCAATTAGGAGGGGAAGAAATACGGTCGAGCTGGGTTTGATATGTGCTATAGTTATCTCTCACGACAGCTTTATGATAACTGACTAGCACCCGCACTCGTCGGAACTGAATTCTAGGCCCTTTCCCTCTGTCCGTTCGCACATAGACCGTAGTGGTCACATTCAAAACTAACTTGAGTGTTGCTTGCTCTCATTGGAGTGATCTCTGATAGCTGCTGCCCTATCGGAGTCGCTGTACGGTGCAAGCTGGGCTTCATCATGTGAAATCAATCCCAGTGACGTAGTTGCAGTGACATCATCATGCGGCGTTTTGGGTGTCGTTTCCTCGGAGTAGTTTCCGTCCTTTCCTGGTGGATCATGTTGGTCAGCCATTTTGATTGTTAACCGTGACCTGCAGGTCATACAGCCATCATTCTGCAACACACGTTATGCTTATTCAGAAAAGGAAATAATGTAGTGAAACAGAAGCACTATACTGGCGAATGTATCTGACAAGAAACATTGCATTAGCATCATGTGTGTACTTTGCGTGTATCACGTGCATTTAGGTCGTGAAGCCATGTGCACAGTTAAGACAACGGAAGGTCACATCACTCATCAGGCATTTCACCGGGAATCTGCAGTTTACTTGCGCGTCAAACTTCATGGAGAATTCAAAATAGCGGCACCGTAGACACTCCTGACCGATATACTTTGAGGGATAAAACTCAGGTCAGTTTGAAGCTGTTGGCGTAATAAGAAAAATGTTGTCTACTTGTCGCGGCACCTGATCATTGTCCACGTGACCACCAGGATTTGTTGTGTCAGATTTCGCAAACAAAAGATAAAGCTAGGTAACTCTACTGCTCGATTAAATTGGTTGTCGCGTTATGAATAAGTTTTAAGTGCAGACCAGGTTGAGTTTCTGTACAAAACCAGACAAGCCCAGTCATGACGTGGCAAATGTATGCCGTTAAACTCTGACAACCTAACTCGTTATTATTTTTTAATTAACAGTATATGATTAGGTGTTACCAGAGACAATGGTGAGAGAGAGAGAGAGAGAGAGAGAGAGAGAGAGAGAGAGAGAGAGAGAGAGAGAGAGAGAGAGAGAGAGAGAGAGAGAGAGAGAGAGAGAGAGAGAGAGAGAGAGAGAGAGAGAGAGAGCAATAGAGATTTGAACAATTTTAAAATCAATAATGTCGCACTGATCATCATCGTCATTTTTTTTAAAAAATGAACAGGGTGTATTGGTGATGTTGGGGATGTGATGGAGGGTCAATGGGGTTAGTGTCAAAAATGGCGTGATTTATTAATGGGTGCGGCATTATTGATTTTGATGTTTTTTTTCAAATCTCTATTGTTCTCTCTCTACTCCAGTGTTCTGGCGCTCCGGGGGGGGGGGGGAGAGAGAGAGAGAGAGAGAGAGAGAGAGAGAGAGAGCGAGAGAGAGAGAGAGAGAGAGAGAGAGAGAGAGAGAGAGAGAGAGAGAGAGAGAGAGAGAGAGAGAGAGAGAGGGGAACCTGTCGTGGTGTCAAACCTTCGCAAGTGAATTCATGCTAAACAAAAATGGCAACATTTGTTTGAGCCACTAGCTTAGTGCATCACTTAGCAGTGGCTGGTAAACAGAAAAGTGTCAATGTCGCCGGCCCAAGTACGAAAGCCACTGGCCGAAGTGTATCAAAAGTGTACAACAGACTTTTGTACTGACCACTAGCTTCACCAATTTAGCAGTGGTAAAAAGCAGAAAGAAGAAGGACACGAGGCACAACTAGCTCAATCAAATTAAAAGCCGCACGCTGACTCCAAACGGAAACAGCCTCATGACACATTAAACGAAGCAGAACGACCTCCCAATAAAAAACCAACTGGCATTGTTACGTGTTGAGTCGTAGTCGTAGTATGATATCATACCAGACGCACGCACATAAGGTTCTTTTAAAGAAACTTCACTCAGCTGCAACCCGTCACACGTGGCTTAAGGATGTAGACTACACTGGAGTAACAGTTTCAACAATATTTTATTTCAGCGATGCAATCTCCACAAAATGCATTCCCAAATGCACCAACACTGATGCAATGTCTCCTCTGCAAAATGTCAACACTGGCGACACACTGCGTTTCTCATACAACGTACACCACCGTTACGCTGCGTCTCTCACAATGCACACCCTATACGGGCCACGTACCTACGATAAACTGTGTGTCCCTACAACTGCCAATGTATGACAATGTACGAACGTGCTTCCCAGCACAATCTTTTATAGTACAACAATATTCCAGAAAAATCCAACGAATTCACACAACGCAACCAATCAGAACGGAACAAGTAACTGATACTCATAAATATTAATTTAAAAAAAGGAACTGTCTAGAATAAACTACAATAATCTACAAAAATTCGACTGCTAATTTCAGCCCCAAATCCCAGTGTGTAATGACGTTACATAAGAGAATGGTAGACCATTCACGCCCTTGCCATAACAGACACCGACCGGCCGCTAACTTCACGCGTACTGAAAACAACCACGACTATGAATATTAGGGCGGTTTTGATACTGAGTTGCAAAAGTTTGCCGACATTTTGATGTCACTTATGCGAGGTCACTAGACAGAGCGCGATTTTTCTCGAACGTTCTGGTCTATTCTCATCGAATATACGCATTACAAAACCTCACCGCTCTTCTCCGTGCGACTTTGCTAGAAGCTTCCCGACGAATCTTAGCGTATTATAACAAAGCCAATTTCGCTCTCTGCGCAAACGATAGAGAATCTTACTGAAAAGGTATGTGATTCGTAACCATGATAGCTCAAATAAATATCGGATCGTTTCCTATGCTTAGCACATACATGCTCTCACGGAACAACACAACCACAATCGTAACTGGCATTGGAAATATCGTACTCCTACGCGCCACACCGCACCCAATACAAAGTCCCCCCAAACAACGGGGAAAGGAAAATGGAATGAACCAGAAACAGAAAATCCGCCAGACTTTTGAATTGTGGAGCGACATCCAAGAAATCATAAGACCAGCACACAGCTTCACCACCGAAGCTGCCACCAAACTTTCTGTCTCTCTCATTAATCTCGCATCGACTATTGCAACTCTCTCCTTTCCGGCCTCCCTCACTCCACCACTTTCACTCTCCAGCGCGTCCAAAACAATGCTGCCCGCCTCGTCCTCAGAAAGAAGAAATCCGACCACATCACTCTCCTGCTTTAACTCCTTCATTGGCTCCCCATCCGCCAACGCATCCAATACAAGATTCTGTCTCTCTGCTACAAATCTCTTAACAACTACGCTCCTGCCTATCTCTCCAACTTATTTCACCCCTACACTCCTTCCCGCTCCCTCCGCTCCGCCTCCGACCCTCTCCCCCTCCACATCCCCCGCTCCAAACTCAGCACTTTCGGCCCCCGCTTCTTCTCCGTCTACGGTCCATCCATCTGGAACACTCCTCCACTCTCCCTCCGTCAGAAACACTCTCTCCTCCTTCCAGTCCGCCCTCAAAACTCACCTATTTAAACAGTTCTAGCATTATATCACCACCACACTCCCCACCCCAAGCTGACTGTCGTAATGTATTTATGGTACGTGAGTCATTGTCAAAAGCGTGCGCATGCGTGCGATTTGTGAGTGCGCGCTTAGAGTTATAATTATTATACGATAAGCGCATTATAAATACCATAATAATTATTATTTATTACAAATGGCCGAAAAAAAGAAGAAAATACATGTGGACGAAAAACCTCCCACACATTCAAAGAATCCTACTAGCCGCATTTATCTTCGCCAATGGACTGACCCCTACCATATTCTTGAATGGATCGACTTCATGGGCCTTTGCAGAGACAAGGGAGCAAGGAAACAACTAGAATACCTCTTCATATACTCTAAAGAGGGCAGATACAGCAACGCTTTGTAAGCCTACGATATGATCAACGGACGCTTCGACTATTTAGACGGAACCCCGAAACACCACAGACAACCACGGAATTGCCCCACCAACAATCAAAACTAAGGACACGACTAACATGAAAAGGACGCACCACCACTCTCCACTAGCCTTTCCAAGTGATAGTGTGAGCGATAGTACATCCTCTTGGACAATACAAAATGAACCACAAACAAACTACCATAAAAACCTAACAACTAATGTTTACTCAACAAAAACAAGGATCAGCACGCTGATGAAGGCAGCCCTTAGCCAATAAAGGCTTAAACATGCCTTAAATACACCTGACAGCCAACACAAAACGTGACTGATTGTGAATTGTCATAAGCGAATACGGCTGGTCACATCAAGCCATCACATAGTGGTGTGCGATGTACAGACACCTTTTTACAAAAAAAAAAAAAAAAAGATCACGCATGCAAGAGGCTCGATTGAACCATTTAATGTGGCGGTCCGTGGCACACTGATTAGGTTGCCTGCCACCAATGCTAGAGGTGCGAGGTTCGATACCTGGTTACGGCGTCGGATTTTTCTTCTGTAGTAAGTGTCGCCGTTAATTTGGGCGGACCGTCGGGGGTTCTATCTCCGGGTATTCCGGCTCTTCCTCCCCCACGAATTTGGTATCAATTTCAGCCCACTTAATCAAATTTCAAATATAAACGATTTGAATTTTCAAAACTTCAGTAGCTCGCTTGAGCTTGCTCTTAAGCATGTTCTCAATTAAATGAACTTTAGTTCGCGAACTCTGACGAACTAGAGTTCACGATCTCGAACGAACCAGGTTGGTTCTTAATTGGACGATCAAAAGATACGGCGAACCTAGTTCGAAGTAGTTCACGAACCTCGGCAAACCATAGTTCGCTGTCGGAAAAGGTTCGCTAAACGTGTTGAGCAAACCAATGCGAACCTTTTCTCTGATTGGTCAAAACTTTTACCCTCTTCTGCGTTGGACATAAGAAGATAGTCACTGATTCAAAACAACTATGGCAGACGGCGATATTTCACTCGTGCAAAGATCAAGACTCTTTTTTAATTATTGATTTGTGGGAGGCGCAACGCTGTTTGTGGGATCGGTACTGCAAGGAGTACAACAATAAAAATCGTCCAAATCGCGAAGCGGCATAGCGGCAGCCATTTTGAACGCCTTCGCAGACAGTAAGTACGCCGAATCAAGCACTTCAGTTAAGAAAGAGAACCATGGCAAACCTGGTTTGCTGAAGTTCGCCTAGGTTCGTTCAACCTCAATTAAGAAACAAACCAAAAGATCGCCGATCTTCTCCGATCTAGGTTTGCCGATCAAAAGTTCGTTTAATTAAGAACATGCTTTAGCATCACGTGAATTGTTCTGTGTTAATGTACAGTGTGTGAGTGAATGCGCGTGATTCACGTGAGCGTGCTTGTTGGGTTCCGTTTGCGGCGGCGCTTTGAGCCGATTTTCAGTTGGGATAAAGCGCCTATTTAATGCACTGATTTATTTATTTATTTTATTTACTTCACGTCCACAAGTCTAAAACTGACTCACTCAAAATGATTCGTGTTGCCAACAGCTTTGTGGCTTCTGCAGCACGCAGGCAAACAGTTTTTGGGACATTTTCTGAGCATAAGCTGGATGTGTCAAGAACCAATGTCCTTCAAAAATCCCGTGCAACACAAACGTTTGTTCTGTCAAAGTTTTCACAGGAGATGCAAAGCTTTTGTGATGAACATTTCTTCATGGATTATATCTCTTCTTTAATTTTTTTTCGCAAGTCTCATCTACAACAAACGATCTTCAAATCTGACATGTGATCTTTTACCCATGACCACTTGAAGGATTTAAACAATTGTGACATTTTCCAATTCTTGATTCCAAGCCAGCATATCATAGGTAAATCTGTCTTTGGAAGTGAAGGTTGTTTCTTTAAAATAGAGTTAACATTTTAGTATCAATAAATAAGCTTCTGGTCGCCATCGTCCCTCAGATAGTTTAAAAACTTTCCGACTTTCTCTGGTAACCGCCGGACTACTTTTCTCATGATTGATTGATTGATTGTACATTGCTTAACGTCCCGACAGCAACAAGGCTTTCTCAGGACGTGCCTGCACTGCTTGTGAAGAAAAACTAAACAGAAAATTGAATGTATGTCGCCAGCCGGTCAAATACGTTAAATAAACCTACAACATGGGGCCTAAATAAAGCTAAGACCATTTAGCAACACACATCCAATTGGCCGCTACGTCTCCCTGCATAGGCAATAGTTAAATTTAAAAACAAAACAACAACCACAAACCAACCAACAACACTAAAAGTCAGACATACGTACTGTATACTGTCCAGGCAAGAAATGAGGCTCGATCACACGTAAACAGGGCTTCTTCAACTCTTTCCTTCCCGGTGGCCGGCTTGGCTGAAAGCCGATTGCAAATGGCTCCCTGTCTCGTTTTCAGACTAGCATTCTGCTCTCCCTTTTCTACAAGTGAATACATAAAATAGCGGGAATTCTCTGTCGCTTAAAAAAAAAAAACTATGCTGTCCGCGAGAGGAGACGAGGGTGGGGGGAGGTGTATGGCAGTGAGTGTGCACATATTTTACATGACTGACATGACATCATGATAGAGGAAACTCGAGCCTACAGAGACTCATAGATTCTCAAGAGGATGCGTGTTATTGTATTGTACGACCGTGCTGGGGTCATGAGGATCTATGTCTCTTGCTGATGGGCTCAGTCTCCTGTCTAAATCTTCACTTTGTAGGCAAAGTTTATACAGCTGATTAGTGGCGGTATCAACAAGAGCCGGACTTGAATACTCAGTCTTAAGCCTCCTCATCTACGGCGGCTCATGAGGATCTGTGTCTCTTGTAGTTAGGTGGGTTCCTTTTTTTACTCGAAAACCGAATGATGGTGCTCACTGGAATGTGTGCACAGTCAAACCGGCTTAACGGCAGCCGTTCATTTCAGTTCAGTTGAATTTAGTTCAGTTCAATTCAGTTCGCCAGTTCAGCTGAATTCAGCTTAGTTCAGTTGACTTCAGTTCAGTTCAGTTGAAATCAGTTCAGTTGAATTCAGTTCAGTTCAGTTAAATTGAGTTCAGTTGTCAGTTCAATTCAGTTCAATTCAGTTCAATTCAATTCAGTTCAGTTCAAATGATTTAGCTCAGTTCAGTTGAATGTAATTTAATTCATTTCGATTAGATTCAAATGCAGTTTAGTTCTTGCATCCGCCCAGTGTTTAGGAAATATCACTGGAGCCAAACTGATGTGTGAAACTCAGACGTGACTGGGTAGGGTGATGGTGGTGGTACTGGTGGTAGTGGTTAGTGGGGATGATAACGTCAGGTTTTCAGGACTAAAAACGTTGGCCTAGTCTGATTAGCCCATTCAGCCCTGACGCCCTGCAGCAGGAGGTGGGTCGACCATGATAATTCAAGGGTAGTGCCAGGTTAGCTTGACGCCTGTCGGCGCCAAGCTAATCTGGCACTACCCTTGAATCATCATATTCGATACATCTTGACAGTGCCTTTTCCTACTCACTTGGTAGTTTTTTCTAAATTACAGGCACTGACAGTCAACCCTTTCGGTCTGCTTTTTTAACACAATTTCGACTGCAAATCCTTCCCCCTTTTTAGTAGGTTCTCTCTTAGGGTGCATGGAGATTTGGCTCTAGGTGGAGGCATGGAATGTATGCCCCTGCAGAAACCACAGTAAAATGTGGTCTTCTTTGCAGGTAAGCAGAAGTTCCTTCTTCCTCCAGTATTGCCGATGGTGTGCTGAAGAGGTCGTCAAGACCGAAACAGCTGTCCACACCGGCTAAATATCTGGACCCCCCTTGGGGGGACCTAGATTTAAATTTCCATGCACTGAGTGGCTGGAACAGTGGATATGTGATACGCCCCCCCCCCCTTCGGGGGGGGGGGGGGGGGGGCTTCCATATGCATTGCTTTCAGTCACTTTCTTAGCGCCCCCTCTCTTTCCTATCTCTTTTTTTGTGTGCTTTGGCCACAGTAGATCTATGATCACTGGTCGATCATGCACACTTCTCTTCCTTGACAGTGCCTTTTCCTACTCACTTGGTAGTTTTTTTCTAAATTACAGGCACTGGCAGTCAACCCTTTCGGTCTGCTTTTTTGATACATCTCCTGCAACAGGTGCATAGTCATTAGATGACACCTCCAAAATTAGGGAAATACGGCCGCCGGGGGATGAATGAGTTAAGAAGTAGACAGTAAGCCAGGACTTAGACCGGGCTGAGTACTGGAAGTCTCTCTGCCAACTGACATTCTCTTTGAGAAATTCCCAGCAAATAAATATACACGCTTAGAAAGGACAGAGAGAGATACTAAGAGAGTACTAAGAATCAAATTTCAATAAGGCCGCACCCATCATTAAATCTCGCCTTTATTGATAAGAAAATATATTACATCACATAACCTCTCTTTTATCACATGGGGAGCTGGGTGGCTCGGTGGTAAAAGCGTTTGCCTCCAGACCAAAAGGTCCCGGGTTCGAATCCAGCTTGGGTCAAAATTTGCTCAGACCCTTTTTCGTTGTCCCCGTCTTTGAAATCACCCTCGTGGTGGACAAAAGACGTTAAGCCCTAAACATTTAACATTTTTTTTTTCTTTTATCACATAATCACCCTTTTGTTTTTTGGAAAGTGGCGACCATGATTAGTGCGGCCTTATTGAAATTTGATACATTAGTGCTCTCTTAGTATCTCTCTCTATAACTATTGTCTCTGACATCATCATCATCATCATCATCAGTCCCTTGCCCGAACTGGGCGTTGGGGGGACTGAAAGGCAGCAGCAACAGACAGTGCTCTCCACTGAGTTCTATTTTGGGCGGTGGCAAGCAAGTCTGGCATCTCGAGTTCGGTCCATTCTTTTATGTTTGCGACCCAACTCTTTCTCTGACGACCTCGCCGACGACTTCCTTCGAGAGTGCCTTGGAGGATAGTCTTGGACAAGGTGTTGTGTCGGGTCACGTGGCCAAACCAAGCAAGCTTGCGCCGTTTCACGGTTGCCAGAAGGGGTTCATGTGGGCCCACCAGGGAAGTGACGATGCTCCGTACATATTCGTTGGTTTTGTGCTCGCGGTACGAGATGCGGAGCAACTTCCTCAGGCACTTGTTCTCAAAGGCCTGGATTTTCTTTTCTGAGTCTGCAAGCAGTGTCCAAGTCTCACAGCCGTAGAGTAGAATAGACACTACGAGGGACTTGTAAAGCCTGTACTTGATGGTGAAGCTGATGGAGTTACTTCGCCATATCCTGTCCAGCCTGGCCATTGCGGATGTTGCTGTACCTATCCTGATACGGATCTCTGCTACGCAACTACCGTCTTTGGACAGGGTGGCTCCCAAGTACTTGAAGCTATTGACCTCTTCTAGCTTCTGGCCGTTCATGTGAATGTTGCTGCTGCTGTCGCTTGTGGTGTTGATCATCACTTTGCTTTTATCCGTACTGATCTCCATGCCATAAGACCCTGCGCTACTTGAAAGTTTGTCTGTCAGGTTTTGGAGCTCACTATTGCTGCCTGCCATGAGGTCAATATCGTCTGCGAATCGAAGATTGCACAGGGATCTGCCACCAATAGAGATTGAAGTATGGTGGTCGTGGAGGGTTTCCTGCATGATCTTCTCCAGGAATATGTTGAAAAGGACAGGAGAGAGCAGGCATCCTTGACGGACACCGATCGTCGTCCTGAAGAACTCGCTTGACTGATTGTTAAGTAGAACCGCGCTGCAGGCGTTCTTGTAAAGCGCTTCTATCATTTGGATCGGTCCCTCCTCTATGTTGAACGATCTCATGACTTGCCAGAGTCCGTCGTGCCAGACGCGATCAAATGCTTTCCTGAAATCAATGAAGTTGTGGTAGAGTTCGCGCTGATGCTGCAGATGTTTCTCGATCAGGACGCGGCAGTTGAAAATCTGCTCTACAGTGCTTCTTCCAACTCTGAAGCCAGCCTGTTCTTCTGCCAGCAGTTCCTCGGCGAAAGTTTTGAGGCGGTTGAGAATGATTCTAAGCATTACTTTGCTAGGGTGACTTATCAGACTGATAGTTCTGTAGTTCTGGCACTGTTTCAGGTTTCCTTTCTTGGGGAGTGGGATCACTAGAGACTGTGTCCATTCTACTGGCCATTTCTTTTGCTCCCAGATCTTTTGACAGAGTGTAGTGAGGACCTTCGTTGTTACTTCTCCTCCATGTTTCAACAGTTCAGCAGGTATGTTGTCTACACCTGGAGACTTTCCTCCCTTCAGGCCGCGTACGGCTGCTTCCACCTCTTCAGCTAACACTGGCAGGTCTTCAGCCTTCCTGGCCCCGGACTGGTTGTTTTGGAGGATGCTGGTGTCTGGCTCAGCCTTGTAGTTATACAAGTCTCGGCAGTACTCAGTCCATCTGTTTAGTACAGCAGTGTTTTCCGTAAGGAGTTGGCCGCTGCTGTCTTCGATGACTGTGGCTGTTCGCTGTTGAGTCTTGGTGAGGGTCCTTAGCGTTTCATAAGCCTTCTTGCTGTTGCCGTTTGCCATGCCCTCTTCCACGCTACAACACTGGTCTTCAATCCAATCTTCTTTGGCTTCTTTCATCCTCTTCCTGATCTTCTTGTTGACAAGTCTGACAACACCTTAATTAATTACTAATTATGGTCATTAACTTTCACACTGCCGTTTTTCTCAAATCAAAACCAAATCCTGTTAGTGCACTCAAATGACATTTTACACACTCCAAATATTAGAAAATTACTCTCCATTGTCTCTCAATACTGTCAGAGTCGATTTCCAAAAACTCACAAGCTCTGTACAACACATGACAAGACTGACAAACTCCTTGCATATAATGTGGGCACATGTTTTCACCCCGCCTAGGCCGCGCTATGTAAACACACTTTATGGCAAGAGAGGTCTTTAGAAATTCCTGTTGACACAGCCCAGCATAATGGCATGTTATGACAAAAGCTATTTTATTGACTGTGTCACTGATGTAAAATGACACAGATAACACTTTTTATCACAGGCCTTTTAAATCTGGTTTCCACTAAAAGTTAGATTGACGATATCTGGCCTTGTACATAGAGGGTTAGATTCACAGATTTACATGAGCCCCGTATTACAACTCCGCGGGAGAACTAACAGATGCATTCTCACTGTGTACACTTGTCTTGGCAACCAGGAACTACAATACAGGCAGTACAGGACGCAGGCTTTGAAAAGTCTCAGCCCAAAGCAGCGTTTCTATGTACGTTACACTGACCGTAGCTACTGGCTTTATTTGTACATGAAAAGAACAGGTCCCCCAGTGTACTGAAAAATCAATTTACTTGCTTACATAGATCGATTTAACACAATCACAACCCTGGCATACGAAACATACACTATAGACCCAAAAAGATGTAGTCAAACCTCCTACACACACACACACACACACACACACACACACACACACACACACACACACACACACACACTCACTAACACTGAACAACACAGACACGCATACACAACTTACCGGTATGGCAGTGCTGACATCATACATCTCAACCGGTAAATGGTCCAATGAATAAATTATAACAAAACCATCCGGCCATTTTTAACACTAACCGGCAAGAATAAGTCCGATCCGGCCATACCTGATCCTTTAAATCGATCTCGGTCTTTCCAAAATGTTATGCATATCTAAATGAGGAACAACCAGACGAGACTATTTTGGGGTCTGTATTGACTGAAGTCCCCATAGCAGGTGTCAAGAGCTGTGATCATCTTACAAAAGGGCTTTCTGCTATTGTGCATGGGGAACAGGCGGGTAAACAGGTCTTTCTATGAAAGGTAGATTTGATAATAAGATAATTACATGGACTGTGTGGGGCTTGTTTGCTTTAACATGGAGACCTTCAGGTTATACAGGGTCACTACACATGACATCACAATTGATTTGTAAGACATTTCAAGTCCACTGCCAAGTGAGTGCCAACCGGCGTTATGTCTTGACTAAAACTGTATTGATAATATTCACAATGGTGAGCATGAGGTATGTTATTAGGTTTATAACAGGGGAATGAATACAAATGAAAGCAACACGTGACACATTCATTGTTTTAAGGCAGGTTAGAGTGACAGGGGTTGTCTCTTAATCTGTGATGCATGCCATTTATAAGCCCACCCAAATCATTTAATAGCCCAGCAGGAATATAGCAGAAAAGCAGCAGGAAAAAAAGCATGATTTTAGCGCATGCTGTAACCACGCTTTATACCTACTGGGAAGTCTTGTCTGGGGTAAACTCAAAAACTATTGACTACATTTGCTGAATGGTGCAAACGTATAAAGTTACTGTTTAGTGTAATTTTCTAGAAAACATGATTTTGCTTGATAACAATTATTCTTTTGTTTGTCTAATAAAAATGACAGACGGACAAATCATACAAGTGCTTGATCTCACACACCTTTTCAAAGATGATATACACTTTACTGACTTAATATCACCCAAACAGACTAACATAAGTCTTTCAGCACCATCAGAAATATATGCAACATATAGTGTGACTTTGGATTATGTTGATGAGCATCCAGATGTGGAGCGCATGACAGTTGAGTTAAAGACACCTACTTTTAAAGTTGATGATACCAAATATGGTTGGTTAGGGGAAATTTGTTATAGCATATTTAAACAACTACGCAAACTAAATGTTTATATTGACAGTGTTACAGTTAATAAAGTGGTATTACACAAGGTGAGCAAGCAGAGCCAGCGGTAATATTTTTTATTTTATTATTTTGTCGGACAAAATAAAAATGACGGACAATTCTCAAAACCCTGGCCCATCAGGCTCATCTGGTTTAAGAAACGTGTTTCACACAACAGACTTGCCTATATCTAATACTAACAATGTCTATGAATCAATAGAAAACTCTTTTTCTGTAATACAAGACAATCTTATCACAGGCAGTGTAAAGATTCAGATTGTTGCTAAAATAGAATTTACTAGAGTAGACGGTGAAGTGATTGTATCATATATATCAACAAGACAACACACAGTTAACACAAGAAGAGAATTAGAAAACGTGTTTAGAGACAGACTATTACCTGACTTCCTCCAGGCAATTGACAGTGCAAAAATGAAGGGGTCTGGTTGGCACAAAGGACATGTACATGAACTACAATTAAAGCAGTCTAGGTATCATCCTATATTAGGTAAATCATGGTTGCCACTGCCAACAGAGGTTGCAAACAAAAAGGCTGTTGTTAATATTCAGAACAATGACAATTTTTGTTTCATGTGGTGTGTGCTTGCTAAATTACACTTTGTAAAATCAAAACCTGAACGTGTATCTAACTACACCAAATTTGTAAATGAACTCAACTTCAGTGGCATTGAGTTCCCTGTTAAAATAGAAGACATAGATTTGTTTGAAAAATTAAATCCTGGTATATCTGTAAATGTGTTTGTGTGGGATAATGAATCCGAGAACAGGTTACAACCAATTAGAGTATCACCTCTGGCTCCAACATATGGACAGTCAGAAGATAAGCATGTTGACATGTTGCTTGTCGGCCCTGTCAGTGATGACAATAACTTTCACTACACAATTATCAGGAATATGTCACGTCTAATTCACGGACATACAACAAAACACAATGGCAAACAGGAAGTTTGTAAAAAATGTTTACAAAGATTCTCCTCTATTGCAGTGGCACATAAACATGTTTTACACTGCAGGTCAGCTGATGACATACAAACTGTACTTAAGTATCCAGAGCCTGGTAGTCAAGTGTATTTTAAGAACTATGGGAATCAACGAAAGCTGCCGTTTGTAGTGTATGCAGATTTTGAATCATTAGTAGTACCCTATGAAGGTCCTGTTCCAGAGTCATTACCAAAGACTATAAAACTAAGTGATCAAGTGGTGTGTTCTTTTGGATACATTATTTTTAGGTCAGACGGACAGCATTCAGAACCTGTTATCTACAGAGGGGAAATTGCAGCATGTTTGTTTTTAACAGAAATGAGACAACTGTATAGTCAGGTAGTACAGTATCTCACAACATGTCAGATGCCTTTGTTGATGACAGAAGAAGACAAACTAAAATTTGATACAGCTGTGACGTGTTGGATTTGTGAACAACCTTTAAGTGGTGA
This sequence comes from Semisulcospira habei, assembly GCA_036245525.1. Taxonomy (NCBI): domain Eukaryota; kingdom Metazoa; phylum Mollusca; class Gastropoda; family Semisulcospiridae; genus Semisulcospira; species Semisulcospira habei. Next base: position 16,347,114 of record BTPG01000007.1, on the reverse strand, counting down.
TAAAGTTCGTGACCATGATCACATAACTGGGCATTACAGAGGTGCTGCACATAACAATTGTAACTTGTTATTAAAAACAGATCCTAAGACATATAAGTTACCAATCTTTTTCCACAATCTCAAAGGTTATGATTCTCACATTATCATGCAGGCTGTAGACGAGTCTTACAGAAAAATTAGTTGCATTGCCCAGACAACTGAGAAGTACTTGACTTTTAGGTTGTGTTTGAGGAAAGGAGACTACCTCCAAAAGAGAAATTTTATTCTACACTAACTGGTAAAGGTATTTCTGACTCTGAATACCAGAAGGCACTTGATGCATGGGATAAATTAGGATGTCAGACAATTGGTGACTACCATGACCAGTACTTGAAAGCTGACGTTTGCTTGCTAGCAGATGTAATTGAAAGTTACCGTGAAAAGGGTTTGTTACACTACAGTCTTGACCCAGCCTGTTACATAACTAGTCCTGGCATGACATGGGATGCATTTTTGAAATCCAGTAAGATATTTATAGACCTGTTGTCTGATCGTACGATGGGTGAAATGGTAGAACGTGGATTGAGGGGAGGCATTAGTATTGCAGCGAATAACTATGCCAGAGCAAATAATAAATATCTGGATGACCTTGACTTTGACCCCTCAAGGTCAAGGTCATTCATTATGTACCTTGATGCGAACAATTTGTATGGGTTCGCGATGTGTGAGTTATTGCCTCTGAAAAACTTTTGTCTGTATGATTTGTCACAGTATGACATAGCAGACATAACAAACAATATTATGAGTCATGACCGAAACGACGCGAAGGGTTGGATTTTTTAAGTAGACCTAGAGTACCCACACCATCTACATGATTACTACAATGATTATCCGTTGGCTGTTGAGAAAATGAGTATGACGGGGAAAAAAGAAGACACCAAACTAGTGCCAAATTTAAATGACAAATTCAATTACGTTTGTCACTACCGCTTGTTACAGTTTTACATCAGACATGGGTTAGTACTAAAGAAAGTACACAGGGGTATTCAATTTGATCAGAGTGCTTTCATGAAAGATTACATAATGAAGAACACAACCCTCCATGCAAGGGATGGCAACACTGCATTTGACAAAGACTTCTTTAAGCTTATGAACAATGCCTGTTTTGGCAAGACAATGGAAAATCCTCATCACAGAAAAGATGTGAGATTAGTCACAACTGAATCAGGAGCAATTAAACTTACGGGTAAGCCACAGTACACAGGGTATAAAGAGTTTCATTCATCATTGTATGCAGTGTCACTCAAAAAAAAGATTGTTAAACTGGACAAGCCAGTATTCATTGGAATGGCAATTCTTGAGTTGTCAAAACTGGTGATGCTTGAATTTTATTATGATTACTTCAAATTAAAGTATCCTGAGTGTCGTCTGTTATACACTGACACTGACTCTATGATCATTGATGTGTGTACTGAAGACTTTTATGAAGACATGAAAACAGAGTTACACATGTATGACACATCTGATTACCCAAAAGATCATCCACTGTTTAGCACACAAAACAAAAAAAGTGCCTGGTAAGTTTAAGGATGAACTAAATGGTGTGCCTATAGTTGAGTACGTTGGACTGAGATCAAAAATGTATTCTATACTGCACCAGAAGGGTAGTCAGTCAAAAGCCAAAGGAATAAAAAAAAAACAGCAATAAAAAATAAAGACATACGTCATGAACATTACAAGCAAGTGTTAGATGGTGCATTGATGCCTGATTATCCAAACAAGTCACTGAGATCAAATAAACATAATCTTGAAATGATGCAAACACATAAAAAGTCACTTGCAATAGGGGACACGAAACGCGTGTTTTTCAGTAAGGAAAAAGCTTATGCACCTGGTCATTACAGGCTCAAGTTATCTGAAGAAATAGCTGATGAACTGGTTGATGAATTAATTGATGAGTTAGTTACTGAAATGAGTAACGGTGTCTGGGGGAATAATCTGTAATTCTTCTCTGACAAATGCCCTCTGGGGTGCAGGGTCGTACAGGTAATATATTGTTGCGTCTGGACCGGGAATTATTTTTTTTATATTATGAACGGATGTTGACCAGATGGGGTCTGTCGCCCTGCGTCTGACGTAATTTTCAGCCTCCCCTGGTTGATATAAATATCTCACCTGTTTAGTAAATAAACTTGTGTCTGGTACTGGGGTTGGTCCTGTTTTTGGCTCTGTAATTGTTTTCAATTTAATAGCGTCAGCAGGTTTTGGGTGGCCTTCATTGTTCATTGCTTTTATCACATGTGGTAATCTCTTAACCCATTCAGTGTTACGGGTGTCATGCATGAGTTCCTTAGAATACTGGTAACTGAAAAGTCTTTCTGATAACTGTTTGTTAAAGTTCTCTACAATTGCCTGCGATCTGTGTACACCTGGAATGCCTCGTCTGACCAGTACGCCATGCTTCACAAATAACTGATTAACTGCGCCCTTAAATTCTGATCCGTCATCAACTTGAACAAGTCTGGGGTATCTTAAAGGGCCACGACCATATATTTTTGTTAAAGCAGTAGCAACTGTACTGGCTGTTTTGTCAGATATGGGTTCAGCGTCTTTGTACCTTGAAGCTATGTCAACGACAGTTAATGCATATTTGTATCATTTCTTTTTTATTGTGTCATGTGGTAAGAACAAAAGGTCCATTTGATGTGTGTCATTAGGTGATGTGTTCTCAAAATGAAGCCTTATTATTTTTCTTGGAGCAGGGAGATATATCTGCCAAATTGCCTGTCTCTGTAACCATTGTTTGACTTGATTGAGTGATACATCTCCGCCCACAGCGGCATGTAATTTCTGAATAGCTGTTGCTCCTTTCCAATACCCTGATGGAGAGTAATATATTTTTGATAGTTTATTTTTGGCTGCCATTTTTTCTAGCAATGAAAACTCCAGTAAAATAAACAAATGTCATTCCCATTAGAACAAAGATTATCTCTCCATTTCTTTGCTGTGTGCTTGGTTTGTAATAGTCACTTAGTTTTGGTTTCGGGATAGACATGTCTGTGACAAGATAGTATTCACGAATTGCTTCGTCTGTATTTGAAAACGTATGTTGTGCGTGGCCTTCAAGCCTCAATCTTTCATTGATAAAATCCAGTTTCTCAATTCTATTCTTTTCATAATCCTGCTGGGCTTGTGCCAGTTTCTCAGATGCTTCATTGTGACGTTTCATTTCTTCTGCTGATTCTTCTCTACCCATTTTTGAAAAGAGATAATTTGACCCACTGAAAGCCAATGCATTGACCATGGCCCCACCAATCATAATAGCTATCGTCGCCATATTATTTTTATTTACATAGAAACATTTTCTGGAATAATTCCCTGCTTGACAAGAAAATCTTTTGACGCAATCGACGCTGTAACAACTGCAATTAGTTTAGCACTGTCTTCAAAGTCAAGTCTACTCAGGTCTGCTGATTTCATTTTGAGTAGACTTTTTCCCAGCATAGAATAAGCTACTGCTAGTCCACTGATTACGGCAGAGTGATAGACAAGGTTCATTATGTTCTTTGAGTCATTCATTTCTTAAGGCAAGAAAAATTAAAATAATATTTTTATTAGTGCATGATAAATGGGTCAACGGCTTTGGGTGTTACTGGTAATGTGGCGACTTCTGGTTTTGTTTTTGGAGTGTCTGATTTTTTGGTCACTGTACGAGTTTGTGATTTGTATTTTTTATATAATTGATAACCTACGTAACCAAATCTGACAACACATCCGGCAACTATATATTTTGTTGTTTGAGGTTCAGGGTCAGGGTCAGGCTTAGTTGTTTGTCTCTCACTTTGATGAGGGTGTGATGGTAGTGACGGTCCTGATGGTGGGTCAGTCACATGAGACTTTTCTGTTTGTGTTTTAATCTGTATTTGTTTTTGCCTGTTCCATTCGGCTAATCTTTTTCCAGCCTCAATGCGGCCTGGGCTTTTAGTCTTAGTCACAGTTTGAACCTGTGTCAAAACAGGGTCGGGGTTCAGTTGTGGAGTCGTCTTGTTCTCGTCCATTTTCTTCTGCAGTAAAATTTATTTTCGAAAAATCAATATGGCTACCAGTGACAAGAAGGGTTACGACAGGTGCAAGGTAATTTCCAATCTTGTAAAACATGATACATGCTAATTTGCCAATTGACCTTGAAACAATAGGATTGCTTTCAAGGTCGTGTGATAAACTGTCACTATCCACAGGTAGAAAGCGACTCACTGCTTTTGTGTATAGGCATACAAGAGATCGACTCAAATCACGAGTCATTAGTGAAGCGATGTGGTTTTCATATTTTGAATGAAGCTTGATTAGTTCGTCAGAGGTTACAGATTCTATGTCTTCTGTCATGTATTGTCTACCCAGATAAGCCTTTGACTTGCCTGAGACAATTACAGACAAAAGCCGCTGTTTTTTGGAGTCTAAGTCTTTGTTCTCTACAGCATTGATATCATTCAATAGAAAGATTTCATCAGGGTTCATTTATATTGTTATTAAAAAAAAAAAAAAATTAATTTACTAACCCATACCCTGTGGGCTGATCTGTCTTTAAAATGAGCTTTAGATGCTTAGTTGATTTCAGTTTATTTTTTACATCATCCTGTTCATGCTTATTTGGTATCACATCATTTTCTCTGAGACAGTCTTCAAAGCTGTCACGATCCTTACAGTAAAACAAACAGATAAACTTTAACTGTTCACAAAAATCTTTCAGTACAGCATTATATTTCTGAGTGAGAATCCATACACTAATGTTTGCATGTCTGCCACTGAAAGCAAGTTCTGCTAAAGTGTTTCTCTTCTTGACAATGTCTTTCTCTGCAGAACAGTCATCAACAATAAACAAAGTTGGCTGTCCTTCAAATTGCTTGTAAAAATATTGTAGGTAGTCATTCAGTTTTTTCTCAGGGTCAACTAAGTATATGTTGCTGTCAGTGCAAATAAATAAACGGTTGTGATAAGCTTTGTTGTGTTTGATTGTAGGACAAAATATTACAATGTTTTCAAAATGGTGGATGTATCTTGTTTGTAAGAGGTTAAGTACAAATTCAGTTTTACCACACCCTGTGGCACCACAAAACAATCCACAGTGTGGGTCAAGGGTCATTAAGTTCATTTTAATACACAATGTAATTTTAATATATGTGTCCACTCAGTCTGCTTTCTGCAATATTGAGTTGTGCATCATATATCAGGTACAAATATATGTTTATGGCTGCAGCAGTTTCAACCTTCTTTTGTATCTGAATTGTTATTCCATCACTACCGTTCTCGACAGTTCGTCCTGACCCATGCAGGTAGTCATCGTCTGTACTACGCAGGTCTAACCACAGTGCATATTTGTCTGTCAGGTATTTCCGATCCTAATGTCATACAGATGTAGATCTTTACACGCAATGTTTGCTGGTTTATCTCTAATCCTTCCACCTGCAAAATACTTTGTGATCTCATCGTAGTGCTGGTATGGTAACATTCCCGATGCGTACACTTGATTAGGGCGGCCTTCGATTGTACAGGACAAATGTGTAATCTTAGGATTGTAGAATTTTTCTGAATCCCGTTTGTATGGAGCCGCCGGTTCAACAAACAACATAAAAATACCTTTCAGTGACCTGGCTGGTGTGTTCAAGTTTATGTTCCACATCGGGTCACTCTTGTCTTTTTGCATTAAACTATGTCTAATCACCCTGTCATAATAAATTGGAAGTTTTGTCTGGTACTGATTTTGAATAAGTCTTGCTAATTCAGTGTGTGTGACAATTTCATATTCCAAGGAAATGTTAGAGATCTTGTATGTTGCATCTGTGGCAGATGATTTGATAACTTTGGAGTAGTCATTAAAGGTTAGTTCAAAACTCAGACGGTCATTCAGTGCTCCTTGCTAATAAGGCAAATGAGCTGTTCAGATTTCAAACTCAAGTGGAATGTAAAACCTGGTTCCATATGTTTCAGCTATAATAACTTCCTTGGCTTCTGTAGTTGTTTTGTCTCCGGCATTGATTCAAATTTTACAAACATTATCTGGCTGTATGCCTTGGTAAATACGGTCTTCTCGTTCTTCTCTTGTAAGCCAAAGGTCTTTGTAACAGTAGAACACATCTGAGTCGTCAAGACTAAACACTTCCTTCAAGTTTTACTTTAATGGTTCTAACAATTGCTTTGCCAAGATTGTCAGCTAGTGTTCTGTTCACATCTGCATCTGATGAAAGTTCGATATTAAATGCAAAACGTGCAGTGCCAGGAACAATAACGTCACTGGGACCTAGGTTTGGAAACTTGACTGTAAGTGTTTGGTTCTGGTCTATGGTACTTGAATTGTTTGTGATGACGATTGTTTGTCAAATGCCCTTAACACCCAGAGGCTCACGTAGTTTTCTGTATGGGTCTAACTTTGATCCATAAGACTGTGTCATTTTTATTATGCACAATAAAAAATAATAAATTAATAAAACAATGGCAGTGGGAGGATTTAATCATGATGATTTTGAAATGGATGGCATGTATGTCTCAGATACCAGTATCACAGATATGACTGGAATGGTAACTACTTCTAGTATGTATCACGAACTGTTAAAAGACAAAGTAAACTCATTTTATGACAGTGTTGGTGCACACCCAGATGTAATAGATCCTAATCAGTTTGAATATGATAAAGGACACTTATTTGTAAATACAGACAGAGGGAAAATAAATCTAACACATAAAAATAATCCTAAGTTTAGAGCTTTAAGTACAATTAAGGTGAAGTCGGTGGTAACTCTGGCTTGGCAAGGTACCTTGGAATTGGAGGGTCTCCTGTTCCCCCAAGACTTGTTAGTGCGCTTCACAACATGCAAACAAAGTTGCCAACAGGGCAAGAGATTGAAATGGCACCAGTAACAAGCCTACCAGAAATAGCAAACACTGTGATACAAGAAACCTCATTTACTGAAGGACAATTAAATGATGCTATGAAAACAATAGGCGACCCACCTTTGTCAATGAGGGAGATTATAGGGTTAGATAAATCACTGCAGACAATAAGAGGTGAGATGGTAAATAATGTAGCCAAACTAGGTGAGCTTGATAAACACATTGAACATGAAAAAGAGAAACTGGCTACAGCAGACAATGGGAATCTTGACACAGAAATGAAAGAAAGAATACAACACAGATTAAATGATTTGCAAATAGAAAGATCTGGAAGGTTAGAAGTGATTAGTATTGGGAGACAAAAATTGAAAACACAAGTTAACAGGATTAGAGAAACTATTCAAAAAATACTTCACGAAGACACAACATTGGCTGAGAGACTTAAAACACTTTTCAGAGAACAGGGTATCACTATTGCTAGTTTAATTACTGCTCTTGGATTTATTATCAGTACTGTTGTGTTGGCTGTATCTGGTGCTGGTGGGCCCGGTGGTTCTCCACCGCCAGCCCCGGCACCACCAACCCCGGGCCCACCAACTGACCCAAAAGATTTACAGTCATGGGTAAAGAAACAGTTGTCTCACATATCAGACCTGCTTAAGAAATTGGCTCTGAAAGCAATGGACGCTTTGCCTGGTATAATAGGCACAGTTGTCAGTTGGCTTATCACTACTACAGTGAAGGTAGTAGGGTTTATGGCAGAGCATGTGTGGGTCTTTTTGGTGACAGTAGGGGGGTTAATGGTGGGTTATTTAATGAAACAGGTAAAGAAGTAATACTCCTAATCCAGTGAGTCCTATTACCAATGCAGTTCTCTCTGACTCATGTGTGTCAAGGGTTGGTGTTATCGCTTGCATGGGTACCGGTGTCAAAGCTGGAGCTGTTACTGTCTGTACAGGTGATGATGTTACTGGTGCCGTGGGTGTTACCGTCTGTAATGATTTTAATGACTGTACATGTGTGGTTGTGGCCCCCAAGTTTACAGATTGATTGAGACCTAATTTCTGGTCACTACCAGCAACAATTATTTCATTATTATAATTTGTTATTGTCCCCATTTGGAGTTGAAGGTCAGATGGTAACATGTATAACCCGATGCCTACTACAAAGTCAACTTTTGATCTGGCATATCTGAGTATGTCTTGGTAGCGTTGTATGCTTGACGGGAGATCGACTGTTGAATTAATTGAATCTTCTAGATTAGCGAGAAACTGTTTTTGTGCTTCAAACTTTCCACTTCCATTCAAAATGTTTGATTTTGTTAGTGATTGTGCACCTAGTATACACCAGACATATGTTCTGATAGACTCATTTACGCGCTCGACTCCTGCTTGAGTAAACCCGTCACTCTTGTCTAAAATAAATGTGGTCCAGGCATTAGACTGTTTCTGTTCAATGGAACCTATCCAGACTTCAGATTTTGATGAGAATGAAGTGTAACCAGGGTAATAATCTTGTGGATATTGTCTGTGACTCAAAGCATAATACAGTGTACCCATACTGTTGTGATCATCAAGTTTTTGTGTGAAGTCATACTTAGGGCTGATGTTAAATTCATTACAGATGCGTTCAAATGCTTTCATATCCATGGGGTTGTTATATCTGTTGAAACTGGATTAAGTTGGTAGTGGGGTATGTAGTTCTGACAAAATACGTCTAAGCTGGTAGTACGTGTGGAAACGATACACAGACCTAATCAGTTTGTTTGAATGATTCAAATGGTCTGTAAATGAAACACCACAGCCTGTAGTAGAACATAGTATAGCAAAGTTGAGTTGGTTTTGAAACATCTGTAGTGGACTTGAAGACCACTTTCTTGCAGTAGAGTTATCTGTTATTGGAGGGTTTAGGTAATGATTAAATGGATTGGGTACTTTCACTTGGAATAGATCTTGTTCAGACACAGCTATGTCAAGCTGATTTAGTTGTATTATTTTCTGTTCATAAGTAGGTGCAACATTATATTTGGCATCCACATTAAATTGAAATGCGTTTGTTGTGGTAATGGTTGGTGATTTAAATTCCATCCTTCTTTTTATATGAGATAATAAAAATGTTTATTACCTTAACAAATCTTGACACAAGCAAACCAGTGTGGTTAACTAATGGGATTGATAATCGAGATGGTAGCAAGGCTGTAGCTATCCATGAACTGTTCTACACAGTAAAGTGGTTTAATGTAAAAGATGATATTTTTAATAAAGTAAATCTTGATGGTAAGACTGAAGCTTTACCACCTGGGTATTATGACTTTTGTACTATAGCTGAATGGTTTGAAAGTAATTTTAAAATTAAAGCAACTTTAAATCCAGCTAACCTACTTGTTACATTAGAATTTCCGACACAAAATTGGTTAAAGATCTCAGATAGATTTGCATATTTACTTGGATTTTATATTGATGAAGATTGGTATAGATCAGATGATATTGATGAATTTGACTTTGGTATTATAACAATGAAGACAAAAAAACTAAAAATAACTAGTAAACGCCCCGTCTATTTGGCAGCACACACAGTATTTAATGTGCATTTAAAAGAACTAAACACGACTGAAAATGTACACAATGGAAAACCACCAACTTTGTTGAGATGTGTGCCAGCTGGAACTGCTCCTTATTGTGAAAGTGTAGTTGTTAGATTTCCTAATTTGCAGTTTAAGAAATTAGGTTCTAGTTTCTTTGAGTCACTGTGCATATCTGTAACTAATCAGGATGACAAACCAGTTGTTATGCATGATTTTAGTGTTGTTTTAGAAGTTAAATAATTTTATTTTTGTTTATAAAAAATGAGTGGTGGTCCAAAGCGAACAATCATACCAGCTGCGTGTCTGGTAACAGAGTTGAAAGATTTGGCTGATGTACAGGATTTTGAGAAGGAAGGGGAAATTGGAGAAATATATGGTTTTGAACTTGATTCAACTGGTATGTACAAGAGAAAAGTAATTGTTGACATGAAAGATGGTGAAAAACAGATTCCTAAACTTGGTCAGCTTCGTGATGTTACTGTACCAGTTGCGCCTAATCTTGTAAATAATGTGCCCTACAACTTAATACATATTGGTAATAAATGGGTTGTTTCACCTGTGCCTGCATCACCGCCAACAATTGACTGGGACATAAAGATTGAATTTATTAGTCCTTATGTATACACTGATGATGAAGGCGCCTTAGTGTTTAGGAAGGTTGTTAACTCTGGGCCGCTTATTGTAAGTCTTGTTCCAAGTTTTGCCCCAGACAACAATAGCAGAGATAAACTGAAAGTTGAAATTCATGAGAGGCGGCGGTATCTTCTTACAACTAGAAAGGGTAGATCAGATACTTCTGTTGTGTTTATGCCAGCAAGCTTAGTCATAACAAGAGAAGCGACAATAGTATTTGAAATTATCTTGAGATCTATAGCTTCTGTGAAAGAGGCAAATATAGCACAGAGGATAAAACTTACATGGGATGAAACAGTATCAGAATCATCAAAGGTATATATTGCTATTACAAAAAATAATGATGTTATTAATGTTTCGAGCAGTATTCTCGCTGTCAAGGTGGTGGTCGACAAAACAACTTTTGTTCGTCTAAGTTACATAAACCTTGAACACATTGATCTTGTTTCATTTTATTATGCCAGCAAATTGTATACTTTTGAAGAGTTGCAAAATGTAATTGCTGATTAAATAAAAAATATTTGTCAATAAAAAATGGTAAACTTCTATCCGCAACTACCGACGCTTGAGCCGACTGAAACAAATGTGATGACAAAAACAACGCTTGTGCCTGATCCACAGGTGACAGCTGTGCCAATTGCTTCAGATAAAACATTACCAGCAGACGCATTCAGATTAAATAATATTACAGAAGCAATTAAATATTTGGAAAGTGAAGAGGCTAGGTACTCCAGATGTAAAAGGAGGTATAAGTCAGTATTTAATTCTGTTCAAAACACTTCAATGGCTATTGGTGCAGTTTCAGCTGGATGTTCTGTAGGGGATATTGTTCTGTTTGCCACAGGAATTGGGAGTTTGGCTGGAATAGCAATTGAGGGTGTTAGCGTTGCTACATGCCTGACTTGTTTTGGTTTGGAAGCCCTAAACAAGAGGTTTCACACAAAATTACAGAAACATGAAGCATTGAGTACTCTGGCTGGAGCAAAGCTGAGCAGTATGAAACTTATTATCAGTAAGGCATTGAACGATAATTTTATTGACGACTAAGAATTTAAGCGGGTCCAGGATGATTTAAATAATTACACGAAACAGAAGTCTGAAATACAGAATAAAATGCGTAGTCAATCTCCTGTGAATGTTGAAGAACTTAAGGCCAGTTTTTTAGAGATGGGCAAAAAGATCGCTGTTCAGGAAAACAAAGAAAAACTACACAATCTTTTAAACAAATAAAAATCAGATTTGGTAATCAATCAATATTTTTGTCATATGCTTTGCAGAGAGATGACACGTCATTTACACCACTTGTGCCTGATTATTTAGTCCCATCAGCACCACCACCCGAGTATTACTGAGAAAAAAAGTTTTTTTTATTGTCCTTGTATCTTGGCACATCTGACCGAGTAAGTTGTGACTTAAGTCAAGTTGTTGTAAGAACTTATAAGAACTTACAGTAAGTATTTAATAAGTTCTTATGATAAGTAATTAATAAGTTCTTATAGCAACTCACTTAAAGGTTACTTCTGCAGGTTCTTAAAAGTTAGTTGTAACTTATTAGTAACGTATAAAGTTCCACTTAAAATTACTTAGGCATGTAAATGATTAGGTGTTCATAGAGACAATAGTTATAGAAATAGATACAAAGAGATTTAAAAGATAATTAAATCAATAATGACGCATCCGTCATGCTCGTCACTTTTTAAAATCAAAGGGTTGATTCGGAATTAACGGGGGTGTAATGGGGTCAAAATTTTTGATATTAAAAATGATGTAAATTAATGACGGATGCGTCATTGTTGAATTCATTGTCTTTTAAATCTCTTAGTATATATCTCTAAA
>BTPG01000007.1:16327590-16334697 GCA_036245525.1 Semisulcospira habei | reverse complement strand
GTGCGTCATGAGGTCGGAATCTGAGCGTTCGTGGATATTTTGATAGATGTCGAACTTGTAAGCAGATACAACAGCCGACGCGTTGCTGCGAAACTTCAGCGGCCTCTAGCAAAGATTTCCGGTCGACCTGGTCCAACTCCATACACCAATCGTGTAGTATGCGAATACGCTGTAAATAAAGTTCGTCTTCGAGACATGCCGCGTATTCACGCGGCATGTCTCGAAGGCAAACTTTATTTGCCGCGTCTCCGAATTCGGTAGTCCACTACCACCGTAACTATTCAAAGCAACAATTGTGCAACAGATGGTTGCGAAACGCTAAACACAGGTCTATTGCTGTGGATCATTTTAGACACAGAAGAACCCAGACCAGGACAGGTTGTCGTAGTATCAAGCAATTTGACAATGACTCCGCTCCAATCTGTAAAGGGGAGCTGGGGAGCTTAGGTGGAGCGTTCGACTCAAGTCTAAAAGGTCGCGAGTTCAAACCCAGCTAGGGTCAAAATTTGTACATGTCTCTTTTCGGTGCCCCGTCTTTAAAACCACCTTCATGTAAAAAGACGTTAACGCCTAATGTTTCCATTCTATGAATACAACGCTATCTGTACGAGCTAAAATAAAATAAAATAAAATAAAATAAAATAAAATAATGAATTAAAATAAATTGATGTACTAACGGCTTCACAGAACAAGTGTGATTACCCATGAGAGTTTGCTGCGTATCCAGAGTGACGTACATTTCAGTACGTATGTCGACAAAGCACAAATCGTGTTCAAATGTACCTTCTGGTTTTAAATTTAACGGTACTTTAAATTGTTCCAATAGGTCCTGGCATATCTCCTTTCAGTGCGCACGCACTGAAACCGCGTAAACCATTCTTCACAGCCGTAAGTTACGACAGTGCGGATGTGTTTACACGATTCGATGTCCACATGTTTGCGCCGTTTAAAGCGGTGTAACCCTTTTCCCTGCCACAGTAGGTACATTGCTGACTCTGAAATATGTGTTCATTTAATGACCGAAAGCTAAGACCGATCAAGAAGGATGAATAAAAATTGGTCTCAGCAAGAGGCGTAGATCTTCATGAGCCCCCGCAGTCGCGGGGACCCATGAGGATGATATGTCTTTAGCAGTTGGGTCGTGCTTACTTTGTTTCTCGGCAGTGAAGCCGGGTTCAAAAGATTCTCAGCTGGGGGCAAATCTTTGTCTATTGTTTCGGTTAACTTTTGGAAATCGCTTTAATTAACTTGAACTCATTCTACCCGGGACACACCACAGCAAGATATGGATCGACCATGATAGTTCAAGGGTGATGCCAGAATAGCTTGGCGCCTATGGGCGCCAAGCTATTCTGGCATCACCCTTGAACTATCATGGCCGATCTGTGTCCTGCACTGCAATGCAGTCTTCAGAGGACAACGGCAAAATTTGGGGATTTCGGTCTCGGGGTAGAATGAGTGTTTGGCACAAGCAGGGCATAACTTTTACCCCCTCACTGGCGAGGAAAACGAAACGCGATCAAAATGCAAGAGACATAGATCCTCATGAGCCCCCGCGATCGCGGGGGCTCATGAGGATCTATGTCTCTTGCTAAGATCTATTTGCATCAGTGTTCCTTCGACGTTCGTGGCTTTTGGTCGCTGAATGAGCGAAGATTTCAGAAATACAATACACGTTTATTGGCAGGGAATGGTTTGATATCAGCAAAGCGTACATTGACGAATACAAACACCGTAAGATGATAACGATTTCAGTGGCAGATAGGACAGTTTTCGAGCAATGATGCAAATTATGCAAATTTTGTTTGTGTACACAGATATTAATATATCTTGTTCAGCTAACTATTGTGTGCTAGTCATCGAGTTTAGATCCTCCGGTTCGTAGCTGTTAAGTTCCAAAGCATGATCAAGATTCAAGAAAACTTGCAGTATCTCCTTTGGAAAAAAAAAAACAAAAGCAAAAAAAAAAAACCCCAACTTTAGTTTGTGTTTCAGTAATGCTGGACAAAGGCTCACTTAAATTATGACGTTCGAACGTGGTAATATGAACGACCTTTCTGTCACGTTCTTCTGTCCTTAATGCGCAGGAGATTTCCTTCCTTTACAATTAGAAGGCAGTGGAATACCTGCGGTACATATGTGCATTTTTTTTCCATTTTTTACATAGATTGTGAAAAGAAGGGTAAGGCAGTCTTATTTGAGGCAAGACAACAGTTGATAACCTGTTGTATGCCGACGAATTTTAGCAAGCAATGCCCGACATTCAACAGATGGCTTACACTTCCTCAGTGCCAGCTGACACAGAATGTCTTTCTGCAATCTTTGTTAATCCAAGTGAACAAGCTTAGCTGCCCCAATAACATGGATTCAAAGCGGTGTCAGCAAGAGGTATAGATCCTCATGAGCCCCCGCGGGTGCGGGGGCTCATGAGGATCTATGCCTCTTGCAGTTGTGTGTTGTTCAAAATTTCTCGGCACTGAACGGGTTAAACAAAGTTTAAATTAGTCCAGTATGCATAATTACCGTTAGACAGAAGGCTTTTGCCTGAAGACGACTATTCTAAGCTACGTGCCCAGGTGTCAGATTTTTTATATTTTTTCGCTTGAAAAGTTGACCTGCCTGTTATGCTACGTTTTTTAAACAAAATGATAAAATAAAGTGTCACTATGAAGGGACAGCTATTAACACTCCTTCAAGCATTGTGCTCAAACATTCTGTTTGCTAAGTCGTCTCTTGCCACACGTCTGCAAAAAAAAAAAAAAAAAAAAAAAAAAAAAAAAAAGAAGCGTCTGTAGATTATAATAGCCCTATTGTTCACTTAATCTTTCGCTATCACACGCTGTTCACAGTGAATTTCCGCTTCGTGTACCGGACTTAATCAGTTTGGAGTCGTTTAGTATGATAGTGTCATATTTTGATACACGGTGAAGTCTCTCGATCAAACCACTGTACTGATTCCACGGTTTAAGTATGGGTTGTAAACGGAGGACGCCATTAAGCTGTTCTGGCACAACCCTTAAACTATCCTGACCAGTCGATCCGTATCTTGTAGTGTGTTAGTGCTTGAGTGGGATTGTGTCTCACCTTCTGTTCAGCAAGTATGAAATTTGAAACCCCTCGGCACCTCGTAGCGCTATAAATCACACTAAGAAGAGACTTTTCACAGTCGAGTAGAGGTGAATATCTGAACTCTTCTTTCATGTGTGCAATGCAGGCTTGAAGGCCCACTACCGTTGTAACTGTTCAAACATACACGTTTGAAACAGATGGTTACGAAACACTACACACATGTCTAGTTGTGGTTCATTTAGACACAGGAGAATCCAGTTCAGCACACGTCTTCTTTATATCATGTAACCTGACAATGGCTCCACACCGTTCTATAAATACAATAGTATCAGTACGAGAAACAGCTAAAAATAGATCGACACTCTAACGGAGGCTCAAATAAATAAGTGCGATTACGCGTGTGTGTTTGCTGCATGAGTCCCAACTGCCGTTAAAGTCAGTTCATTAGGTGTCTCAACAAGGCATAATGAACATATTAATGGTGCTGAAATGTGTCATCAGATTTACGCGTAATGGCACTTACACGTTCTACCCCTGGGGTGGGTTGCATATGCTTGCTTAGCGCGCAAATTTCTTGCTTAGCGCTAAGTTCACAAGCTTAGCTGAAAATGTGCGTTGCATGAGCGTGCTTATCTGCTGGAGCGAGCTTAGTGGTGTGCTTAATTCTAAGGACGGTCCCCCCCGTGCGTAGCGGCGTGCTTAGCTGAGGAAGAGTTCTTAGCTGCCGTGTTAACGCGAGAACGGAAATGTGAATTCACTCTCTTAAACCTTGTGGCAGAAACAGCCTTCCATCTAGGATAGAGAAGGAGGAACACGAAATGTACGTGGGAACAGCCTCGTCTCACGGACATCTGGGAATTATCGGTGAGGAGTCTGCATAACTGATTCAACTGACCCTGCACACCGATGGGTATAACCCAACACCAGCCGTTGTCAGAGAAACATAGATCCTCATACAATGGGAGCCTACTACACGGTAGTCCTTAACTCTAATGTACATCTACATTAGACTTGAGACATAGATCCTCATACTATGGGGCCTACACGGTACTCCTTAACTAATGTACGTCTACATTAGACTGACAAGCAGGGTTGCCTGCACGAAAAATTTGCCATTCTTTCTCTCTTGACTTCTTGTTTTCCATCGCCGCCATTTCACCGGCGTTTTGTCTACTTCGTTTCCGTTAGGTCAGAAGAAGCGAAAACCGTGCGTTTTTATTGGCCGATTTCTACAATCTATGATGACGTAGGGGAGAACCCCACCATAAGCTATAAATAACCTATCCCCGCTCGCTAAGAAAGCGTTCGGAGCTACGCACATCGCTAAGTCGCTCCATGCAACAGAAAACACTCACACACTAAGCAAGAGCTTTACTAAGCAAGAAAGACCTTAAGTCAGCGAACTTAACACACTATATTTAAGCACGCTACATGCAACCCACTCCAGGACCGAAATCCACAACAAACTTGTCCTATGAAGGATTGTATTACAGTTGTAGACAGATCGAGTATGATAGTTCAAGGATGGTGCCAGAATAGCTTGGCGCCTATGGGCGCCAAGCTATTCTGGCACCATCCTTGCCGAACTATCATGCTCGATCCATGTCTTGCTGTGGTGTGTCGGGGCTGAATGAGTTAAATAAGGTCAATCCTTACATCAACAAGCGAGTGCAGAGGCATTTGAGTATTTATTTATTTTAAATTTATTTATTTATTTATTTATTTATTTTAAATTTATTTATTTATTTATTTATTTTCAATGATAATGGATTTACTGAGCTACTGTTGTAACTCGTTCGAGACGTACTGCATTCGGACACTCGGCATTAGGCAGTGTATCCGAATGCAGTACGTCTCGAATGTGTTAAAACTGTTAAACCTGCAGGGAAGGTATACGAAAAGGTTGCAAGGGCAAGAGGGTGGGGAGTGGGAGGGGCGGTACCTACTGAGTGTAGGAATGGGGTGAGGGGACGGGAGGGGGGGGGGAGGAGGATTGAGGATTACGTTACGTGTGCTTTTTGTCCATAACTACGGACCTTCCGGCCTATAGGGCAAGGTGCAAACTCCTAAACCCTAACACTTATAGCGAGATATGACCCCCCGCCGCATTGATTCACTAATATAGTGTCTCTGTACCATGGTCACCTTCACTGCGTGCAGAAGACAGCGGGCGCGTAATCGATTTTGACCAAACCAGTTAGGAAGTGTGTACTCATAACTGACGAGTAAAATAAATGCGACAGTTTTGGAATCATCGGAAACACTATAGTGTTTCGATGTTCCAAAAATGTTGCATTTCTTTCGCTCGTCAGTATACTTTTTTTTTTTTTTTTTTTTAAATTTACCAGCGTGTCGTTACCAGACATTCCAGACAGGCGCGTGAACTGATCAATCATTCGATTTCTAGAAAATTGAGCGCGTGCCAAGTTTCACCGATACTGTAAACAGACCCTGCATTCAAGGTGTGCTAAATGACCAGGCACACACACACTGATATAATTTTTTCCCGTCTCCGTTTATTACGCGTAGATTCTAATGAGCTTCCGCGTGTTTCGGCGTACATAGATCAGCCATAGACATAGATCCAAACTGATTTCATACACGAATTTATGGCCCATCAGCAAGAGACATAGATCAGCATGGTCCCCCTCAACCTGCGGGGGACCATGAGGATTTATGTCTCTTGCTGACGTTATATCCGTTTTCTTTGTAAGGAGAGTGGTGGTGGGTTGGGTGGTGGTGGTGGTTTGGGGGGGGGGATGGGGGGGGGGGGCAGAGAGAGAGAGAGAGAGAGAGAGAGAGAGAGAGAGAGAGAGAGGTGAGGAGAGGTTCCGTTAAGATCTATGCAAACAAGTGGTGCGATACTGATTTCTGGCTTCACTCAATTGTGTTCTTCGGGTGGTGAGGTGGCAGGTTCATGAAAGCATGACTGACGATCTATGTCGCTCATTGACGCCATGTATATCTTTGTTACTGAGGTGTACAAACGAGGGGCGGGGTGGGAAGGGGGGGGGGAGGCGGTAGGAGACAGTGGAGAGAACAAGGGGTATGGGTTTACAGTCTTGATTTAAAAAAGTTTTTGGCACAGATACAGTATGTGGTGGAAGAAAGTAGAGAGGGACTCATAAGGATCTCCGTCACTGTATGTCGTCATTTATGTCTATGTTTCTCGGTATAACAAAGAACGGATGAGTGTTTGGGTTTGGGTTTAACCCCTTCACAGCCAGTGGTCGCAGACTGTTAGATCCCTGATTAAAGGATTTTAAATAATTGAACACCAAAGAGCTTCAACCCGCGTCCAAGAAATATGGATACAAAATAGCATAAGCAAGAAGCTTAGATCCTCATGAGCCCCCGCAGATGCGGGGGCTCATGAGGATCTATGCCTCTTGCAGCTAGGTCGCTTTCAGTTTTTCTCGGCAATGGAAGGGTTAAACCCACCCTGGCGTGGAGATATCGATAGGGCACGCGTCCACGGCGCCGAGAGTGTGTCTATACATACGTAGCTCTGCATACTGATACGTCAGCCCGGAATTTAATCTCAACTTCAGTCCGTCGCTCAAACCCCAGCGTCTACCTGCAAACGACGTAAGTAAAAGGATTTCGAAGTCTCCAGGAAAGAGGCAAAGATTCTTATGAGCCCCTGCGACCGCAGGGGCTCATGAGAATCTGTGCCTCTTGCAGATGGAACAGGTTAGCGTCATGAGCTGTCTCTGGTATAGTGCTGGCATTCCGGCATGCCTGGAATGTTCACTTTGATAGAGAGACTTTTGTCAATGTTTTGTCAGGTTCAACATTATCAATAGTTTGATGAGTAAGCTGGGCGCGTAGCGGTTTTTTGCCACCGTGACGGTGATCTCAAAGACGGGTCAAACAATTTGTCAAACTCAACCTTGTCAGCACTGTGTCACGTCAAAGAATTTACACACAAAAAATGTGACGCTGGCTCATACAGACATACGCATTCGAAGGTTCAGAATACGAATGGTATATTCGTGACTCCCTTGCTATTGGGTGTGAAGAAAGTGTATAATACAC
>BTPG01000007.1:16215090-16322590 GCA_036245525.1 Semisulcospira habei | reverse complement strand
GGTATCTGACTATGCTTCATTGAAAACACAAAATATAACACGAGAGTTGTTATTGCTCCACTCCAGTGTGGACAACATTTCTCTCTCAGAACAGTGATCTGTAGGCGCTATATCAGTATGCTGAAGCTAAGTAGCATTGTTTCATCGGAATACACTCAACGTTATACAGTGTGCAGACGGAAAATAATATTGCAATTAATTTATTGACTCTGTGTGAGTGCGTGTTCATTGAAGCCGTATGGACAAATTGAGCAGACCTTTTAAAAACTAATTTCACTGCTGAAACTTGTAGTGAAAGCCTGCATGGACATTTTGGAAGACAACGTCTTTGTGCTGAAAGTTGTATCCCGTGATTGGCTGATATATCGCATGTGTTGACCCGTGACGCGCGCACGTGCTGAGCGCCACCTGCTGGTCACGTGACACACACGCAAGATGGAGACCTACCTCCAGCGACTGTACCTCAACAAGCGAGATGAGGAGGGGGATGCGCCCAGGTATCCAGTGTGGGACTACAGGTAAGCTTTTCTTTTAACTTGTCTTTGAAGACATGTTTTCATGAACAGATTAAATTGTGCCCTGACACAACACACCAAAATAAAGATCGACCATGATAGCTCAAGCGTGGTGCCAGAATTGCTCGACGCCTGCAGGAGCTTGAGGTCATCAGAGATACTACAACAGTATGGCTCGACCATGATAGTTCAAGGGTGATGCAGGAATAGCTTGGCGGGTGGA
Source organism: Semisulcospira habei (assembly GCA_036245525.1). Lineage (NCBI taxonomy): Eukaryota > Metazoa > Mollusca > Gastropoda > Semisulcospiridae > Semisulcospira > Semisulcospira habei. The sequence goes on along the minus strand of BTPG01000007.1, from coordinate 16,321,852 downwards.
GGCGCCAAGCTATTCCTGCACTACCCTTGAACTATCATTGCAGATCAGTCTAGTTCTAATGTCGTCCTTCAGAGAGGCGATTCCCTACGCTGGGAACTGCGGTCTTAGGCCTTAGTGTGTTAATGTCTGTCCCTGTATGGGTTACGACTGTACTGTGTGTCACACATAGCTCTATTGTCCTCCAGAGGGAGCAGCGATCTTGGGCCTCAGTGCGTTAACTCATTCTGCTCCAGGACCGAAATCCGCATATTTTGAAGTTGCCCCCTGAAGACTGTGTTACACTTCTGGAAACATTTCGAGCGTGATAGTTCAAGGGTTGTGCCAGAATAGCTTGGAGCCTATGTGCGCCAAGCTATTCTGGCACAAACCTTGAACTATCACGATCGATCCACGTCTTGCCGTGGCCTGTCGGAGTTAAATGAGTTAATGTCTGTTCTTGCATGCGTCATGACTGTACTGCGTGTCACACACGGTTCTAGTGCTTCTCTGTGTCAATTGTCCTCTTTCCGAGCATGCAGTCGCGTCTTGACCCAATTGTCAAGGGCTTTTCGGACTCCTCGTCAAAGATCCGTACACCTCGCCAAACACTCAAGTCATCTCCTTTCATTGCAAGAGACATAGATTATCATGAGCCCCTGCTGTCGCAGGGACTCGTGATAACCTATGTCTCTTGAAGGCTAGCTTATTCTTCTTTTTACTCCTCCAATGAAGGAGAGATTTGGTTAATTGTACAAATGTCACGATTGTTGTGATGGCACTGATATGCACACACGACAAGGGCCTTGAAATTTGTACTCGGGGCTCTTTACAAGGGAGATTACTCTGAACCGCATTCATGCACTTTACGAGAGACTGAGGTTACTCCGAAACTGCACACGGGCACTTTTCAAGGGATCGTAAATCTACATGCTAGACAAATGTGTGTACAGCCATTTCATATACGGGTAATTTGTTAGGGACATAATTCAGACCAATAATTTTTTATAAGAGAGCTACGCATAAAACGAACTCATCTGAAATTTGTACAGACGCATTCACTGAGACATCCTTTAGTGCAAGTGTACCTAGGCTTCTGCATACGGGTACTTTAAGAGGGAGATTACTCTTGAGTGGTAATGTTGGGCGATAACAAAAGTGGCCCTCCTTCGAGCGAAGATAATTTCAGCCAGGGTATTGTCATGAAAAACATTACAATCACAAACAAATCTTGTAACGCGCGTCTAATCGCCGCTTCATCTGATAAATCTTCCACATCTGAGAAGCGCTGTAATATGGAGGGGGGGAAAACCCTCTTTATTTGAGTTGCTTTGAATGGAGGTAAACTTGCGGATAAACTCATTACATATGTGCATATTGACGAGCAAAAGAAATTCAACTTTATTGAAATCATCGGAAATACTGAGTGTTTCCGGTGATTCCAGTGGTGTCGCATTTCTTTTGCTCTTCAGTATAGAATGCCCCCACCCTCCCTACTGTTTATTTTTTTTTTTATTTTTCATAAATTATTATTATTGAGGTTTGGTTTTCAACGAACGACTCGCAACTACGAACGACCAACAGCGGAATCACGGCAGACTGACAAAACTCCAAACATCTCCAAGAGGCATAGATCCTCATGAGCCCGGAGGGCTCATGAGGATCTATGTCTCTTGGAGATATTTAGAATGTTGTCTGTGCTTATGGAACACGCTGGTTATCCGCCGCGATTTCAGTCGAGTTCGTTGTTGCAAGTCGTTCGTTGCAAACTAAACCTCACTGCTAGTACCTGATCGCACCAGTTACCTCCAGTGATCCATCCGCGTCCAGCGGACCGGATCATGGGAGGTAACCAGTGTGAGAGCGAATGTTTACAAGGATAACCAAACTGTCATTATCACATGAGGGTCATGGACCTATGACTTTCAAAACACTGTTTCGATGTTCCGCGCTTAGGTAATTATAGGGCGCCGTCTGCAAAGGGGCGCTATCTCGTGCGACCTTTGCGCATCGCTGAATATCTTTAGATTTTGCACGTCGTGGAGTATACTATTCCTCCTTCTCCCCCACTACCCCAACCCACCCCCTCCATCATCTCACCCTCTTCTACCCCCTCCCCTCCCCCCCCCCCCTCCCACCAAAAAAAAACAAAAAAAAAAAAAAAAAAAAAAAAAAAAAAACCACCTTCGTGAGGAGTATCTTTAGATCTGGCGTGGGGTATTTATTCCTCCCCCGCTACACCCTCGCCTCCCAGCCCCATCCCACGCTCATCCAATTCCTCCCTCTTCCTCTCCACTAAAAATAAATAAATAAATAAATAAATAAAATCTTCATAATGAATATCTTTAGATCTGGTGTAGGATATGCTATACCTCCCCATCCCCCACTACCCCAATTCCCACCTCCCCACCTCCCCCTTTAAGTACAAGCCTTCTGCATACGAGTACTTTAAGAGGGAGATTACTGTTCAGTTGTTATGTTGGGGAACAGAAGTGACCGTCCTTCGCGCTGAGAATAGGTCGCCAATAGACCTCACAGCCTGGCTGGGCTCATGAGGATCTGTGTCTCTTTCTGATTCTCTGTACAACATATTCGCTTTTGAAGATCGCGAAGCAGGGCTAACTGCTCATCATTCGACTGAGAAAGCGGCAAAATTGTAATTTTAACCCATCACAGCCTAGAATAAGTTAACGCGATCTAACTGCAAGAGGCATACATCCTCATGAGCCCCCGCGACTGCGGGGGCTCATGAGGATCTATGCCTCTTGCTGAGACCAATTTGTGCCCATGTTCTTTGGACAGTTGTGGCTTTCGGCAGCTCAGTGAACACAGACCTCAGAAACAATATGTACGGACGTAGGCTAGGAAAGGGTCCGCGTGGGGTCAAACGCGATTTAAACCATGGTTCAGCGAGTGTGTGCGCTGAAATGGTAAACACTGATTTGAAAGAGAGAAATTCAAAGAAAATATTTAGAATGGTAGATACGTGTTCGGAGGACCGGAATTCAATGAAAGTACTGAAGCAAGGAAAACACTTGAATGTGATAAATACGAAGGATGCTTTAACACATTCTATCCCAGGACCGAAAAATCCCCAAATTTTGAATTTGCCGTCTGAAGGACTGTATGACAATTCTAGAGACAAATCGAGCATGATAGTTCAAGGGTGGTGCCAGAATAGCTTGGCGCCTGTGGGCGCCAAGCTATTCTGGCACCACCCTTGAACTATCATGCTCGATCCATGTCTTGCTGTGGCGTGTCGGGGCTGAATGAGTTAAGGCCCACATTTCATGGACAGACTGAAAGAAAACAACGTTTACATTGAGTAAGAAGGATTAGAGACTCAAAGAGATTCATGGGTTCTTCCTTTCTTGATTGCTTTATATTGTTAAGTTGTATGAAGTCCTCTGAGAGACAGATGACAATGACATGACAACGAACTTTTATTTTACAACGGTAGAAGTATTTGGTTACAAGACCAATTTTCAAAGAGAGAGAGAGAGAGAGAGAGAGAGAGAGAGAGAGAGAGAGAGAGAGAGAGACAGACAGACAGACAGACAGACAGACAGACACAGAGAGAGATTGCTTGATTTGATTGCTTGATATGATTGATTGATTGATTGATTGATTGATTGATTGATTGATTGATTGATTGATTGATTGATTGATTGATTGATTGATTATTGATTGATTGATTGATTGACTTTATTTTCCATGTAAATAGGTTTTAGGCGCGCAGGCTCATCATTACAAACCTGTCCTTGCTATAACTAAGGTACATAATCAAGACAACAACATACGAAACAACATATTGAACGTGAAGAAGAAGAAGCAGAGAGAGAGAGAGAGAGAGAGAGAGAGAAAAGGGGGGGGGGGAGGAGACAGACAGAAAGAAAGAGATAGACCGAGATGAAATGAAATGAAACTTTATTTCACAAGGATGAAAGTATTAGATTTGATAGTATCAACGACTCAATGAAACTTTATTTTACAACGGTTAAGGCATTGACATCGTCATCGACACAGCCATTTTGCAAACCTGCCGTTTAAAACATAATACTTGCAGACAATTGACAACATTGTTCACATAAACAGACATATTCATAGGCTCACAGACCCCCCTCTCTCCCCCACCCCCACTCCCCCCACCCCACACACACGCACACACACACACACACACACACACACACACACATTTTGGTCGGCTTTCTGCTCCGGTGTGGCGATGTCGAAGCGAACCCAGGGCCACCGAAACGACAGACTCTTTTGACATGCCAGGGGAACCAAGTCAACCAGTCGCCCGGGGGTGAGGCAAACGCAGTGTCTGAGCCGACCATTGCTGATGTGTTTAAAATGTTGAATGTGATGGACAAAAAGATGGACAGTATGAAAGCTACAATGCAGGAGCAGATGGACAAAATTCAGAGTGACTTTACTGCGGTGATGAAAGAAAACAGAGAGTTGAAGGAGAAAGTTACGCAGCTGGAGGATAAGCTGGATGATTTGGAGGGGCGGAGCAGACGCAATAATCTGATCTTTCACGGAATCCCCCACCCCCAGGGGCGCTCAGAGACTTGGGCGGACTGTGAAAAAGCTGTCAAGTCAATGTTGAAGGACGAGATGGGCATAGAGGAGGAGATCGAGGTGGAGCGTGCCCATCGTCTGAAGGGGGGCAAGGCGCCCCACCCCATCATCGTGTGCTTCAACAAGTACAAAGACAAGGAGCGGATCCTGTTTGAGCGAAGAACGCTGAAGGAGAACAGGTCCCGGGTCTACATCTCTGAGGACTTCACCCCTCGGGTGAGGGACGTGCGCCGCAAGCTACTACCCTTCCTCAAGGAGGCCAAGCAGGCGGGGAAGAAGGCCTTCCTCCGCTTCGACTCCCTCGTTGTTGAGGGAAAGACCCACGCATACGACGCTGCTACCCAGAGGCCAGTGGAGCGCAGGGGGCAGAAATGAGGGGCAGGCCGGCATGTTGACCCAGCAACCAGGAGAAGACAGCCCGTCCCTCATTCAGACCCCCAAGGCCCCCACCATGTGTCTTCAAAGGACGACTTGCCTGCACACACACACACTCAAGTGCCCATACTCAAACCCACACCCGCACACTGTGTTGATGAAAGTGGTAGTGATGAAAGTGGTAGCTCTGTGTTTCGCATCATGGCATGGAATATCCAAGGTCTTGTAAATAAGCTGAAAAGTGTTTCTTTTAGGCAGTTCTGTGAAAAGTGTCAAATTTTTGCATTTTCAGAGATCTGGTCGTGTAAGCAAAATGTTATAGAGGATACCTTTCCAGAGTATCAGGTGTTTTTTTCACCACGTACACAAAAGTTAAAAGGGGGCGTGGCCGTGTGTGTACATAAATCTATAGCCTGTCATGTGTTGCGTTTAATGCAGGCAGCTGAGGATATTGTGTTTCTAAAGATCGGTAAGTCTGTTTTGAACTCTGCATCTGATGTTCTGGCAGCATTTGTGTATGTGGCTCCAGAGCGTTCTGTTGTATATGGTGAAGATAACGTTGATGGTTTTGAAGTGTTAGAAAACTACATGTCTCAAGTTTTACGTGCTCACCCTGAGCTGCCTTGGCTATTATGTGGCGATTTTAACGCCCGCACTGCCGGGCTGTCTGATACTGATTTTATTGATGGCAATTCACACGTGCAGCCTCTACAGGAATTAACAGATCTGCTAGAGGATGTACCACAAAGTCCACGGAGGTCAAAAGATATTGGCGTAAACAGTTTTGGTCGGAAACTGATAGAACTATGTCAAGAGTACTGTTTGTTTATTGTCAATGGCAGAACGAAAGGTGACAGTGAGGGAGAAATTACGTGCGTGGCCAACAGAGGCAAAAGTGTGGTGGACTACTGTATTTGCTCTAAATCCGTGTTTGACCTAGTGACCGATATGTTTGTTGCAGACAGGTGCGAGTCAGACCATTTCCCCATTGTAACCACGTTTACTTCTATTCAGTCTGTTTATTCATGTGATGATGATGATTTAAATGATGATATAATACTAGAGGAAGGGGTTAAATTTGTTTGGAAAGAAAACTACGCTGAATCCTTTTGGGCATACATTGAAGATAATCAGGAGACTCAGTTTCAACACTTTTCGTCAGCGCTTGACTCGAGTGTAGAAGAAGGGTCGGCCTGTTTTGTAGCATTCATTCAGAAGGCGGCTGACAAAATGAGGTCAGGTAAGAAGATAGGTGAATCCCGTGCACAGCCGCCGTGGTGGGACTCGGACTGCGAGTTAGCAAAACAAAACAAGTACCTACAGTTGAAGCAGTTCAGACACACAAACACACATGACGACTTAGGGAAGTATCTTGACATGAAGAAAGAATTTAAGAAGTTGTGTAAAACAAAACAAGTAGAGTACAACGCACGGGTTTTGAATGAGCTCAACGATGCATGTAATGATGCAAACTCAAGAACATTTTGGCAAAAAATAAAGTCTCTGACTGGCGTTAAAAAGTTGTGTTCTGATGTCGTTTCACCACGCGTGTGGTATGATTATTTTCGTAATTTGCTAAATGTGGATCAAAATGTTGATGATTCAGGTTTCAGCAGACAGGCCGAGGGTGTTTTGAATGACCATATATCTGATGATTGTGATGGTTGTCATAATGCAAAATTTGACGGGGAAATCACGCAGGATGAAATTCGCAGTGCTATTAATAACATGAAGAAAGGGAAAGCATCAGGCCCTGATGGCTTGCCCACTGACCTTTTTCATCATGCAGGTGAGATCCTTGTGAAATTTCTGCATCCTTTGTTTAATCGTGTGTTTCAAAGTGCGGAATACCCTGAAAGCTGGACCATGGCTGTGATATTTCCACTACACAAAAAGGGTAACCCTAGAAATGTTGACAACTACAGAGGAATTTCTCTTCTGAACGTTATCAGTAAGTTGTACAGTTTTGTCATTAACAACAGGTTGGTTCGTTTTTGTGAAGAGAACGATTGTATTCCTGAGGCCCAAGCTGGCTTCCGTAAAGGATACAGTACTATAGACAACATTTTTTGCTTACAGGCACTAGTGCAAAAGTATCTTAGCAAGCAGGGTGGCCGTTTTTACACCATGTACGTAGATTTTTCTAAAGCTTACGACAGTGTGCACAGGACAAAACTGTTGTATCTCTTGCTACGTAAAGGAGTTCATGGAAAGTTGCTTCAGACACTTGAGAGTATGTACAAACATGTAAAAGCTGCTGTAAGGGTTGGAACCAAAGTTACCGACTACTTTGATTGCATGTCAGGGGTGCGACAAGGTTGTGTGTTGAGCCCACTGCTGTTTTCTATCTTTCTTTCAGAATTTGAGACAGAAATATCATCGTGCGGTGCACGTGGCATTGATATTTTTGCAGACCCACTGGGTATTTTCCTTCTTATGTATGCTGATGATATAGCCATTGTCTCTGACTCTGTAGCAGATCTCCAAAAGAAAATTAATTGTTTAGAAAAATACTGTAAAAAATGGGGTCTCACTGTGAACATGGACAAGACGAAAGTGGTGGTCTTCAAAAATGGAGGTTTTGTGAAAAATTGTGAAAAATGGTTTTATGCTGACAAGCAGATTCAAGTCGAGTCCAGTTATACTTACCTTGGTGTGATATTTTCCTCTACTCTGAACTGGGCTAGATGTGTAGAAAACTTAGCTGGAAAAGCCAGGAGAGCAGTTGCAGGCATCAAAAGACTATACTTCAAATTACAAAACTTGCCAGCTGACACTGTTTTTCACATTTTTGATGTCAAGATTAAACCCATTGTGCTATACGGGTAAGAGGTCTGGGGTTTCCAGAGACATGATGTAATTGAGCAGGTTCATATAAAGGTTTGTAAAATGGTCCTTGGTGTTGGAAGAGATGTAAAAAACAATATTGCGCTGGGTGAGTGTGGAAGATTCCCTATGTATATTGATGCCTATGTTCGAATGGTGAAGTACTGGTGCAGACTTCTTACCATGTCAGAAAACAGATACCCAAGACAGTGTTACACGATGTTATATATGCATGATGCTTCGGGTAGATCGAACTGGGCTACGCAAATAAAGACTCTATTGTGTATGCACTGGTTTGGGTATGTATGGGAAATGCAGTCAGTTGGAAACACTCCTCTGTTCATTCAGATATTCAAAGATCGGCTGATGGATTGTTTCCGACAGGACTGGCATGCATCCCTTACCTCAAACACAGAATACTGCCATTACCACCCAGAAATACTTAGAGCCAGTTACATAGGGCAGCTGAACTCTTGTGAACTCAGGCGGGCAATATGTTTACTTAGATGTAACCGTTTACCTTTAAACGGAGTATCCAGATTTGGAAAACCCATCACTAATCCAGAATGTAATTCATGTGATTGGCATAAGGCTGAAGATTTGTGTCATTTTCTGTTTGAGTGTCCAAAATATGCCCCTTTACGTAAAAAGTACATTCCACTGTTTTACTACAGATTCCCATCCGATCTTAAAGTTCAGCTGCTGTGTGGAAACCTACATGATAAACTGGTCTTTAAAGTTGCTATGTATATTTCAGGTTGCCTTAAATTAAGGAATTAGAGGGATTTGCTTTGAACTTTTCTTGTTTTTTTGTTTATTTATGTGCGCTGATGTAATGCTATATGAGTGTGTTTTACAACCACCTTCCTGTATTTTCTGGTTGTAAATTGTATTTTGTGTTCATATGGGCCTGATGGCCTGCAAAAACTGAAATAAATTTATTATTATTATTATTATTATTATTACACACACACACACACACACACACACACACACACACGGAGCTAAGGTTTAAATGATACATGAAAACTAGAGAGACAGAGACAGAGGCAAACAGAGACAGAGAGAGACACATAGAGAGAGGTAACGTTAAACCTTTTACGTCTGTCGTCTGCAACGACGGTGATTTCAACGACCGCACACTGAAAAGAGACTGATCAATTGCTGACCCCTGCTGGATTCAGTTTACTGTCCCACTGGCACCAAGGTGATCGGGGGCCCCTGCTGGACCCGAATCCGCGACCTTTTGTACAACAGTCGAACGCTTTACCCCTTGGGCTCCCCGGAGAGAGAGAGGGTAGGGGGGGGATAGGGGGAGAGAGAGAGAGAGAGAGAGAGAGAGAGAGAGAGAGAGAGAGAGAGAGAGAGAGAGAGAGATTTGGTCTGATCCGTGTTGTGATCGCAAACCGCGTCGACAAAAGACACACGGGCAGCAGCTCCAGGGTAGGTCAGGTCACTAAGGGCATACACGGCACCTGAGGTGTCAACAGCTATTGACTCGCAAGTCTGTATCTCATTGACTGAAGTGATAGATTGAAGGGTTTTTATTTAGTTTATTCCAGACGTCAAATCCTGCAAGCGCGCACAAGGTCCTCGAGCCGACGACGGCCGCAGTTGGCCCGCGCACAGCCGTGCGGGCCAACTGCGGCCGGCATCGGCCCAGCGACCTCTCGCTCGCTTTGGCTGGGGTTTCTTGGTGCGCGCATTCATTCAGTTGTTCACCCTTAATTTGTGTTCCACCTGGCACCTTGTATTGGTGTCAACAACTATGATTTTCCTTTTTGGAAGGTCTGGCTCAGGGTGATTGAGTGTGAACCGGACAAATTGATCATTTTGTGTGACGGTCTGCGATTTCGAACCTTACGGCTTCAGGTCGCAAGGGGCAGAATCACAGACCACTACACAAATTGCTTAACTGATCTGCTCTGTCATTCCCGGACCTTGATGCTGGGCGTCCGAAACTAAGAGGGTTTCTTGCGTGCACGTTTTTAGTTCCAACTCCACCCAGCAGCTTGGTCTCAAACACCTCCTATTCTCCCCTTAACCCTCTTCACTGCTGAGAAAAATGTGAACGTTAACCAAATGCGGGGGCGCATGAGGATCTATGCCTCTGCCGAAACCGTTCGGTGTCCACGTTTCTTTGACCGTCTGGGAATCACTGACGTTGAATTTAAAGATGATTCAAAAACGCGGCCTGGGTCCACTGCCAGTGACGGGGTTAAAGGTCTGAGCACAGAGGGTGATTGAGTGCGTGTTGGTCTGTGATTTTTGGACCTTATGCTCCATGCCGTAAGGCCCAAAGTCACAGACCACCACGCCACCGATTGATTCTTCCGTTTTAAGGCGTCGGAAACTTTGGAGTTCAGAGCGTGCGTATGCCGTTCTGGAACGTGTTTATAGCTTCAGAGTCAAATGTGTCGATGTTTTAGTTCCACGTCCAAGTGTCGCTAGATGGATGAAAGTTGAAGCAATTACTTGTTTGTTTGTTTGTTTGTCGCTTCCGGTTAATGCTGTGGCCGTCGGTAGCGCTTTTTTGTCGAGGTGATTCCTGCAGGTATCACCTCGTCAAGAAGCAGTACCCACACCCAAAGGGTTACCTCATTCAGCCCGACGCACGTATTTCCAAAATTTTGGAGGCGTCATCTAACGACTATGCACCTGTTGCAGGAGATGGACCGCTGTTTGGAGAGGTGATTTTTTTTTTAAACCCATTCAGCCCTGACGCACTACAGCAGGAGTTGGATCGACCATGATAATTCAAGGGCAGTGCCAGATTAGCTTGGCGCCGACAGGCGCCAAGCTAATCTGGCACTACCCTTGAATTATCATGGTCAACCCATCTACGTTGTTGCTGTCATTACCTTGAGGCGAAGCACACACAAACAAACAAATAAGCCAGCTAAAAAGGCATTGGGCCTCATGGTCTTATGACAACTTTTATATGAGGACCGATGTGTCTTACATTTGGATTTTGCTCCCTGTCCTCTGACATTGAAGTGGTTAAACGACTGATTGATTAGCAGATGAGGTTCCGTGCGTCTTTAAGTCCAGGGTTCACAGGGTGCGTTGCAGTGTAGTTTTCGCCGGGCGGTCTGACTTTTGGGTCGACGACAGAACGTTAGTTATGACGGAATCTTTCTTGCCGGCGTCACCCCTTTACCATCGTCCTTGGAAACCTCCTCACCCCTCCTCTCCCTCCAAAGAAACACAGACGTTCATGAAGTCAACGAGAAGCATAGAAATCTCATGCTCCACCGGGGTGATAATCAGAGATTTGTATGGATCTATATCTATTGCAAATGCAACACTCGCACCGGCATGGAACCTAGCAAGAGGCATAGATCCTCATGAGCCCCCACGAATGCTGGGGCTCATGAGGATCTATGCTTGCAGAGGGCAATTATCGAGGATGAATTACTTAAAGGAACCAAGTATAGAAAAAGAGAGAAAAAAGAAGAAGAAAAAAAAAAGTCCGGCGCTCAAAGGATTAAGTCAGGTGTCCATGGCGTTGGCCTTTCTTTTGAACACAATGGCTGTTCACTCGCACGCTATTGTTCCAACTTTAGATAATTATATTTTCGATATTTATGCACGCGGAGACCTACGGAGGTCGGTTCGGTCAAACCTATTACAGGTAAAATTCTAGTACTGCAAAACTATGAGAGGGGGTATGTGTAAAATCATGACACGTGACTGCTGTTTTGTTTATAGTTGTTAAAACGTTAAACATTTAGGGCTTAACGTCTTTTGTCCACCACGAAGTTGTTTTTAAAGACAGGGCACCGAATAGGGTCTGTATCATTATTATTATTATTATTATTATTATTATTAGTAGTAGTAGTAGTAGTAGTAGTAGTAGTAGTAGTATCGTATTCATCAGCTATCCATGTATTAAGTCACATTACATTATTATTATCACAACGTTATACAGGCACGTTTCACGTTGTCAAGATCTGAAAGTATAAGAAGTCATCAAAATAGGTCCATACAGGCAGACCTTTTCATGCATCCCAGATCTGTCAATCTAATCTGTGGGAAAGTTGGCCCACATACTATTCAGGCCTAGATAAGTTCGTCAACTTAAGTTCCATACAAAGTAAGTGTCAACATGATTGAATAGAAGATGAACCGAAAAACTGATTGAAGCTAAAGCCCAAATAGTCTATCGATAAATATTTAGTTTGGTAAACTTTGTTATTTTTGGCAATTTTGAGCTTTCGGCATAGAAACTTTGTCACGCACAGTCACGGTCACAACACTGAAAGCTTTCAAAATTAGAAGGAAAAAAAAAGTATGCTTGTTTGTGATTTTGGATCTTACGGCTTCAAGCCGTAAGGTCCAAAATCACAAACCAGCACACACATAAGCATATAATTATATCAATTATAAAAGCGAAGGCAAAATTATTGACAAGACACTCCGTGACCTCATAGCACGGTAGATAAGATTATGAAGAACTTTATTCAGCTATTATTATTGTTCGCCATAGGTTGTACAGGGGGCAGTTCGGTCAAAGTAATCTCACACAAAGTCTTTTGCTGAGAGAGCGTCGTTTATTATTATGATTTCACTAAAACATATTGACATCTTCACGAATCACTATGCTTTGAAGTTAAAAGGTGTGCTAGTCTGTGATTTTGGACCTTACGGCTTTCAGCCGTAAGGTCCAAAATCACAGACCAGCACAGTATCACAAACTTTAGTCAGGCGTACACACTGATGTCAATGTTTTGATGACATCATGAAAGTACGCAAACTTACTCTAAAACTCACCTGCTGCCTTCGAAGAAATTTCTTAGAGAACGTAAACAGTACTTTATTTTTCTTCGCAGCCTCTGCGCCATCCCCGTCCATGTGCATAACGCATAGAGTTTCATGAGTTCCTGCATCAGTAAAGGGAAATGAGAATCTATTCTTATTGCTGGTGAGGATTGGCCTTCAAGCTCCTTAAGCGAATAATTTATTTGTAAGGAATTTCTAAAATTCTATGGTAGTTGAATGCGGTCAGAACTATTAAAGACCGTAATATGGTAGTTTAGTGCGGTCAAAACTATTAAAGGCCGACTATGCACTCTAATGCCTCACCGACAATGAGGGTAGATTTTCTACGTGTGTTACGGTTCGTTGTTCGTTCCACATCATGAGCTATAATCACGCCTGTCAGTCTCTTTACAATATCAATTATTTCACTTGACGGATGCTTAGCCGCAAATTCAACTACTATTACACCGCACATTTAACTCCACATTAGCTCCTCTGAAGTAAATAGTACAATTTCTTCAAGAGGTATAGATCCTCATGAGCCCCCGCCGATGCGGGGGCTCATGAGGATCTATGCCTCTTGCAGTCAATAACATTTGTTTTGGAGTATAATAAGGTTGCTTAGCCGCAGAAATCAACATCAAGTTCAACTCCTAGTAACGTACTTTGGATAGGATGACAGGATGTAAATTTCACCAATGGCATATATCTTCTTGAGACCCCGAAAGCTGCTTGTGCTCATGGGGATCTATACTTGTGGATGATTATGTTAATATTGGATCGCAGTAACTAACGAAGGTTTCTTGGTGCGACGGGAGTAAGCTGCACTTTCGCATCAAAGAGAAACCGACCCACAGTTTATTTTGAAGCAAAATATTCAGAATAGTCAGGGCAGGAATTGGGTTGTAATTATGATGCTGATTACAAGGGTTTTGGTAGAAAAGTGATTTAGAATGGTTATATCTCTCGCACTCAAAACAAAAATATTCATTTACTACGATCCACATGAGAAAAATATCCTCACGAGCCCCCGCAGGTTTAGGAGTCGCATGAAGATCTATGCCTCTTGCAGGTTGGTAACATTTACATCTTGTCATCCTACTCCAGAGGAAATTACAAGGAGTTGAACTGTATTGCTGAGTCTAACTGGCAACACTTCAGATACAGGTGGTATGCTGCATACACCTATAATCTGCTGCGACGTCATACATAGTGCGTGTAAAGGCTACTTACTATACGTCAAAACTTTGGCGTCACGTGCATTGAAAGACAGTGCTTGTGGCCGAGCTATATAGCAATACGTCATGCTCTGACATCACATGCAAACAAACAAAGCAAAACAATTTTTTTTTTTTAAATGCTTGTGGTGGTTGTTGTACGTCATATAACGTTGTACGCATTGAAGCACTGCGTGTGACGCCAAATGTAACGTATCGCAGCTGACCGCGTCCGAGACATTGTCAGTTAATTTTTTTTTTAACTAATGGCTTTTTGATGGCGCGAGGTGTGACCGCTCTAAACCAAAGAACCGTCGATAACTGAAAGCAGTCCATTTTGCAAGAAGCATAGATCCGCGGCATCAACCCCCGCGTTGCGGGGGCTTATGTGGATCTATGCGTCTTGTAAACGACATTAACCTTCGTTAATAGAGTGAGACGACCATTGGGCACTAAGTGTTTCATGGCACGGAAGCTGTTTTTCCAACGCACCAGTCTTTTTGCCATGTTTTGATGACGGCCTAGTGCTATTCAAGGGACTCGTAGGTAACTTCGCGTTCCTAGGTTCACGTACATAGATGTAAATGAGTTTTATCCCTGATAGCAAGAGATACTTATTTGCAATGTGTTGTAATTGCCCGTGAGGATCAGTGCCTCTTGTTGACATTAACTCATCCGAGACGTGCCGTCTCCGGACCCGTTGTTTTGAGTAGGTCCTTCAACGGCTTTCTTACCTTCGTTTTCTTTGTGCACACAGCTGATGTGACAAATATAGGCTGTTGTAGAGAAATGGGTTTACACGATGTGTGTCAATGCACAGTATGTATTTTTTTCCAGTCTCTAGCGCAGCTTGTGGGGTACATGTTGTGGTGTTTAGACCCCTATTGCTTTGAGCTTGGTGCGTGCCCTAGAGTCTCATGCAGCTGACGTGTTTATTTGACGTGCAAAATTTACTACATCAATTATTTTCATCGTCAACTGCTAGAGGTTAGTCAACAGTAGTAGCTCAGAGATATTGCTTGAGTAGGGTATAGGTGACACATTCTATTCAAGCCCTACTCTCAGTTGAACCACCAAGCACTACCTTGGAGCTTTTAAAGTAAAAAAAATTACTACTTCTTTTATAGTCCTGGTCGCCAACTGCTAGAGTTTACTCGGCAGTAGTATTCAAGGGTAGTGTTTGAATAGCTTGGCGCGTGGAAAGGCGTCAAGCTATTCAAGCACTACCCTTGAACTACCGAGCAATACCTTTGAACTTGCAACCATGAACTGCGGCTTGAACGTGTGGCTTTGGCAGCAAATGGGTTTCTACTGTGTTGTGTTTTTTTTTTTGTTTGTTTTTTATGCAACTAAAACGGGCTACAAAAATCCCCATTAGACTTTTTTGAGATGACGTCTGTTACATCCCGGCGATCAGCAGGTCATCGGGACATCGTCGGTGGCGTGAGCGCGGGTCAACTTTGCTAAAAGGGGTCGTCGGCCTGAGGGCCATTTGCTCGCCGGAAGATTCTATGTATGTGGGACTATTCAACAAATAGAATGTCTGTCACCTACACCAGCTCCACTTCTGCTTCGTGAATAGTTTGCTTAAGCCTCGATCGTCTACTCTGTCCAAGGATAAAAATGAACACGGATGTCGGCCAGCAAGGGAGAGAGATTCTCACGAGTTCTGGAAGGGTTCATGACAACCAATGCCTCTTGCAGCTGGAAAACACTGGCTGGCAGGAAACCCTACAGTACACACTCGCGCAGTACACCACTCTTCATGTTTGTTTGCTTATCATAGTTACTAGTTCAGGAGTTAGTTTGTTCGGGTTTAACGTCCACAGCACCGAGGTGATCATGGACGGCCCTGACGGGCGGGTGATGGGGGACAGGGAAATCTATTGCCTATGGAGTACGACCTGAACACTGATCAACTCAGGCCCACTCCAACTGTGCCACTTTGATTTACCAGGACCTTTCAACGGAAATGCTATTGAACAAATCCGTTTTTCCACCCTGGATTGTGAGTCCAGCTACCGGGACCAGGACGGGATTCGAACCCACGACCCGGCGATTCCCTTCGCTCTCCTGCTCCGACGTTTAACCGCCTGAGCTATGTCGGACTCTACTAGTTTAGGACTTTTATAACACCCCTTAAATATCAAGAGGCATAGATTCTTATGAGCTCCTGCATTCGCAGGAGCTCATAAGAATCTATGCCTTTTGCAGAGGAAACAAACTGAATGAAGCACTCTATGCCTACGTTGTACTGAGAGTGTCGACAATGTAGTAATAGCGTTTGCAAATCGTAAATTCTAATAAATTTCATGTCTTTCATAACACCCCCACCCAGCAAGAGGCACAGATGCTCGTGAGCTCTTACATTTGCAGAGGCTCATGAGAATCCATTCCTTTTGTCGAAGATGGCCGGGGGGAGCTTTATACATCTTTCACTGCATGTGAAAAGAACTAGCTCAGGGACTTCACAGTAATGTGAGTGTACATATAATGTATTTGCTAATCGTAGCCCCTTTTTTTATATATATATAGCACCACCCCCCACATTTTGCTTGCATGGATCCACAAACATAATACACGAAGCCGGTGTAATGGCTTGCTCTGAGCGTGGTGTTGGAAGATTTATTGGCTGGGTGCTAATTGAAAAACTCGTTCATTGCAAATTACCGGCGTGATTTATTTAATTCCCAAAATAGTCCCAGTATCCATTTTTAGTACACATTTTAGGGACATGCCGTGTAGCAAACGTGTTGATAATTTGACTTCGGAAGTAAAAATGAACATCAACAACTAGAACAACAACGGCAGCAGCAGCAAGAACCAACAACAACTACTACAGCAATGCTGACAGTATAACAACAGTGTGAAACTAGACATTAACCCGTTCACTGCCCGTTGACAGAAGCCTTGCTTCTGCAGGTTCGTCAATGCAAGATCAACAAGCCCTAGCTGTCCTAGGAACATGGATTTAAAGTGGTGTCAGCAAGAGGCATAGATCCTCATGAGCCCCCGCAACTGCGGGGGCTCATGAGGATCTATGCCACTTGCAGTTGGGTCTGTTCGAATGTTCTGAACGAGTTAACGTGACTGGGATACGGATCTTCTTTTCATTGTATGCTACCCACAAAATTAATGTAGTAGTACATTATACCGAAAAAGGCATCTGGTCTATTTAGGGGGGAAAATGAGGAAGCATACACGATTACCAGCACAAAAATCACAAACAACATTGACAGCAACAAAAACAAGACTCGCCTGTCGTACAAGTTAAAAGTTTAATCATAAAAATACCCGATAAAAAAAAAGTTCTACAAAGCTGTTCCCAAAGGTGAAAGTTCATATAAAAGAGGAAGCAGATGATCACCACCACTACGAAGAACAACAACGGCAATAACAACAGCAAGACTCCCTTGCCTTGCAAGTTAAAGTGCAGTCTTAAGCCCACATTACAAAAGTAACGACAAAGCTGTTTCAAAAAAAGGGCAGTTCATTTAACAGTTACTTCCGGTAAGATAACTCTGGTCGCCTTCCGTTTGCTCCCATTCCGGAAGTACAAATTTGCGACACACTGTCCTGTTGTTGGCATGAGACTAATGGCGCGGCTTGATGCAAACAAATCGCCGTCTCCTGATTGCCAGACGGCAAATTTATTTGCGACAATCAAAAGGCGACGTTTAGCGATGTCTCTGTGCCACCTTTACGCCCCAAGCAGCCCAGACAAACTAAAACAAGACGGGGATAAAAACCGTTATGGTTTAAGGGAGGTGCCAGAAAATCGAAATGGTAAAATTTGACAATTTTTTGTATCACATTTTAGCTCTTTCAGCCCTGGCAAAAGTAAACTCAGAGACGGATCAACCATGTTAGTTCAAGGGTGGTGCCAGAATAGATTGGCGACTGTAGGTGCCAAGCTATTCTGACACCACCCTTGAACCACATTGGTCGAGTCATATATTGAATCGGTATGCGGTCTTTGCAGGACAACCCACAGCTCAAGGGTAGCGCTTTATTGGCAGGCACAAAACTGATTCTGAGCTATCAAGGTGCTATCATGGTCGAACTCTTCTCATTAACTGGCTCTAAAATGTGAAAAAAAAGTAATTAAAAACGTTAATTAGGCACTGCTCTAGAGCTGTCATGCTTGATCCGTTTTCCATCTACTGCCTGGTGGTTGCAACCGTGACTCGAAAAAAACATACAGCGAAATCGTCAGCAGACGGTACATTGACGCTATAGCTGTCGGGGGGGGGGGGGGGGGGGGGGGGGGGGTTGTCGCGATGAATCCGGTAGGAATAATCGCAACAAAAATCTCTACCAAAAACCAACGGGTTGGCTATTATTTTACAGACAGCCCAAGAGGGAGAAAGTGAGAGACATCGTGTCGAAAATAGAAATATGGAGGTGATCAGTTCGTCATCAATCTGAGCGTAGCCACATGACAAGCATTGGCCACGCTGACTTTTAAAGTTGATTGGATGCCTTTCGCGTCCAAACGCGACTTCCTGGCTGAAGAGCGGAAGCGGAAAGTTTGGTGATCCGCGCCTCTAACGGAAATGTGACGCGTGTGTGTGTGTGTGTGTGTGTGTGTGTGTGTGTGTATGTGTGTGTGTGTGTGTGTGTGTGTGTGTGTGTGTGTGTGTGTGTGTGTTTTTGTGTGTGTGTGTGTTTAAAAGGGGTAAACAAATTTCGGATCAACAGAGGACACACATTAACATGTGTTTGTGCATTACTTGTATCCAAATATTAACCATAGGTCCAAGAATCAGGCACGAGTTAAGTCCGTCGTCATCAGCTTTTCTGTGGGAAATAGTTACCTCAGGTACACAAAAGAGCTGCTGTCGACGGACTTAACTCTTGTAGGATTTCTGGACCTGAGAATCTACTTCACCTGTGCGCTGATTTTTTTTTCCAACGAAAAATAGCGTACCAGCTTTGCGTGCATATATTGTTCTTTAGATATGAAGAAAGAGAGTGAGATATGGGCTCATATTCACCGTGCGCACAATTGAGAGCGAGGATCATTAGGCAGTCAGGTCACGATATCACGCGGTAATAGCTGGATGATCACCCAACAAAATGCCTTTAGGATTGCTTCCTGTGGGTTTGGTTATGATCGATATGTTATGACAATCTCTGCCGAACATCTGACCGCCTGTTTTGGATCGCAGAACACAGATGTAAATGTGTCACTCTGCTTGGTAGAAAATTTCCTTGATCCTCGTGTTTAAAGACCCAAGAGCGTGTGTGTCACTTGCTGTTGAAATCTAGGTTCGCAGTATCATAGAAATCGTATTCACGAATCTAATAATTTTATGTGCTTTAGGCAGCAATTTTAGATCTTAGTATGCTGCAAGATCGCAAAATAGCACACATATAAACTTTAAATGGCAGAGCAGTCACTTTGCAAGAGGTTTAGATCCCCACATGAGCCCCACGCAGTGCGGGGTGCTCATGAGGATCTATACCTCTTGCAGACTCTTAGCAAATCGTTGTGGATCATTCGAAAAATGTAGGCCTCTTGCAGCTTAACATGTGTCCGTGTTGGTAAGGTTCGAAACTGCAATCCAGCACACATTTACATCTGTGCTCTTCCGAGTTGGTGTATCACATTGGGAGTTCCGTTAACGACTTCAAATATTGCGCTGAGTTAGGTGGTTTTGTGGGTTATTTATCCTGCAACCTTTTTTGCTATCTTGATTACGGCTTCATATCACGTCGACCTGGGGCATTCAGTGGTGTTATGCATGGAGTCACCTGCATGACTCAGCAAACAACACCCACATGCAAGAGGCATAGATCCTCATGGGCGCCCGCATTCGCGGGCGCTCATCAGGATCTATACCTCTTGCTGGCCACGTTCAAATTCTTGTACCCCAGTCAGACTTGAGTTCTCAAGCTTGAATCGGCACTGCTGAGAGAGACATCCATTGTGAGCGCCAGCAGTTGGTGGATTATTTGATGGTAATTTCATGGCATTGCATTGTTTCTTTCTACCCCCATCTATGGCTGACGTCGGTCAATAAACTTTTTGCAGGCAGGCACAAACGGCGTCTGTGTGGTCTACACGACAAACTAAAAGAGCAGACAACCCACTGCACTCAGACTCGAGTGCCCCGGTGACTCAGTGAGCCCCGGGGCCTCATTTTACAGCCCTCATTTTACAGCAGACACATTTCGCGGCCTACGAGGATCAATTGCTTGGGCGCCCCTCTTGACACCATGGCCCGCCAAGTGATCGTTAAGCCAATCAAGCGTGAAAGTGCAATCAGGCGTGAACACTCGATGAGGCGTGACCATGGCGCGATATTGACAATACCTGAGTGCGTCTGCATACAAATCAGACCCCCTTTTCAACTCTTGCTAATAACGCCACGCCTAGTAGTTGCGATAAAGTGCTAAACTATATACATTTGCAAAAGGCATAGATCCTCATGAGCCCTCGCAAAGGCGGGATCTTTCCTTCTTGCCATGAGAATCTAGCTCTGTCCCTACCTTACTGTAACTTGTAAAGATCATTTTCTCTGTGTTTCTTCTGCTTTGGATCGTCCACAAGACACCAGGCAACCTGAAAGAGGCATAGCGTTACATCGGATCGAGCCTTCGCAATAGGCAGGGACCATTGAGGATATATGTGCCTCCTGCCTACGAGGATTCGCGCAGATCTGCTTTTTAACCCCTTCGCGGCCAATGGAGGCAGACTGTGCTCCTAAACTCTTTGTTAATTAAACGTGAAAGAGCCCCAGTCGTCAGAGGAACATAGATACATGGCGGCAGTGTCCTCAAGTGGCATAGATCCTCATGAGCCCCCGCAACTGCGGGGGCTCATGAGGATCTATGTCTCTTGCAGTTGGATTGCGTTTAGATCTTCCTCAGCAGGGAAGGGGTCGATTTAATGTTGTTTGTGTGTGACGTCAAATGCCGCTGGACCTTACATTGTCGTTCTACGAGCACGTTGCATTGAAAACAGAGTTTCCCATTGTTCTGCTCTGTCATTTTAGACCTTACGGTCGATAAAGTTTAAATGTGCGATGCAGATGTATTGAAACTAGATATTGCATTTAATATGTGTGCTTTTGTTAGTGTGAGTCTTTGGACTTGGATAATGATGTCTAAAAAAAAAAAAAAAAAAAAAAGGGATTGTCGTAAACATCTGTGCTGGTTTGTGACTTTGGACGTCATGGGCTAAAGCCGTAAGGTGAAACATCAAGAACCAGCGCACAAATTCCACTTACAGGTCTTTACGCAAGCTTTTCTGACGTCTACAATCAGGAGGTATTGAAAAGAGTGATGTTTCGTTTGCAACGAACGAATCCTAACAGTGAACTCACCGCGGATAACTAACTTGGATCATACGCACAGAAAACACTCCAAACATCTCCAAGAGGAATATTCGTATTCCTATTCCTCTTGGAGATGTTTGGAGTGTCGGGCTCATCATGATTTGTGCCTCTTGCATCTGGGTATAGCGTTCGCTTGGAGTGTCGGGCTCATCATAATTTGTGTCTCTTGCATCTGGTATAGCGTTCGCTTGGAGTGTCGGGCTCATCATAATTTGTGTCTCTTGCATCTGGTATAGCGTTCGCTTGGAGTGTCGGGCTCATCATAATTTGTGTCTCTTGCATCTGGTATAGCGTTCGTTTGGAGTGTCGGGCTCATGAGGATTTGTATCTCTTGCATCTGGGTATAGCGTTCGCTTGGAGTGTCGGGCTCATCATGATTTGTGCCTCTTGCATCTGGTATAGCGTTTGCTTGGAGTGTCGGACTCATGACGATTTGTGCCTCTTGCATCTGGGTATAGCGTTTGCTTGGAGTGTCGGGCTCATCATGATTTGTGTCTCTTGCATCTGGTATAGCGTTTGCTTGGAGTGTCGGGCTCATGAGGATTTGTATCTCTTGCATCTGGGTATAGCGTTCGCTTGGAGTGTCGGGCTCATCATGATTTTTCTCTCTTGCATCTGGGTATAGCGTTCGCTTGGAGTGTCGGGCTCATCATGATTTTTTTCCCTTGCATCTGGGTATAGCGTTCGCTTGGAGTGTCGGGCTCATCATGATTTTTTTCCCTTGCATCTGGGTATAGCGTTCGCTTGGAGTGTCGGGCTCATCATGATTTTTTTCCCTTGCATCTGGGTATAGCGTTCGCTTGGAGTGTCGGGCTCATCATGATTTTTTTCCCTTGCATCTGGGTATAGCGTTCGCTTGGAGTGTCGGGCTCATCATGATTTCTGTCCCTTGCATCTGGGTATAGCGTTCGCTTAGAAGTGATGGGGTTAATTCCCTTGCGCGTTCAGCCAGCGGTACTGGTGGCCGCGTGGGATAGAGGGTTAAGGAGATACAAACAAACACAAAAAGTAGAGGGAAAGGAATTGAGCGCTGTCAGCGGTCAACATGCCTGCAGTGTGGGGCGCGGAGAATGCCCCGTGCTCGTGCGTAATGTTTGTAGGTCAGTGCACCTTTAAGCGGGCGAAACCGGCTCCATAGGCTGGAGGTATAGATTGTCCCGAGCCACTGACGCAGCCAGGGATTATTAGAATCTTATGCTACATGTGAATCCGTGCCTCTTGCTGACGTATGCTCTGCCCTGTGAAGGCAAAAAATAAGTCCATTTTTTTTGTGAATAGCGAGATTTTCAGTGTATTACAATGAGAATCTCGTTGTTCACAGGCAATACAAGTTTAAAGTTCTCAAACATTTCATTTTCAAATGTTCCTGGTATGTCTAACGATAATGGTGCGCACAAAACTAATCTAACCTTTTAATATAGTAAAATAAAGTCTTTTTTTTTATTTAAGACTAATGCGTATTGGCACCTCTGTTGACGACTCTCTTTGAACCTGATATATTTTAACAAAGAAGGGTTTTTAAAAAGAAGGGTACAGAATTTTCCATTAAGGCAGGAAAACACCGCTAACCCGTTTTGCTGGAAATTTTTAGCGCACAAAGCCATAACATGCTCTGCTCTAGACCAAAACTGGTGACTGCCAAGAGTGCAGAAAAAGAAAAAACAAACACGCTTAGAAAAGACAAGTGCAACACAGTGTATATAACTGTGTTGTACGTGGCCTTTCTAAGCGTGATTCTTCCCTTATTGGGTATTTCTCTCCAAGCTAATCTGGCACTACCCTTGAATTGTCATGGCCAATCCATCTCCTGCAACTGGTACATAGTCGTTCAGTAACACTTCCAAAATTTGGGAAAAGCGCCCGTAAGTTGCTTTCCCCTACTCAAACAGAGGACGGAAGAAGATTTTCAAGTTGATGTCTACACTACCGTTTGCAGATCAGCCAACCTTGGCACAGATGACATAGCTTTTGACCTTGACGAGAAGGAAAGGTTGCGGGGATTCCACTCGGCAAATACACATCTCCTATCTACCATTTCTGTTATATATCCGCGTCCAACTCAAACTCACCTTCACCCCCCCCCTCCCACACACACACACACACACACACACACACACACACACACACACACACACACACACACACAAAGTGCCAGTGAATCTAACGTTTATTTGTTGTTGTATCCAGAAGTTTGTTCAGTACAAGCGAGGTCAGTGGTTTTCATAGGAAAGCTGCAGTCGGGGACTTTCAATAATATACACGACTTCTGCTGTATCCGACATTGTTATTGCCAAAGAAGCCTTTATTTGGTTTTTTGTTAACCCTTTTAGCCCCAAGGTCCCATTTCTTAAATTTGGGAGGTGTTGCCTAATGACTATGTTGCAGGAGATGGATTGACCATGATAATTCGAGGGTGGTGCCAGATTAGCTTGGCGCCTTCTCATTGATCTTTAGAGCGAGCTGTGAACAAAAAAGTACTTCCCTGAAGAATAGAAGGTGTTCGGTAATCAGGTATAGGTCTTTTTAAGCAAACAGCGGAATAAAAGCCCGAACAAACGTGCGATATCGCACTGACGTTTATTCGGGCTTTTAATCCACTGTTTTTCGGCGACGCTCGTGCAATATTGACCTACTTCTTATTTCCGGAAATCGTTCACATGTATTTAGTGTTATGCTGAGTAGGTGAGTCTTAATTCAGACGCCTTCTGAAGATGCTGATGTTTTCAACATCTTGTACAGTCTTAGGCAGCGCATTCCACAGACCCCGAAAACTTCGTAATTTGTGGTTCGATCCAGAAAGTTAGAGACACACGATCTGCGTGCTCTGACAATTTCACGGGTACGTGCTTACGACAGTTATGACGATGTGTGCGTCAGCATCAATTGCCCCTTTTTCCCAAACAGAGTGGAACTCTGACCTGCGAAAGAAAGACAGCAAGTCCATTTTTGTAAAAAGCGAGATTTTCATTGTGATACAATGAAAATCTCGCTTTTCACAAAATTGAACTTAGCGTCTTTCACGGGGCAGAATGCAACTGGCCCCACGTCAAGAAGTTAATGCGAGTAAACCCACCCCTCCTGAAAAGACGCAGATGCTCAAAAGAACAAAGCTGTTGCGACTCATGAAGGAGCCATGATTACGCATGTCTGCTGATAACACAGGCGGAGTACTTGACTGGTGTCGGTGAAACTTCCAGGAACGTTGTTTTGTGGGATTTTTGTTTTGTTTTGTTTTCTTTTTTTAACCCTTTCAGCCCCAAGGTCCCATTTCTCACATTTTGGAGGTGTTGCCTAATGACTATGTACCAGTTGCAGGAGATGGATTGACCATGATAATTCAGGGGTAGTGCCAGATTAGCTTGGCGCCTTCAGGCGACAAGCTAATCTGACTCTACCCTTGAATTATCATGGTCAATCCATCTCCTGCTGCAGGGACTCGGGGCCAAACGGGTTAAGCTCAATTTTTTCCTTTCCTTGCCTCTCGGACTAGTTTACTTGCGGAAGTTAACTTTGTTTAACCCCGTGTGCATGCAGCCGCAGATACTGCAAACAGTACCGGTGGCTGCACGCACAAGAGGGTTAACAAAGTTTGTCAGAGTATTTCTGGTCGATGGGGCCCTAAAATGAATCACGGTGACAAAGAAAGGCGTCGATGGACGAAGAGTGGATGACCTCATTGAGGGGGTGACAGATTTGGACACATGGTGTGATATTCCGATCGTCGTTTAAGACACGCGCGGAACTGTCTCCTGACGCAATTAAACGGCATCCTTAGCGTGGATGGGGGGGGGGGGAGAGAGAGAGAGAGAGAGAGAGAGAGAGAGAGAGAGGAGAGAGAGAGAGAGAGAGAGAGAGAGAGAGAGAGAGAGAGAGAGAGGAGAGAGAGAGAGAGAGAGAGAGAGAGAGAGAGAGAAATGACTGGAATAAACGTGTTTGGTGCTGTGATTTTCAACCTGCAGGTTCTAATCGTGTGCAAAATCAAACAACAGCACACAGACAGACAGACAGACAGACAGACATAGACAGACAGACAGAGACAATGACAATGACAATGATTCTTTATTTTACAACGGTGAAAGTTTTGGTGAAACCATTTTTCGAACTTGCCGTTGCTAATCTACTTTACATATAATGCACAAATCACAAAATACTATCATTAAATTGGGAAAAACTAAATATATAACTAACAAAAAATTGAAATATAAAGTTTTAAAAAAGAAGAAGAAATCATTGAAAAAGTAGAAATAAACATAGAAAATCCCACACATACACACAATTGTAAAGGTATAAATCTCCATACATACATTCATAAACACAAGCACGAGCACAAAACACACACACACACACAAACACACACACACACACGCGCGCGCGCGCGCACGCACTCGCGCACGCACACACACACACACACACACACACACACACACACACACACACACAATACGTGCAGCATTAGCATCTTGTATTAAGTAAAAATATAACTGAATTGAAGAGTTAGAAAGGGGAAAATCGTACACTGCAAGTGCAGATTGCTGTGAAAATCTTACGATGCTGAGGTGAGGTACTTGAAGAGAGCAGTTTTAAAAGACGAAAGCGTTGTTGATGTTGTAACATGTTTGGGCAATGTGTTCCACATGCTAGCACCTGAAAACGCTAAACTTGTCTTATAGAGAGAGAGAGAGAGACAGACAGACAGACAGAGAGAGAGAGAGACAGACAGACAGACAGACAGAGACAGACAGACAGACAGACAGACAGAGAGGGGAGAGAGAGACAGACAGAGACAGAAACAGACAGGCAGACAGAGAGAACGTACGAACGAACGAACGAAAGAAACCTTTATTTTCCAAGGACTGAGATGATATTAGGCGCGTAAGCCTTTCTTACAATCTGTCCTTTTTGACTAGAGAGAGAGAGAGAGAGATGATGATGATGATGAAACTTTTTTTTCAACGGTAAAAAGTTTTGACAAAAAACAAATCGTCAGAGAGAGAGAGAGAGAGAGAGAGAGAGAGAGAGAGAGAGAGAGAGAGAGAGAGAGAGAGAGAGAGAGAGACTGTGAGAGAGAGAGACTGAGAGAGACAGACAGATAGACAGACAGAGACAGAGAGGGAGAGAGATAGTTTGTGACGCATATTTTTCACAGATGCGCTCGTTTTGTCCAAACAATTGTACCTTTTAAATTACTGACCATTTGCATTTCTGACAAGTTTACAAGAAAGCAAAGCATAATGTGATTCAAAGCCTCAAAAGTTTAGTTTTTTTTAAATTATGTGTTATTTGTACTTCAACAAAATAATGTGTGCTTTCTCGTTTTTTTATAAATATTGCAAAACACATGAAAGTATTAGTTTTACTTACTGGTAAAGATGTTTATTCATTTCAGAACCTACAGTCCATCGTCTGTGACTTGGGTTGATCCTATTCTCTGCCAGTGGACTAAGACTCTGTTTACGAACTCTCTTAGCTCATTGTGCGCGAGGTACGAAATACCAACACTTTGGAGTTATCCTCTGAGGACTGCATTACAATTCAGGCGACAGATCGACCATGATATTTCAAGGGTGGTGGCAGAATAGCTTGGCGCCTATAGGCGCCAAGCTATTCTGCCACCACCCTTGAACTATCATGGTCGAGCCATATATCTTGCTGTGGTGCGTGGCGGGCAGAATGAGTTAAAATTAGCGTCAGCCGTCCACGCAACACGGACGGACACAACGTCAAGACCAGCAAGACGCGTAGACCCTCATGAGCCCGCTCAATTGCGGGGTCTCATGAGGATCTACGCTGCTTGCGTGTGGGTGCTGCTTGCTCAATTCAAGCAGTGAAAATGTTTATATTCTTGAGCTATAAATGTTGTGAGTGCGACAGAGTACGGACCACAGAAGCTACTGCCAAGAGTGTCAAATGCAGAAAAAGAAACACACTTAGAATGGCAAGTGGCAACACAAGTTTTAAAAAGCTGTGTTGTACTTGTCCGTTTTAATCGTATTTCTGTCTTTTTTTTTTTTTAGGGCAAAGAAGCGTAGGAATACAAAGTGGAGCTTGAGAAGCACGACTTCACAGTTTGATTCACGGTTTTGGCTTGGTTGATTGGAGCGAATCCCTTGATCACATCCCAATGCGCAAAAGGCCATCGGGCCGACGTCGGCCGCCGTTGGCCCGCGCACGACGGGGCCAACGACGACCGACGTCAGCCTGATGGTCTTTTGCCCATTGGGATGTTAGGCCGCAGGAATGCACACCCAGAGACAAAATATGACTTCACAGCGTGACAATGTCGCCTCTTGGGATTCGTTGCTTTGAGTGCATCAAGAGCAATATCACATTACTGTTTGTGTCGGCATTTATAACTGGTTGCCTCCAGTGAATCACGTGTTCACATGTCATTGCATTGTGGGCCCTTTGATCGGGTTTTCACTGGGACTTTTCAGTTCCATATAAAATCATCCTGGTTTTATTCGAGCACACACACTTCACAGAAACAAAAAGTCAACACAGCGATTGATCAACACACTCTCCATCTGCAAGAGGCATAGATCCACACGAGCCCCCGCAGTATGCGGGGGCTCATGAGAATCTATGCTTCTTGGTGTGCATCTTCTTTAGTCTTTAGGGAGTGAACCAGAATCTGGGGTCGGAATTTTCACAGAGACTTTTTCAAACTCACATCACTAGCTGACCCCGACAGCGAACTTTTCGCATCGTATTGCTCCTCGTAACCAGACCGAGAAACAGGTTTATTTGCGAGAGCACACGTGAAATCACTGAGCTAGTCTGTCTATGCCGAGAGCACATGGAAATCTATCTCTACCGCCGTTTATCTTCCTCACCTTGAACGAGGTGACCGGTATGCTCTATTGTGATTTTAGATTTTTTTTTTTTTTTAAAGCCTACATCAAATCGCTGAAGTTTGACCAGAACAAACGAGAAATGGATTTTAGAAGTCAATGCGATGTAGTTGTCTGTGTTGGTCTGTGATTCTGGGCCTTAGGGCCTGTCGGCCGTAAGGCCCAAAATCACAGACCAAGAGGCACCTGTCCCTCAAATGTAAGGTCCAGCAGCACAGATCAGCACACATAATAAGAAATTGTTCTCTTTGTAATCGTCACAGTCTGTCCTTGGCAATCTATCCACTTTCCGATCATTTTGCAATGCTGTAGAAACAGAAAATGGATTAGGCGGATCCTGTTGAAGCGAACACATTTCAGTTACATGAGAGATATTGGATGACCATACAAATTATTCTCTCTGAATGTCAACCAGTTTCCTCAGGCAAGAGTGTCTGCAATAAACTTCGCTTATAGCAGTGAGTGGATATAACACAGCTCGGGTATATACAACACATTTATGAGTTCCTAAATTACACCGTTCGTTTGTTCGTTGATTTATCTATCTATCTAAATATCTATCTATCTATCTATCTATCTATCTATCTATCTGTCTATCTGTCTATCTGTCGGTCTGTCGGTCTGTCGGTCTGTCTGTCTGTCTCTGTGTGCATTTGTCTGTGTGTGTGTGTGTGTGTGTGTGTGTGTGTGTGTGTGTGTGTGTGTGTGTGTGTGTGTGTGTGTGTCTGTCTATCAGTCTGTCAATCTATCTATCTGTCTGTCTGTCTGTCAGTGAATTTATTTTTTATGAACTATATTTCTAGTCCAGGCTTCTTTACTGTAGTGTCCCTACGACGGAGGGGCCATTCAGTTGGCGGGCAAATTCGTTTTTGGTCGGAATAGTTCCTGAGAGCTGACCTCAGTATTTTAGTAGCGGTCAATCGACCAAGGTTAAAAATAATTTTCTACTACCCCCCCCCCTAACCCCCTCCCCCTCCACCACCCACCCCCCCCCCCCCCCCCCACCCCCCTCTTCTTCTCTCTCCTTACTTGTTCCTTTCCTTGACGGTCACTTGTGTTTTTGGTGGGATTAATGGCTGGAGGGCTGACCTCCGTATTTTTAGTAGAGGCCAATCGATTAAGGTTTAGCCTCAATGTCCTTTCTCCGGGGACTGTCCACATGACTGTTGACCTAAACCCAGCTGGCTCCACACGGAAAGGCAAGTGGGCGATTGCGATACCGAGTTACTGGCTCCTAGTGAGGTCACACAAATCGGAACAGGAAAGGACGAATTCGTGTGCTGGTCTGCGATTTTGGACCTTACGGCTTCCAGCCGTAAGGTCCAAAATCACAGACCAGCACACATTTGTTCAGACTGTTCATTTCTTGATTTTGTGCTGCAGTCCTGAAAGTCCACAATGTGGATACAGATTTACTTGTTCCTAGAAAGGTCATACAAGTCGGAAGTGGAGAGAACAGTGGTATGTGCTGGTTTGTGATTTTGGACCTTACGGGTTCCAGTCGTAAGGTCCAAAATCACAGCCCAGCACAAATGTATTCAAACTGGTTCATTGCTTGAATTTGTTTGCTGTGCTGATATTCAATAATTTGGACGCCGATCCGCCCTTTCCTAGAAAGGTCACACAAATCAAAAGACGAAGAGAAAAAATAAACAGTCTTGTGTGGTAGTCTGTGATTTTTACTTTGCGTCTAAGAGCCGTAAGGTCCAAATTCACATAAACGTACACATTTCTCTCTCTCTCCTTGTTGACGCCGTCGAGGAACTTGCACCTCAGATGTCGCAGTGGCATCTTGCAAACTGCCCTATACCACTAACACTGTGGTCATGTAGTGTTGTTGTTGTTGTTGTTGTTGTTGGGTTGTTGTTGTTTTTTTACCATTGTCATAATGTGGCTAAAACCGTACACGCGCATGTGATCCCAGCGAAAGAAAATTTGTCGGCTAGACTGACACAATAAAGTATTTGAATTGAATTGAATTGAATTTATTCAAACGGGTTCATTTCATGAATTTGTTTGCAGCGCTATACTTCAACAATTTGGACGCCTATTTGTTGTTCCAAGAAAGATAACTCGGAAGAGGAAAGAAAAAGTCTAAAAACGCAAACCAACCCAAATTTGCACGAGGCTGCTTCATATCTGGATTAGTTTGGAGGTCTGAACCAAAACAACGTAAATACCAAGGTCATACAAATCGGAAGAGGAAAGAATAGCTTTATGCGTTGGCCTGTGAATTTAGATCTTACATCTTCGAGCCGTAAGGTTCCAACTCACAGATCAGCGCACATTTGAACACACTGGTGCATTTCGGACTTTGTTTGCAGTCCTGAACTAAAACAATTTGGACGCCGATTGGCTTGTTCCTAGTGAGGTCACGCAAATCGGAAGAGGAAAAGACAACGTTCTGTGCTCTTCCGTAATTTGGGACCTTACGGTTTCCGCCCGTAAGGCCCAAAATTACAGACCAGCGCACGTCCGCTCACACTGGCTCATATCTGAACTAGTCTGGAGTCCTTCACTAAAACGATGTGGTCGCAGGTTTATTTGTACCAGTAGAGGTCACACAAATAAGACGAGGAAAGCCTGACGAATTGCGTGCTGGTCTGTGATTTTGGACCTCACGGCTAAAAGCCGTGAGATCCAAATCACAGACCAGCACGCGTTTGTACAGACTAGTTTATTTCCTGATTTGTTTGGAATCCTGTTTGGAAGCCGTGATACTTGTTCCTGGAGAGGTCACTACACAATTCAAATTCGGAGGAGAGAACAGTCTTTATACGCAGGTCCGCGAGTGTGGATCTAACAACTTTTAGTTTGTCCCTACGAATGTCGGGAAACAGTTTGTGTGCTGGTCTGTTGTGTTAGATCTTACGGCTGTGAGCCGCACGATCCAAAATCACAAATCAGCCCACAGTGTTCGATCGCAAAAGGAACGATACTGACGCATGTCTTGCCTTTTATTTGACTATTTGAACTTTGATGTGTACGTGTGCGTTGAGGTAATTACGAAGTTTATGTAAGCAATTGATTTTGGTTTTCAAATATTATGACCACGTTCATATAAGCATGACCGTGGTTTTGTTGGTGTGCTTTTTTTTTTTTTCTTCTTCTCTTTCACCACTTGACGCAGACTGTGTCTCTGCAATCTTTGTTAATTCAAAGTAGTATCAGCAATAGGCATAGTTCCTCATGATCTATACCTCTTACAATTGAGTGGCGTTCCAGATTTCTGTGCAATGTACAGGTTAAACAAGTTTGTTTGCAAATTTGATAAGCACGTTTATGCAGGAGATTCTTTTTCCAAACATCATACGCGCGTTGACGTAAGAAAATCATTTGAGTGTGTACTCAAGCAATTCTTTTTGCAAATATTACGCTGCACGTTTGAAGTAAGCAATTCGTTTTCCAAGTATTATGCGCGTCATGAAAGCAATTCTTTATGCAAGCATCATACCCACGGTCACGTATCCCTTTTTTTTAATATTTTTTATTGCATATATGTTTTCCACATTCAAGTCAACAGCATCAGCGCATGTCCTTATTCAAAACTCTCTATTTTCTGCCAAGAAAAACGAAAATCCCAAGCAAAGCTGGATGAATCCTGCAAACAGCCAAAGGGAACGGAGCCAGAGAAATACACGCCATATCATATTGCGTAACCTTGTCTGTGAGCGCGGCTGGATGAAAGTTAAGGGTTGTGTCACACGCGAAAATCTTTTGTTTGGTGGTTTGCCATTCCGCCAAACTCGGCGTTAACACTTTGATTGTCGGACACTGCGACCACCCGACTGCAAAAGTTATAGATTCTCATGAGCCCCCGCGTACGCGGGGGCTCATGAGAGTCTGTGCCTTTTGTTGGGCTCGTTCGCAAATGTATCGGCGTGTTTCAACCAGATCCAGTTATCATTTAGTGAATCTGATATAGTTTGAGATATTGTATTTTTGCTCCCGGGTATGATAGGGTTAAGTAAAGCACAGAGCTCAGTAGTGTGCTGGTAAGAGGCGCAGGTTTGAATCTGACCAACAAGACGTCAGGAGACACAGATCCTCATGAGCCTCAGTATTATACGAAGGCTTACGAGGACTGATGCTTGTCAGATGCGGCTTGCTGTCGTTTGTTGTCATGTGTGTCTGAAATTCTTGAATGACCGACTGGTTTTTTTTTTATGATCACAGATACAGTAACACCGTTTTTTAAAAGCGATATACATAAATGATTACGAAGCCCCATACTATGCAGTTGGTACATGAGGATCTGTTCCTCTTGAAAGCTGGAACAAGCTAGATATTACCAGAGCTAGCCTGACCGTGCCGGAGACTGCACAGTAAGCACGTGCGGTTATTTTTGACAAATAATTGCAAAATATCGTGGATCATGAGGACACCTGCTTCTTTCAGATGACGGTCTCTGCAAACTGTTGCGGTTCACAAGAATCGGTGTCTTGATCCCTTCGCTGCCGAGAAATAAATTGAACACAACTCAGATGCAAGAGGTATAGGTCCTCATGAGCCCCCGCAGTCGCGGGGGCTCATGAGGATCTATACCTCTTGCTGAAACCGCTTTGTGCTGATCCGCGTTCCCTTGACGGCTGCCGTGGGCTCTTCGACGTTTGGTTCCAAAAACACAGTCCGCTTCCATGGGCAGTGAAGGGGTTACGAAGATGAAGTCTAGAGTGACCCTTCTACTGCCCCAGACCTTGGGCTTTGCAGGTTTTGGCGAAAATCTGGGGACAAAAGAGATCTCCCTTTGAAGGCCATATCACATGATCATACACAGACGAATTCCCTAAGTCGCAAAGTCGGTGAGCCATGGGGCAGCCAGAGAGCAACCCATTGAGTCAGAGTTTCTCGGGCTGACTTGGGCCGCATTCGGCTGCTGCGGGACAGCTGCGGCCGAAGTCGGCCCAATGGCTGTTAGCTTCCTTTGGACGTTGTCTTCTGGCGGTCAGAGCAGATTTTCTTTACCAGGCGCGACCCTTAAAATTCTGCCAAGATATTTTTGGTATGTGTTCGGTTTATTTTACATTATTAAGACTTTTTAACGAAACGCGCAAACTCTTTGCTTGCTGGACCAACGAGATTTCGACAGTAGAGTCACGTTGACCCGAAAAAAACAGACACAAAGCGACTCTGACATCTCAACAACAACAACAACAACACACACACACACACACACACACACACACACACACACACACACACACACACACACACACACACACACACACACACACAAGAAAGAGGACACGTGAGTGGGTGAGTGCCAAATAGCCTTGACCTTAGCCAAAGTTCCCGAAATTGCACATGCGTCTGTGAAATGGAAGTCACCCAAAAAGTCAAAAGCCTTCTTGGCTTTCACAAGACAAAAGCGCTTGAGCATACAAGAGATCAAAGGGACTAAGCAGATGGTGTTGCTGCCTTGAAACGGAGTATAATTCTTCTAGCTTCGCGAATTTCTCAAGGGTAGCAAAGGTCAAGAGCAGACGATTAGATTTTGAAACGAGAAGGGAGATAACTGCCAAAGCAAACAAGTTTACAAATGAACGTATCCTAGACATTTCTTGTTCGTTCTTGCAGCGAATGCTGACTGTCTTCAAGAGACATAGATCCTCATGAGCCCCCGCATTCTGCGGGGGCTCATGAGGATCTATGCCTCTTGCCGGTTTCATTCGAGCTTGTGTTTTTCATCTCTGTGGGTGTTTTGTTTTTCGATTTGCGATCCTTAATGAAAAGTGTCATTAAGTCAAGTTACGGCATCCAGATTTGTGTGTGTGACAATTGTCATGCACCACAAACTTTTCGTTGTATAATCAGGTGGTGGTGGTGGTGGTGGTGGTCGTGGTGGTGGTAGGGTAGAGAAGGGGGATATGAATGAAACGAAACGACACGCACTAGCCTTGCGCCATCTGTATTGAAAGTCCCATAAGTCAAAAGAAAAGTAAGGCCAGGCTAAGAATGAAAAGGGAGGTATTTTTTTATGGGCTGTAAACTCTAGTGTAACGGGAAACAATACAACGTTTAGCAAAAACCGGTCATTCAGCAGACACCGGTCACATTTCTTGCAGTAACGTCTGCCCGCACAGTGATTTCAATAGATTAACCCCCTTGTGCATGCAGCCACCGGTACTGTTTACAGCACCGGTGGCTGCACGTACAAGGCGTGTTAAAAAAAAACCCGCGTGTTTGATAGATTCCAAGCATAATGCGCGTCTTCAACAGATTCCAAACACAAGTCTCCCATGAATAAAACTCGGAGCTTACAGACCAAAGTTCGGTATGAGCGCTGCTAAGAAGTCGAGGCGTTTTACGGTAATAACTACTCGTTTGTGCTTTTGATCATTGTTGCAGAGGCGTTTTATGTTTCCTGATCCCCGGCGCTGGCCCTTTGTTCGGCTGAAAAAAAGAATATCAACGACCGTGCATACGGGTTGTTCTCTGAACGGTGAAATCTGTTCTCTGAATGGCGGCTCCTGTATTGAGCGTGTGCGTGTCTCTGATTTCAGACCTTACGGCGGAGGGCGTGTGCCGATATAAATGACGATCACTAGGCGTGTGATGGTCTAGTGATTTTCAACTTTCCAAATAACCGGATAAGGGCATACAACATTGTGCCCCCATTTAGCGAATGCTGTTCTGTGACCTGACGCCTTTCTGGTAAGGTCCAAAATCACAATCTCAAATTCATGTTTAACCTATACCTCGTTTCGTTCATTGATACCACCTGAACACCGGTACATGCAAGCTCACATAGCCGTATGCCTATATAATAATACTAATACCGGTTATTATATAGGCGCTTTTCTCAATTCTGTTAATCGGCACAAAGCGCCGCGAACTGAATCCAACACGCACGCTCATGTGACACACACACATACTGAGGACAAACATAGCCGTACAAGACAAACGCAGGACATTCACGTCGTGCGAAGGGTCAGCTCAGCTACTGAAGTTTCGGAAATTTTGATGGCTTGTATTTGAAATTTTATAAAGTGGCCTGAAACCAGTACCACAGTAGAAGAGCCGGAGAAAGAACCCCTGACGGTCCGCCCGAATTAACGGTGACACTTACTAGAGGAGAAAAGTCCGACGCCGAAACCCGTAATCGAACCTCGCACCTTTAGCATTGGTGGCAGGCGCCTTAACCACTGCGCCACGGACCGCGGACACTATATATCAGTAAACTTCGAATACAACAAATCGCCAAGGGACCAAACGTTTCTTGTCGTTTTATCCGAAGTTCGTTATAAGCGAAGTGATTTACGTATAAAGAGTGCCGTAGGGACCTCTGAAAAAGTGTTGTTATATCCGACTTGTGTATATCCGACCTCGTTATAAGCGGAGTGGACTGTGTGTCTAGCCCCTAACTCTTTACACAGAATATAACAGCGAGCAGGAAAGGTAAAGACGGGCCTGGCCAAACCCAATGCGCAAAAGGCTGTCGGGCCGGACGTGGGTCGCCGTTGGCCCGCGCACGGTCGTGCGCGGGCCATCGGCGGTCCACGTCGGCCCGATGGCTTTTTGCGCGTTGGGAACAGCACGTCCGTTGACAGGTCGCGGCAAATCCAATAGGCACAGTTGCAGTGCGCCCGAATCGATCGACGTTCAGGTAGCTGCTCCTGTTTCTCCATAACCCGCTTCCCCTCTGGGACCGTTGGCAATCACGCTTATGGCTGGTTAGTTCGGAGTTTAACGTCCACGGCACCGAAGTGATAATGGACGGCCCTGACGGGCGCGTTGTGGGGGACATATATTGCCTATGGAGTACGACCTGAACACTGATCAATTCAGGCGCACTACAACTGTGCCACTTTGATTTACCAGGGCCTTTCAGCGGACATGCTATGGAACAAGCCCGTCTTTGTACCCTGGATTGTGAGTCCAGCTACCGGGACCGGGCGGGCACTCGAACCCACGACCAGGCGATTCCCTTCGCTCTCTCGCTCCGACGCTTAACCGCCTGAGCTATTTTCGGGCTCATGCTTATGGCTGGGATGTTAAACACATGTATAGCCACTGGACGCACATTGTGTTGGAACTCCTTTTCAGCGTATTACACCCCCAGCCGTCAAAGGGACATGGATGCAAGGCGATTTCAGGAAGAGGCATAGGTCCTCATGAGCCCCCGCAAATGCGGGGGCTCATGAGGATCTATACCTCTTGCATGATTATCTATACCGGCTTCATACAGTTAGATGCTGTTCGTTTTTCTCGGCAAGCGAAAGGGTTAAACGCCAATTAGCCATACAACCAACCAAGAACAGGAAATGTCCAACACATTAATCCCCTTCATTGCCCCCCCCCCCCCCCCCAAAAAAAAAAAAAAAAAAAAAAAAAAAAAGGGTTTTACGACACAAAAGTCCAGACATCTAACGAACGTGGACACAACGTGATACTAGCAAAGAGACGCAGATCCAGCACGAGCCGCCGCGTCTGAGGGGGCTCGTGAGTATCTGTGTTTCTTGTGCGTGGGTGGTTCTCGTTGTATTACGGCTGCGAAGGGGTTAAATTAGACCCCAGTTGAGAAGACGGCCAGCCAAGAACAGGAAACTTCCTTGTGTGCGCCAAACACGTTAATCAAGTAGGTGTTACTCGCTCAAAGCTTGCTTCCTCTTCCCCGAAGTTGCTGATGTTGTAGATAACATGGTCCAGTCCCGTGTTAGAAACACAGGTATAAATGTGACCGATTATTTCCAGCAACAAGCATCCATTTCATGGGTCCTTGCAACTTGTAGCGGAGCATGGAAATCTATGCCTCTCTGGTCGTAGGAACAACTTGTAAAAAGAGTAGATCATCGCCCGCAAGAGGCATAGATCTTCATGAGCCCCTTGCAGGGTCTCATGAAGATCTACGCCTCTTGCTACTAAATGTCGTCTGCGTGAAGATCTATGCTTCTACTGTTCTAGCAAAACAGGTGTCGTTTTTCCTGTAGATCATGGCCGGCCTCCTTGCGAATTGTTGTCGTCCGCTACGGAAAGTGTTGACAAAGTGCGTTGATGCCCCGTATCTGAGGATTATAGATGTACGTGGTGCCTGTTATAACCAGTGAGTCTAACAAGTTTTTTTAGAACTCCTACAGCATTCGTGGGCCCTTAAATACCTACTCTGTTCACATGGCGTCGGTGATGCGTTCAATCTGTTTGCATGATCACTTGGTGCGAACGCAGTCCAAAAAAGAACACCTGCAGTCCAGGTAAAAAGCTTTCTCGGTCGACATGTGACGACGCAGACCCCCAAAACGGCACTTGTTATGTTTGAGTTCGTTAATTTGTGGCTAGAGCCATAAACTCTCAAGTACCTCCTGGAGGCATAGACCCTCAAGCACCTCTGCAGCCTATACGCTGCATGGGTCTTGATAGTCTAAGCCTCAAAAAGATGACAGGGATTCTAAGATGAACGTTGCAACATTTTTTTACCAGTCTTGTGTGAACGTACTCATCTATAGGCAGGAAAAAAAGCCCAGCTACGCTATACATGTCTTGTGGTAAGAGGCATAGATTCTCAAGAGCCTCTGCAGCCTGTCGGCTGCAGAGGCCCTTGAGAATCTATGCCTATTGCAGATGGAAGGTATTTGATGATGAAATTAGCAATTTGCACGGCTTCTTTGCCCGGATTGCATGAAGGTATAGGCGTAAAGAAGACGCGTCCAAGCCAGAGTGGCATGTTGGTGTTGACGAGGGAACAGGGTCCTCCTGCACCGTCTGGAAATTTTTGAGTACTGGACAAACCCTAGAAAACCGTCACAGAACTTCGCCAAGTGCAGTAATCCTCCTCTAAAGGGACTTCCTCTTTAAACTTGATAGAAACAGGAAGCAGACGAAGTAAGAAACTTTTCTTCGTTGGAGTATTTATACATTTTTTCTTGTTGCTTTTTTTCTTCGAGAAGTATTTTTATTTTTATTTTCTTGTTGTTTTTTCTTCGAGAAATATTTTTAGATTTTTTTTTGTTGTTGTTGTTGTCTTGGTTTTGTTTTCTTCGAGAAGTATTTTAAAATTGTGTCTTGTTGTTTTGTGTGTAGAAGTTAGAAGAAGTACGACACGTTTCTGCAGGGATTATTTTTAGATTTCGATTTTTCTGCAGGGATTATTTTTAAAGTTTTCTTTTAAAGATTTCTGTGTTGAAATTCAGCTCATAAAGGAGGTGTTGCCTATTTAATTTACGTCAAGGACAGGGCGTAGAAAAACAGCTACTTACTTGCCTCGTGTTTGAGCCGGAACCGAATCAGCGACGGTTAAGCGTGCTATTTTTTACTGCCTTTGACAAGGTTTCAGCAACTATACTTGAAAATAACCACAGCGGCCCTGACTCTCAGGCCGACGTCGGCTGCAGTGGGCCCGAGCACAGCCGTGCGCGGGCCCACTGCGACCGATGACGGCCCGAGCTCCTTTGCTTTACTGGGGAGACGCTAATGATACCGAGGGATAGCTTAAGTCCTTGTCTGTAAGATATATATGAGTTGAGGAGAAATGGGGGGGGGGGGGGGGGGGGGAGAGGGGAGGATTACTGCAGATTTTAACTCATTGTGCCCGAGGTACGAAATACCAACATTTTAAAGTTATTCTCAAAGGACTGCATTACAATTCAGGAGACAGATCGAACATGATAGTTCAAGGGTGGTGGCAGAATAGCTTGGCGCCTATAGGCGCCAAGCTATTCTGCCACCACCCTTGAACTATCATGGTCGAGCCATATCTTGATGTGGTGTGTCGCGGGCAAAATGGGTTAAGACTTGTAAATACTGTTTGTGCTGGTCTGTGATTTTGGACCTTGCGGCATTACCAGCACTGATGGGAAATTTCGAAAATTCTCGTTAATCACCAGACTGACGCCTGCTAGTGTCGTTTATGAGACCGTCGGTGGGGGGGAGGGGGGGGGAGTGGGGGAGGGGGGGAGGGTGGGGGGAGGGGTGGGGGAACAAACCCTTTTGTTTTTTTCTTTTTCGTTTTGCTGAATTTTCCCAGAGGATAACAAATGTTCAGTTACAGTCGACTCCGCTTATATCGAAACCAGGTACAACAAAATTCGCATATGACAACGCTTTTTTTTTTTTCTCAGAATAATACACACGCAGTAAGCATCGGATAAAAAAATTTAAAAAATCGCCAAGGGACCCAAGTTTTCTTGCTGGTTATGCCGAAGTTTGTTATAAGCGAAGTCATCTACACAGAAAGAGTGCTGTCGGTACCTCTGACATATTGTTGTTATATTGGACTTCTGTTGTTCCGACCTTATGGGGAAAATAGACATTTTCCCCCCGAACGTTCCTGAGGTTAAAAAATGTTTATCTAGTGCTCAACCCTTTTCATCCTGATACACCCATTGCGTGAAATAAAGTTGACTATGATACTTGATAGTTCAAGGGTGGTGCCAGAATAGCTTGGCGCCTGAGGCGCCAAGCTATTCTGGCACCACCCTTGAACTAGCACGGTTTTTACTATCGCCTAGCTTGTAACGTAGCCTTCATCTGACAATAAGCATTTTTTTTTTTTAAATCAGCCTTATGATGAAATGGGGTGGCTGTAATGTAAAAGAGGTAAAAATATAACAAAGCTCTTTGGAAATCTTTTTCGTCTAAAGTACTCCGCTAACAACAAACTGCAGATATAGCAAGTGAACAGTTCGATTCGCTGGCAATTTTTTAATATCCGAAATTTACAGGGCATGTAAATGAGAAAAAAAAAATTGTTTGCGGTGTCCCGTGCAAATAATTTCACGTGGATTTTAATTCTAACCGTGTAAATACACTATCTGCTTGCGGAAACATGCTCCTAACCGCTTGTATGTACGGCGGGGCAAACTACACCTGGCTCTGCATTGAAACTGTAGTGCATTGAGACATTTCATGCTCAGATTTTCTTAAACTTTCACTGAACCCAAAACAAAATCTGTGACCACACGCAGACCGTGGCGTTTACCATTCTGCCGAGGGTTTTGTCCCTTTCTCGTCGAGAAGGAGTGAACGAGACACAGCTGCAAGAGACATAGATCCTCATGAGACTCCGCGGGGTCTCATGAGGATCTATTACTCTTGCTGACCGCACTGTGTATCCATTTTTCTTTGACGGATGCATCAGGCTTTCAGCGTCGAGTTGACAATGATTTCAGAAAATAATCTGCCATCATTGGCAGCGAAGAAGGTTAAGTTTGCACTGGTTTTTGTTGTTGCTGTTGTTGTTGTTGTTATTGTTGTTGCTGCTGCTGTTGTTGTTGTTGTTTTGGATTTGTTTTTGTGTTTGTGTTTTGTTGTTTTTTTTTTCGGGTGGGGGGGGGGGGGGGGCGTGAGGGGGACTTAAACCGTTGGGGCCATATAAGTATAAGGCGCGCACCGTCTCAAATAGGAAAATGGAACATTGATTACGGGTCGTTTGAATGCTGGCCGTCAGCACTGAGGCATGGCGTTGCCTGCTCTGCGCCTGCACCCAAAGGCTCACTTTCGGGATCTGACCCTTTAAGACTTGAACATATTATTGGCAGGTTTTAGCGTTATTACCCTCTGAGTTCTTTAGACTTAGGACTGTGAGAGGGGTGTGACCACTTCCCTGCCGTGAAAAATTGAACACAACCCATCTGCAAGAGGTATAGATCCTCATGAGCCCCCGCGACTGCGGGGGCTCATGAGGACCTATACCTCTTGCTGGAACCACTTTGAATCCACCTTCCTTTGACGACTAAAGTTCTTTGACGTTGAATTCACAACGACTTCACAAACACAGTCTGCATCCAGCGACATTGAAGGGGTGAAGGTGGTACTGTTGACACCGCTAGTCTGACAGCGCTCACCTCTGTTGATGACAAACACCGAAATCGGTGAAACTACAAACTTGTCCGTGGGAAAAGGCCGGTGGGAAACTGTTTGGACTGAACTGACCAACAGTCTCGGGATTCTGATAAGCCACTGAGGGGATACCGAAGGTTTGCCTCCTAGTCCGTAAGATTTGCTGTCTACGACGGCACCAGAGGATAATTTGGTGGGGGTGGGGGGGGGGGAGGGGAGGGGGGGTACAGTGTTTCCGGAAACTCCCCCAGCTCAATAATACTTTACCATCCTTTAAAAGTCCATTTTTACGAATTTGGACAACAACCAAAACACCCCTCCTCCTGTTGATTAGGTCCTCAACCCTCCCCCCCCCCCCACCCCCCCACCCCACTCACCCCCTCCACACACACACCTACACACACACACACACACACCTTCACACACACACACACCCTTTCCACATACCTGTCGCCTACCCTCTCCTCCCTTTCCCCCTCCCCGCTTTTCGATTTTCTTGCGAGTAGAAGGTTCCCCCCCCCACCCACCCTCCCCAAATCCCACTTCGCTTTACGGTTTTTGTGCCTGATACACCGCCTCTGGATTTATACAGACGAGCAAAAGAAATGCAACATTTCCAACAACAACAAAAAATATCGCATTTGTCCTGCTCGTCAATATAGTATGGCCAGATTATCCTTTGCCCATATACCACGACAAGCACGTAATGGACAAAGTATCTCTTTCTTCTTCTTTTTTTTAAACGAAAA
Organism: Semisulcospira habei; assembly: GCA_036245525.1. Lineage (NCBI taxonomy): Eukaryota > Metazoa > Mollusca > Gastropoda > Semisulcospiridae > Semisulcospira > Semisulcospira habei. The sequence continues at coordinate 16,280,396 of BTPG01000007.1, read as the reverse complement.
ACTAGCAAACACTGCATCATTACTTGTTGCCTGTGCGTTGATACAGTGATCCTGTGAGGGCGATACGGCGGTAACCCTTACTACAGACAGATCTAACAGTAACGATCTTACATGTACATGCATTCTGAATCTGCACCACCTACACGTTTTCCGTATGTGTTAACCCTTTTCGTGTCGGTAGCGGTTTTAAAACCGCTACCGACAGCGATAGGGTTAAGAGCTCGGTACGACTCTCATTTTCATATTCACATGGAGGACAGTTTGTACTTTCTAACTAAATTATTCAAATCGCGGCACGCAGTTGGGACCATCTCCAAAACCATTCGAGATTTGGAAAGTCGTACATTGGGCTTCAGAAATACACGAGGCATAACACAGGAAAGGAATGATCGTTGCGTAATCCATCACCTTTGTAACACGGGCAAGGGGGGAATAACTCCCAACTCCCACTGCCCGTGATATCGAGGTGAGCATAAATCTGTCATATCTATAGATGAAAGTGTTTACGAGGTGATCGGTTCCGCATTATCATCCCATGCCTGTTGAGGGCGTGAAACTCAAACGCAGAAAATGAAAACATGGGTTGTGTTGCTGCTAGGCAGTCGTGTGTTTTCCGTGCTCGTTTCCAAGCTGTGATCAAGACTTAATCACAGCTCGCCTTTGTATTAATAATCAATTTCTCTTCACTAGCAGAAAAGCGCAAACGCCACCCATCTGCAATTGGCATAGATCCTCATGAGCTCCCGCAGCTGCGGGGGCTTATGAGGATGTATGGCATCTTGCCTAGCCCATTAATAACTATCTTTTCACTTTTTTTTTCTATACCTAATCTTACGCTGGATTTCTGATATTAGTCTTGATCACTGCAAGAGGCATAGATCCTCATGAGCCCCCGCCATGCGGGGGCTCATGAGGATCTATGCCTCTTGCCTACCCTATTTATATCTATCTTTTCACTCTCTTTTATTTTTTTTTTATTTTATTTTTTTTCGATTCCTAATCTTACGCTGGCTTTCTGATTAGTTTTGATCACTGCAAGAGACATAGAGCCTCATGAGCCCCCGCAGACGCGGGGGGCCCATGAGGATCTATGCCTCTTGGTTACCACTTTACATGCACGTTTTCAGGCAGCTTTCGCTTTCAGAGACCCAGTTAATCTCTGTCTTTGTTACATTAATCCTGGTCACCAGTACCAACACTGATTACATCTAGATTGACCTTTTGTCCACGTTGATTCCTAGCACACGTCAGCTAATCCTTTTTCCATCAGCGACATGCGTAGATTATCATGGGTCGTTGCCGTACCACAGGTTAATATTGCGTGCGTTCATTACTAGGAAGTTCAGTCACGTATACAACAGGATAATATTGCGTGCGTTTATTACTAAGAAGTTCAGTCATGTATTCGTGATTGACCCCATTCACTGCCAGTGGCAGCAGGTTGTATTTCTGAAATCCGCTAAAATCCCTACACCCGTCTAAGAAACAAGAGGCTTTAGCAAGAGGCATAGATCCGCATGAGCCCCCGCAAGTGCGGGGGCTCATGAGGATCTATGCCTCTTGCTGACACCATTTGAAAAGTTGTATCCAGGTACCTTGTACGGCTTGGCGTAAAGTAAACAAAGATTTCAGTAACACTATCTGCCTCCACTGGCTGCAAGCAGTTATTCACACAGTACCTTGCAATGATTTGAAGAGGGTCTATAGGCCTTACTTACAGAAATGACAAATATCTATATGCTGATTTGCGTCTGCCTTCCGTGTGACACGGAAGGTTGTTAAAGGGTTCCAACCTGCGACTAGGCACACGCCAGCTAAGCCGTATTCATTGTCATTCGTCGCCGTCCAGCTAATCTGGAGAGGTGAAAGGTGGTACTGTCGAGAAAGTGGAAGGTATTGTTCTCTGTAAGCCTAGTCCGTCCAGGGCGAGGTGTGGGTGGTGTACCAAACATGTCCTAGCATGCAATGAGTTCCCACGAAACGATTATAACTCAACCGTAACTAAAACGATTATAACTCTAACGTAACTAAATTTACCTACGTGTTCAGTCAGTCATACCTAGCGCATCCACACAAGGGCAACAGAGCGCGTAATTGGCCAGCCCAAACCCTGGATTATCGGATAAGAGGCACTCGCAGTCAGCCCTAATCCCTTAATCCCCCCTCTTGGACCCCCTAATAACCCGTCCTCCGGTAAGACCAGGAGCCAGTTGCATGAGCGAGCAACCGCCCTCAGGAATAATCGCCTTAGCTCGTTCTGTTGGGAGTCGTGTATTATGTTGTTTGGTCTGTCAGACTGGTCGACATTGGAGCCTCTCGCTGGTCGATGAATGTGGGCCTTACAAGAGTTGTGTGCTGGTATGTGATTTTGGACCTTACGGCTTTCAGCCGTAAGGTCCAAAATCATAGACCAGCGCACAATTTTGAACTGGAGCGCAGGTGTTATTAGTAAAAGCCCGCATTCAGTTGTTTTTTTTTTTTTTTTTTTTTTTTTTTCATTAAGCGCAGGTGCTAGTACTGAGAACAAATGTATGATTTTATTCTTTCCATAAGGCGTTTTATTATTCATTCATTCATTCATTCATTCATTCATTCATTCATTCATTCATTCATTCATTCATTCATTCATTCATTCATTTTGGTGGGAGGTGTGGTAGTCCAAACACGCACAAGTTGCGGGAGTCAGAGGGACAATGAAATTTCATCAGTATTGTGGTTTCTAGGCGTGTCTTTCTTTAATGTTTTCGTTGTAAATTTCTGTTTGCCAGATAAACCCGGGATGTATCGATCATGACAAATGAAGTAAAAATATTTCCTTGTGAAAAGGGTTTCTTATAAAAAATGAAGATACAGCGTTTTGGATTTGAGATCCTTCCTCCGTGATATGGAAACAATCAGATCCGAAACATTGTGTCCTCATTTTTCATGTACTAGAATGGTTTCCAGCCTCTCTTCTTAGTGTTCTTTTATCGACCATGATTGCTAAAGAGAGTACCAGCTTTATTACTTTGGCTACTAAGTTTCAGCACCACGGCCTAGCTTACATTATACCCTTGTTGGTCGTAAGTTGGCTTTCAGCTTTAATCCATAAGGTTCAGAAAGAAACACCGTCACGTATCACGTACCCCTGAGCTCTCGTGGACTACCCGACTTTGTAGAGTGTCAATTAAGGCTAAAGAAGTTATTATTATTATTGTTATTAATGTGTCAAACTGATGTAAATAGACTGTCAAATCAGTGCTAATAGACGGTTACATTTATGTCTGTCAGTTAAGGTTGAGAAGATTGGCATTATTGTGCCAGATTGGTGCAACTAGACGGCCAAATTGGTGGTGTCCGATTGGTGCTAATGGACGACTAACCACTTGTACTAGGATTAGTCTAATAATAATTGAAACTGATTTGTTGCTGATTAACGCATTGGGTCTTGTCTGTCATGGATTAGACACGTGGGACTTGATTAACAGCGTAATCAGTTTCTTTTCAAAATAGCGTTGAACGGACTTGTTGCAAATGGTTTACAATTTAACTTGATTAATAGCGAAAGAGGTACACCTGCAAGAGGAATAGATTCTCATGAGCCCCCGCAAATGCGGTGGCTCATGAAGATCTATGTCTCCTGCTGGCCCCTTGGCTCCAGGACTCTTCAGAAAAGGGTTGATGGGGCAAAGGGGGTGGGGGTGGAGGTAGGGGGGGGGGTAAGATAGTAACTGAATGCCACAAGCAGCTAAATTCAGCACAATGCGTAAATATTGTCCATTTTTTCATTTAGATATTTTCGGATCAGATCTTATAAAGGGAATGATTTTTTAGCTGTCGATGATTTCGTCCGCGATGAGAGTGAAAGGGGTCCGAGGGGTGCCGTTGGGGGTTGGGGGGTGGGGGTGGGGAATAGTGGGGGTGCTGAGAAAGGGAGAGAAAAAACAGAAGAAAGAAGGTTAATAGATGAATATGGCAATTGAAAGATGGAGTCCTATCTTCAAAAGAGAGGGTCGGAGGGGGGGGGGGGGGGTGGGTGGGGTGGGAGCTGTGGGGGGGGGGAGGGTTGTGGGGGGGGGGGGCCGGACCACGAGGTAAAATGACTCTGAGATGAACATGATGGTGAGGGTGACGCGACCAGCCTGGTGAGGGGGTCCCTGTGAGTTGACAGGCCGAGAATGATATTTTTCCACGCCTGTTTCATACGTGTTGCTATTCATTTTGTCTCGGTATTTTTTAATGTTTGCAGGATTTTCTTTTCTATTGAGGTGTGTTTGCCATTTCCTGTTTGTGATCTTTTTCTGTCTTTTGATCTTTCCTGTCTGTCTGTCTGTCTGTTTGTTTGTGTGTTTGTTTGTTTGTTTGTTTGTGTGTTGGTTTGTTTTCGTTCAAAATACTAATGTTTTGCTTTTTTCTCTCTTTTCTTCGCAGATCCAGAAGAAGTGGCCTTTCTACAACCTTGTCGTGTGGCGATGGTAAGTACATGTAAAGTTGTACTTTCTTATATCGGCTAAATCCTTTAGTACAAATAAATACGAACAAATTATACGCACAGCGCATAACATTACACAACTACCCCAATGGCAACTCGAAGAGGCAATAATCCTCATGAGCCCCTGTAGATGCAGGGGCTCATGAGGCTCTATGCCTCTTGCAGATGTATTAACCCCTTGTATACGCAAACACCGGTGTTGCCCGCAGTTGCAAGGGTGTTAAAATGTTTCTATTCCTGACGCTTGCGTAGAATCCTCAGCAAATACAGAAGACATGAACTAACCATTCTTGTCACTTTTGAACGACGCCAGGACGTCGTGAAAATTTTCACAGTGAGCAAAGGTCCTCGGGTCGTCGACGGGTCGTGCGCGGGCCCACTGAGGCCGTCGCCGGCCCGAAGACCTTTCGTTACTGGGGTTTAGCAATGCCCAAAGAAGCACAGAGGATACAAATACCAACTGCATTTCTTACCAACCATCGACGCTTGCTTACGGCAAACCAGTACGTTCAGAACAAGCAGACGATTTCCGGAAATCAGAAGTAGGTCAAAGCTGCGCGATGTTTCGAAGAAAACAGTGGATTAAAAGCCCGGACAAACATGCGATATCGCATGTTTGTCCGGGCGTTTAATCCACTGTTTATCCGAAAGTTATACTGCACGCAGGCTTTTCTTTTTCTTTTCCGCACAAAACGTGGTTGCTGTTTGTGTTGTTTCTTGGTTTTGTTTGTGCTATTGTTTAAATGTTTGTTTGTTTGTTGTTTTTTGTGTTTTTTTTTTATTTTTATGGGGGATGTTTTGTTTGTTTTTTGTGTTTTGGGGTTGTTGTTTCTTTTTTTTTAATTTTTGTTTTTACCTTTTTTTTTTCTTTTTCTTTCTTTTTTTTTTTTTTTTTTTTTTTTTTTGGGGGGGGGGGGGGCGGGGGCGGTAGGAGGTAAGGGGGTGGGGGTGGGGGTAAATGTGACCCATGCTCCTGAAGAAAAAAAACCCGGAAGGGAGGTGTGGATTTATGGCCAAAATACACTAGCCCTTTAGCGATGTGAGTGGGAGGGTGAATTAAATGGCATGTTGGTCTGTGATTCGTACCCTTATAAACTGGCCCCGTACGATCCAGAGTCTTAGACCTGCGCTCAGTTCAAGTGCATTCAGTGGCTACATTTGATACTTTTTTTTAGACTGTAGCATTATAAAATTTACATTGTCCCTACAACAAATGTGGCATTAAAAAGGATCGGACGCGTTCCGCATTCCGATCCCACACTTTGACAAACCGGCGAGAAATGGCGAGAATCTTGACTTCCGGTAAACAGTTCCACAGTGCAGCCAGCCTCCTTTTTGTTACATGTTGTCATGTGCCTCTGCATGCAGCCAGTACGGTGGGGGGTTTTCCCCCCTGCACACAATTTTTGCGTCGGTGGGAGGAACTCATAAAGAACCAAGCATAGCATCTGGTTTCAGAAGTCGGACCCATTTCTTATTACACCCTTTCACTGATGAGAAAATAGAATCCAACATAATCTAAACACAAGAGGCATAGATCCTCATGAGCCCCCGCAATTGCGGGGCTCAGGAGGATCTATGCCTCTTGCTGACACCAATTTGTAACCATGTTTTATTGACAGATGTGTTTTTTGGCTGCTGAGTGAAAAAAAAAATCAGAAACAAAATATCCAATGGCACGAAAGGGGTTAATTTCTGCTTCCCGGGTCTACAGTATTGCATGTCCTAATCTGAATTTAAGCCATCCGTAAAAAGCACGCATTCTCATGAGCACTCATATATGGGTCCTTGAAAATTTATGCCACATAGTGTTTGAGGATCATGTTATTTACGTATCCGTGTCCAAACATTTAGATCTTTGCCCCTCTCGCGGAGAAACTGAGGAAGCGGAGTATATACTAGTCTGCTGAAAGAGGTATCGAGTCTCATGAGCTTCTGCGGCTGCAGTGGCTCATGAGAATCTATGCCTTTTTGCATTTTTGTTTCCAAAAGCCTAGTCATGTATTCACTGCTAGTAAAACATGTGAAGCTATTTGAAAATTGTAAGCATCTGCAAGAGGCGTAGATTCTCATGAGCCTCTGCAGCCCAAGTGGCTCATGAGAATCTCCATGCCCCAATCACTTACATCTCAGCTCTTCAAACAGAAAGAAAAAAAACATGAAGGGTTCCGTGTGTAAATGCGTCTGCAGTCAACAGCCTGAGCTCACGTTCAGCTAACGCGAGTCAGACCCCAGTATACAAAGGTCCTCGGGCCCACGATGGCCGCAGTGGGCCCGCGCACGGCTGTGCGCGGGCCCACTGCGACCGACGTGGGCCCGCCGTAGACGTTTTGCTTCTGGGGACGGGCTTCGTTTATCCTCAAACAGCTCATCATTCCTAATTTGAGTCAGAATGTCAATTTGTCCACGGATGCCAGTCTCAGCAGATCCAAGGCGCAGGCACACACAGGGGCATACACATACACACATAGGCAAACACCGGCAGCACACGCTGACTGGCATAGGCAAACAACGGCATGCTCGCTCCGAGACTTTATTGACGAATCACAGAAACAATAACACACACAACAATTCCCTCGCGCTCACGCACCGGCACGCAAACACGCATGCACACTGCCACGTACTTTCTCACGCAGGACATTTTTCTTGTATGAAGCAATGCATTGATGTTTACTACGTTGTGACTGGTCAGACGCGAAACTGAACGCTGTTGGCGACGTTCCGATTGGCTACGCATTTGCCTCAGCCTTTGTTCGCATTATTCCGATTGGTCGATCTATTACGTCAGCATTTGTTCGCTTCGTTCCGATTGGCTAGTCTGTTGACAGGTCTGGGTTTCCCTTATTCCGACTGGCTAAGCCCGCTGGGTTTCTGATTTAGCTAGCGGTCAACGCATGGATAAACCCGGCTACTCTGGTTCATTGGAGCGAGGCAGCGTAATGGTAACTTGCTGACACAGCACAATTTATATATAAGTTTCCCATAATCAGCAACTTTAACTCTTTGCCTGCTACTGACGATACCCCCGGCCTCTCGAGCGGTATCGTCAATCGCAGTCAAGGCCGGTTACACACGTTCACCGTCAGCAGACAAAAGTCACGTCTGTTAAACTTGTGGCGGAAAACAAAATACAGCTGTGCGCAGTGCCGTGTAGGCAGACGTGGGCCCGAGGAAAATTTTGCTTAACCTCTTACGTGCCGGGGTGAAGCGAACCCCACCCGGCTGCAAGAGACATAAATCCTCATGGGCCCCCGCATTCGCGGGGGCCCATGAGAATTTATGTCTCTTGTAAGTCCTGTGTTCTTTATGCCAATTATTTTGTCCCATTTTTAAATCTGTTTCGCCACGAGACTGTTGATGAACTTGCCGTCGTTTCAGACGCAAAATTCGTGGTCACTGACAGTAACAGGCATCTCCCACAACAGGTCGATCGCGTTGTCCATTTTAATGCAGGTTAATGATCCGATTTGCCGGTTACCGTGTTACGGTAAATGCCTCCCACTTCAGATCAAGAGCATACTTGGTTTCTGCTACTCCAGTCTTCAGAACTTTTCCGTGGCCTTTCTTCAGATTAGGTTTGGTATTACGAACAAAGCGGGTTCCATACAAACTGCAAAACAACACTCGTCTGATTTTTCTCTTTTTTTTGTGTGTGTGTTTTTGTTGTTGCAAATACCATACTGACAAACTGCGGACTTTGCAAAGGACTTTCATCGCCGTTTCTGTTCATGATAAAAGGGAACAATCAATGAGATTCGTTTGTCAAGGTTGCAGTTGTTGTTAGTGAGGTCTCGTTTGAAACGAACGACTGACTCCCAACAACGAACGAGAGAGAAATCAAAGCTGATAACCAGCTTTTCCCATAAGCATAGGCAACACGCCAAACATCTCCACGAGGCATAGATCCTCATGAGCCCGGAGGGCTCATGAGGATCTATGCCTCTTGGAGATGTTTGGACTGTTGTCTATGCTTCTGATGCACACTGGTTATGCGCCGTCCTCGTTCATTTTTTTTGGAGTCGTTTGGCGTAGACGTAACCTCTGTTATAAAAGGGAAGCAGCGACGGCATTTCTTTGTAAAGGTTGTAGTTCTGTTTCTCTTGCTATGTCGTGTTTGTGTTCATGTCAGAATGTTTGATCTAATTTCGTTGCGTTGTTTCCTTTCTGCATACTGCACTTAAGCCGTGTAAGACGTTTTCTGGACAAAGCAGCTCAACAAAAACAAAAGCGAAAAAAAGAATTGCTGAAGCGCTTTCCCCCAGTAGCAAAACAAAAGTCTTTTGGTCCACGACGCGTCCGCGCACAGTCGGCCGTTCTGCGCCAGAGGACCTTTGTTTATAGGTTTATTGTTCTACAGGTCTGTGTTTTAGTGTTTTAGACGCAGAATATCTAGGCTGAGAGAGAGAGAGAGAGAGAGAGAGAGAGAGAGAGAGAGAGAGAGAGAGAGAGAGAGAGAGAGAGAGAGAGAGAGAGAGAGAGAGAGAGAGAGAGAGAGAGAGAGAGAGAGAGAGATGATGAACGATGATGATGATGATGATGATGATGATGGAACGTTATTTTTCAACGGTAAAAGGTTTTGACAGAAAAGAGATCGTCATTTTACAAACTTGCCGTTGATAGCATCTACAGCATAAACAAAAGAAAATCAAAAACTGTATTTACATACAAAACCCAACAGCATCATTATATACAGGAAAAATAATAACACTCATCACACACACACACACGCATACACGCACACACATACACACGCACAAACACGCACATACGCACAGACACACACACACGCACGCACACACACACACACACACACACACACACACACACACACACACACACACACACACACATAATATATATAGGCAGAGAGACAGAGACTTAAATACAAGGACAGAAAATAAACCAATCTACCAGTAAATTCATTTTAGTCCAACAAGTGTCATCGTTCCTAATGCACCGCTGCAGACGGCAAAGAAGGCTGGATTTTCTATATCATTGTCGGGCGACATCTAGCTCATCTGTACCTCAGCTGGAGAAAGCCGGCGGGAGTTATTCTTCCACCAGCTACCAAATAAACACAACATTCTTTGATCCATCCTCATTGCCGCGTCCACAACTGGCGTCCCTATCCTAACACCTTCAATGCCATTGATCCCATTTTGAGTTTCTGAATTCTTTGTTTATTCAACGCCAATCAGCCATAGCTGCGCGAGGAAATGGATACAAAGTGGTCTCAGCAAGAGACATAGATCCTCATGAGCCCCCGCAACTGCGGGGGAGCATGAGCATCTATGTACCTTGCAGATGGATTTTTTTGGACATTAAAGGTGCAAAATGTCTCAAGCCAACAACGCTGATATGCCATAGCCTTGCGAGAAATGGATACAAAGTGGTCTCAGTAGGAGACATAGATCCTCATGAGTCCCCGCAACTGCGGGGGCTCATGCGGATCTTTGTCTCTTGCAGTTGGATTCTTTTGTTTTGTTTTCGACATTACAGGAGAAAACATGTCTCAAGCCAACAACCACACATTGTAAGGCCGCGAAAACAAAAAAATGCATACAAGAAACAAGAAGGTGCAGATCTCGGCCGTGAGGGTATAGCCTGAATAGGATTGATGCTTGCATAGCGATAGCTCAAGGGTAGTGCCTGAATAGCTGGGCGGCAAGCTATTCAGGCGCTACCCTTGAACTGTAACCGCCAATTTCATTCTCCCGCAATGCCCACCCCATGCATGAACCAACTGTGTCGGGTTTTCTCGCGGAGACCGCTGAAAAGCGTAGCAGCTGCGACCGTCTCGGGCACTGCCCTTCAGATCTCCCGGTCAACTCCCCAAGCTGTTCGCGGAAAACTTATCCCCCTTGTGTACCGCGGGGGGGGGGGGGGGGGGGGGGGGGAGCTGTATGCACAAGGGAGCTAACCCCTTTGCTGCCGCTGATCGTACATGAACTGTACGTCTGAAATCTGTGTAGATTCAAGGCAAAAGAGCTCCAGCCGTCGCAGGAACAATGGATACAATGGGTCTCGGCAAGAGGCATAGATCCTCATGAGCCCCCCGCTGTCGCGGGGGCTCATGAGGATCTATGCCTCTTGCAGTTGGATCGTGTTGAATTTTTTCTCGGCAGTGAAGGGGTTAAGGCGGACCGGCGGCTAAGACCGTGAAGGGCCCGCTCCTTGGGGCAGTGACCATGGGGCAAAGGAGCCCGTAATGCTCTTGGCGCGTCCGTCTTTATCCTCCAGTCAGGGTCCTTCAAAGCTCGCGAGGATCATTTTGTTGGCTATTCTTGTCGCAAGTGTGAAAATCTGGGCTCACGGTGTCCTATCCCTGGCAGCCGGTGAATTTAGATCCGAAAATATGGATGCCCTTCATCACTGCGGACATTTCGCTGTAAGGTGAGGTGTGGTGAGGTCGGCCTTGCACTGAGGAGCCCAACGAATGAATGAACGAATGAATGATCAGTCAATCAGTCAGTCTATCAGTCTGTAAATCCACCCATACATTCATCCGTCCGTCCATGATTCCATCAATCAAATAGTCGATCAAATTGTCCATCTATCAAATAGTAGTCAGTCAGTCTGTAAATCCATCCATCCATCCATCCATCAAGTAGTCAATCAATCAATCACATCCATCCATCCATCCATCCATCCATCCATCCCATCCCATCCCATCCCATCCCATCCCATCCCGTCCCATCCCGTCCCGTCCCATCCCGTCCCATCCCATCCCATCCCATCCCATCCATCCATCCATCTTTTTAGGTCTGTCCGTCTTTTTAGGTCTGTCCGTCCATCCATCCATCCTTCCGTCTGTCCGTCTTTTTAGGTCTGTCCGTCCATGCGCCATCCGTGCATCCATGTTTTCAAGAACCGTAAGAAATGAATTGCACGCACTCTATAAGTTGTCTCAATTCAGTGACGGTCCGCCTCCAAAACGTTCTGCTGTGATGTTTCTCGCATCACACGGACGCACAAGCTGTGTTTGTTTGGACACCTCTGCCATCTCCGAGTGTGACACCCTTTGTACAACTAACTGTAGACGATCCGAGAACTTGAACAGACTTTTATTATAGGCTATATCTAACATGGCGGACTTGTATGTAATTTTCTTAAATCCTGAGACAGTTTAAGGCGTTAGATTGGCTGTATGAACTCTGAATCAAGCTCAAGGGTGGTGCCTGATGACCTTGGCGCCTGAAGGCGCCAAGGTCATCAGCACCACCCTTGAGCTATCGGGGTTCGATCAAACGCTTTTGAGTAGGCGAGCCCGTCTGCTTTGTCAATCATGTCTATTTAGACTTTGTCGACTGACGTCTGCTTGTGTGACAGAGACGGTCTAAGAAGGGTTTAGAAGGACAGTAAACAGAGGTGATCGGGCCGAATCCGCCGCAACTGGAGGGCACACTCACAGCCGTGTGATGCGTGTGTGGGAGGAGTGGGTGGACAACTCTCGTTTATATAATAGGATTATGCCCCTTCTTTTTGACAAATACTATCCTGATATCACAGTTAGTAATAGGATTGACACAACAACAACAAAGTAGAAAAACAGAATTATTTACGTACCTTCTTGAAAAGAAAAGTGTGCACAAAAAAAGTAAATTGCGTTTGTGTTATGCTGTTGTAAACTGCTTTTAACTTGTTGGGTGTCGGTAGCGGTTTTCGTAGCGATGATTCGTGCAGGAATCAGTCATCGCGACTAAACCGCTACCGACACCCAAAGGGTTAACACCATTCAGCTAAGATCGGCAATCGCAGATAACAAGGAACTTCTGTAAAATTAGTTTCGTCTCTCTCTCTCTCTCTCTCTCTCTCTCTCTCTCTCTCTCTCTCTCTCTCTCTCTCTCTCTCTCTCTCTCTCTCTCTCTCTCTCTCTCTCTCTCTCTCTCTCTCTCTCTCTCTTAAAGTAGCTTAGCAAGGACAGATTGTAAGAAAGGCCTGCGCGGCTAATATCTCAATCCTTGGAAAATAAAGTTTCGTTCGTTCGTTCGTTCGTTCGTTCTCTCTCTCTCTCTCTCTCTCTCTCTCTCTCTCTCTCTCTCTCTCTCTCTCTCTCTCTCTCTCTCTCTCTCTCTCTCTCTCTCTCTCTCTCCCAAACTTACTAACTGAATTATCGTGAGACATTACCGCCGCCCCCGCTCAAACCGAAGCCACACTGACCTGACTGTACAAGCACTCAATCGGTCAAGCCACTCGATCACCCACAAACTCCGTGGCGTTAGCAGACGTCAGTGCAGCTATTCCTTTTCCAGTAGGCCGTAGCCTATTTAACCCATATCCTTCTGAGGCTAAAAGCTTCAAATTTGTACGCTGCCATAATTATGCAAGCCACATTATTGTACTTACAGATAAGGACATAGACCAATGGATTTAGTTCAAGCGTGGTGCCAGAATAGGCTTGGCGCCTAGAGGCGCCAAGCTATTCTGGCACTACCCTTGAACTATTTTAGTCAAACTTATTTCACACACTGGTGCATTCCGAATGATAAAGGTTAAAGATGTATACCTCTTAATTAACCCCGTCACAGCCACTGATCGTGCATTGCACGTCTGAAATATATGTCAGTTCCTTGCAAACCGGCTCCCACCCGTCCCATGAACAATGGACACAAAGTGGTTTCAGCAAGAACCATAGATCCTCATGAGCCCCACGCAATTTGCGGGGGCTCATGAGGTTCTGTACCTCTTGCAAGTAGTGTGGTGTCCGTCAGGGGTTAACTACTTAGCTGCCTGGAAGTTAACCCTTTCACTGCCAGTGGACGCAGATACTATGTGTTTTTTTTTTTTTTTGTTTTTTTTTTTTTAATTGATTTGTGTTTTGAAATCATGGTAGATTATACGGCATATACCCGCAGCCGGCGTCAAAGGATAGATACAAAATGGTTTCACCAAGAGGCATAGATCCGCAGGTGCCCCCCCCCCTGCAACTGCGGGGTCACATGAGGATCTATCCCTTTTGTACTGAGTAGGGGGGCGGTCAATTTTTTTCTCGTCAGCGAAGGAGTTAAAATGCGAACACCATCCAACTGCAAGAGGCATAGATCCTCATGAGCCCCCGCGAAAGCGGGGGCTCATGAGGATCTATGCCTCTTGCTAGGCATCATTCAGATCCACAGTTCTCACGCAGCACTTTGTATCACGTTTTCAGTCTCTGCCACGCTTAAAAATTCAAAGACTTCGTTCGTGATCATTGTGCTTGAAAGCGTCAAACACACCTGCCGTGCACGGTTTCTGAGAGTTTATTTCAACCACTGCGGGCAGCCGTGGGCAAAAGGCATAAGTTATTCGCTTTTAGAGCGTGTGCTTCGAAGGGTGGAACCAATCAGTCACGGTGTGATAATAATAATAATAATAATAATAATACTGTTATTATATAGGCGCTTTTTCTCAATTTTTGGGCGAATCGACTCAAAGCGCCGCGAACTGAAACCCAACACGCACACTCACGTAACAGACACGGATTTACGCCAGTTAAGACAAACACAGTACAAGACGGACGAAGGGCCAGTTCAGCTACTGAAGTTACAGTTTTGATCGCATGTATTTTAAATTTGTAAAGTGGCCTGAATCCGGTACCAAAAGTGGAGGGGGTGCGGGGTGTCTGAAATTTCATGTAAGGCCACCGGCATTAAAAATGGCAGCGGTTCACGCTATCGTGTGCCTGCTTACGTGTGTCTCTTCGGGTCAAGCCTAGCTACACGGTCGCCCTTCGGGTCAAGCCTAGCTACACGGTCGCCCTTCGGGTCAAGCCTAGCTACACGGTCGCCCTTCGGGGTCAAGCCTTATTTCCACAACAGACGGACAAAACAAACGTCTTTTGCGTATACACGCGCCCACGAACGTTTCCAGTCTGTGGTGAACGAAGCAAGTTATCCGCGTTACTGCTTGTTCATACGTGTGCGGGTCTGTGATTTTGGACCTTACGGCTTTCAGCACACCACAGCAAGACACGGCTTGTCCATGATAGTCAGTTCCAGGGTGGTGGCAGAATAACTTGGCGCCTATAGGCGCCAAGTTATTCTGCCACCAATCTTGAACTATCATGGTCGATCTGTCTCCTGAATTGTAATGCAGTCCTCAGAGGATAACTCCAAAATGGGGGTATTTCGTACCTCGGGCACAGTGAGTTAAGATTGGTTTTGTTTTGGGTTGGAAGTTCAGGGCAAGTTCTTCAATATCATAATCACTGACTCTGTGATAAAAGGCTTGGCTTGTTAGGCGGCATTGCTGATGTTCAATTCTTTATGTGTTTTCGCGTTCTGGTCTGCCTGCATGTGACCACTGGCAGTATCGCCCCGTCCTGCCTGTTTCAACACGATAACGCCTACTTTCAAACAAATTTGTAGTCGTTAAAACGACTTAAGGTGGCCACGGCTACTGGCAATTATTGACCTGTAGGAAAAGTCCAAAAAAAAAGTTTACTAAAGTAAACTACAGTAAAGTACAGTAAACTACAGTAAACTAAGCTAAACCCAGCTAAACCAAGTTATACTAAAGTAAACTACAGCAAACTACAGTAAACTAAACTAAAGTAAACTAAGCTCAACCCAGCTAAACGAAGTTATCCTACAGTAAACTACAGCAAACACTACACTATACTACACCACACTATACTACACCACACTAACTATACTATACTACTACTACCATACACTATACTACTACACTACTACATACATACTACTACTACACCATACTATACTACACCACACTATACTATACTATACCCTACTACACCATACTACACCATACTACACCATACTACACTATACTACACCATACTACACTATACTACACAATACTATACTATACTATACTAACCCAACCCAACTCAAACAAAACCGAATGAAAACGTTAATCCTGTCAAAAGCAGCCAAGCCTACGACTAAAAACTGGAAACGTTTGTTTTTTTAATCACAACTGACCGGCAAACACCAAACTTGCAGACCGCCTTCAGAAAGACCTTCTCTCGTTTTTAAGACTGTGCAGAATGTTACTTACATACAGTGGAGCAAAAGAAATACTACATTTTTGGAATCATCGGGAACACTAAATTCTAAAAATGTCGCATTTCTTTTGCTCCTGGGTATAATTTCTTTCCTCTTCTGTTTAACCCACTTGCGTATGCAGCCACCGGTACTGTATGCATTGTCGGTGGCTTCATGCACAAAGGCGTTAACACATTTCAATATTCTCGTCTCACAGTGTAGCGGACAGTGCAAATCTTGTCTATGCTCTAATGCATTTAATTCATCTTCAGATTGAACTCTAGGGTCGCAGTTCAAATTTGGGGGGCTGCCCTCTGAACATTTCTTGACAGTCCAGGGGGTCGGGTTAGGTGGCTGTTAAGGTTTAACGCCAAGCAGGCGACCATGACCGTCCCCACGAGGTCCAGGAGGTAAAACGACCGTGGTAGTTCAAGGGTGGTGCCAGAATAGCTTGGCGCCCCAAGGCGCCAAGCTATTCTGGCACCACCCTTGAACTATCATAACCGATCCATATCTTGTTGAAAAAGATTGTGTCTTGGCTAAATGCTAAATGTCTGCTACGTAACAGCTATTCAGTGTAAGCGCCCCTTTTTTGCTTTGAAAAAAAATTTCAAAGCGAACCACCCACAGTGCGAAAGTTAAGCTTGTTAATCCAATAGCGAAATCCCTTCTGAGAGCAAGTGGCATAGAGTTGCATGCGCTGCTGCAGCCGCAGGGGCTCATGAGAATATATGCCTCGTGCTGGCGCAGCTGTGAGTCTTATTTGCTTCCTCAGATTGAGGGGGTCACGCAGGCTTTGGTAAACGAAAGGTATAGCAGTTAATCCTTGTAAAAAAAAGAAAAAAGGTCTGATTTGAAATGCTCCCCATAGGGCTTAACTCATTTTGCCCGCGACACACCACAGCAAGATATGGCTCGACCATGATAGTTCAAGGGGGTGGCAGAAAGACGCCAAGCTATTCTGCATCACCCTTGAACTATCATGGTCGATCTGTGTCCTGAATTGTAATGCAGTCCTTAGAGAATAACTCCAAAATGTTGGTTTTCGTACCTCGGGCACAATGAGTTAAGCCTGCCTTTGTTAAAGTTGCACAACGCAGAACTTCGTGAAACTTTATAAAACGTTGATTGGCAGAGTTTGTTGGTATATCTTTCTTCTTCTTTCTTTTTCGCCATCGACAGTAGAGTCAATGCTCTTCTAAATGTACACCAGCTGGAACGAACAGTAACAACACGCAACAAAATAGACAAACAAATGAATTAAACCAGCAGTTAATAGACAAACAAACGTTGGTTAGTCTTTGAGCTGACTGCTCGAAGCTCAGAGATCCAGAATTACAGGCTAGCAAAAGACATACATGAATGAATGAATGAATGAATGAATGAATGAATGAATGAATAAATGAATGAATGAATGAATGAATGAATGGTCAGTTTTGTTTAGATATACTTTGATGTCTGTGTCACAGTTTTGGAGACAGATCAACCATGACAGTTCAAGGAGGCACCAAGCTATTCTGGCACCATCCTTGAACTAACATGGTCGATCCAGATCGTATTGTAGTGTTCCAGGGCTATGTGGGTTAACAGTAAATCACAGTCCAACACCCGTACGATTTATTCAGCAAGCGATCCTGGACAGATAATCTCCCTAACAGGATATTCCCTCTTTATAACGCGTGTGATCAGAATACTATCCACACAAGTGGTGTAAGGCTAAAATTATTGCTCATAACATTTGGCTTCCTCCGCCCCCCCCCCCCCCCTCCCCCCCTTGAGTCGCGGGGATTACGTGTGTAGCCCACCTCCACCCCCATCCCCACTTCCACCGCACCTCTCACACCTTCAAGTGTCCTCTGCTCGAGTCTACAGACGCAAATTGACGCGCGAATAATTTGAAATTCAATTCTCGTCGGTCAAGAACGCTTCTATATATGCCGTTCCTGCAGTGACTTGCTATGTGCACTAACCCTTTGCGTGTCGTTAGCGCTTTTTGTCGCGCTGATTCCTACAGGAATCATCGCGACAAAAACCGCTATCGACACGCAAAGGGTTCATATTCGCTTTCTCATACAGTGCGTTAGGTAATAATGTTTTAAGTCTGTAGCCTGATGGAGGAGGCTGTAAGGGGTCCAGGCTGTAGTTGCCTTCAGCCCGTTTAGCACACCTGACTTTTGATCCGTGTTTACCTTGAGCTTCACCGCTACCTGCTTGTCGCGTCAGGTGTAGCGCAGACTATCACAGTAAGTGCAGGGTGTCTGCACTTTTCAATTGGACGGACGAGCTCTCACATGACAGTGCCTTGTCTCACGAGGGGAATTTTGGCCTGCCATGCCATTAGATGAAGAACTTGCTTGCTTGATTGATTCATTCATTCATTCATTTATTGATTCATTCATTCATTTATTCATTCCTTAATTGATTGGTTGATTGATTGATTGGTTGATTGATTGACTCATTCATTCATTCATTCATTCATTCATTCATTCATTCATTCATTCATTCGTTCATTCATTCACTGACTACACTGGCCTGAAGTCTCAATGTACAGCAGATGAAATTTGGCATTCCTTGCCATTAGATGAAGAACTTGATTGATTGATTGATTGATTGATTGATTGATTGATTGATTGATTGATTGATTGATTGATTGATTGATTGATTGATTGATTGATTGATTGATTCATTGATTCATTCATTCATTCATTCATTCATTCATTCATTCATTCATTCGTTCATTCATTCACTGACTACACTGGCCTGAAGTCTCAATGTACAGCAGATGAAATTTGGCATTCCTTGCCATTAGATGAAGAACTTGATTGATTGATTGATTGATTGATTGATTGATTGATTGATTGATTGATTGATTGATTGATTGATTGATTGATTGATTGATTGATTGATTGATTGATTGATTGATTGATTGATTCATTCATTCATTCATTCATTCATTCATTCATTCATTCATTCATTCATTTGCTAACTACACTGGCCTGAAGTCTCAATATACAGCAGAGGGTTAGTTCTTTCCTCCGATTTCTTGATTTGTTCATTTATTGGCTGCCTGACCGCCTGTCTGCTTGACTGACTGACTGTGACTGACTCATGGTCTCACTGACTGATCTTAGTCTCAATTTTTCGTACAATAAATAAATATGCGTCCCACGATAGTCCTTTCAGGCGTTGTCGTCAGAGGGGACACACCTCTCACATGAACCAGTGAAAGAAGGGACTATTTTGGGCCGCTCGCACGACTCTGTCCCGCCAAAAAGACCCTTCCGTTTACACGAGGCATATGTTCACACGAACCCCTTAGCCTTCCATGATCTGCATCAGAAGCACACCTTCTTCTAAGTTCCTGTAATGTTTTGCATAGATCTACAAGGGGCATAAACGCTTTATTTTCTCACCTGAACGGCGCATGGACTCTTTTATTGTCCTTGCGACTTCCCTCTGCAAGAGGCATAGATTCTCATGAGCCCCTGCAAGCAGGGGCTCATGAGAATCTATGTCTCTTGCTCGTTCATACTTACGCCGATTTAACTCGCCTCTCTCATAGAACAAACAGACCTCTAACACTACGACAGTCTTAGAGATAGCCTGGCTCCTTTGACTTTCTGCGTTAGACCAAGTCTTCTTACTTAAACCTACATCTCTGCTACCCAAAAAGAGGAAGTTATCGGAGGATTAAGCCTGCAGTCGGACAATCGCAAGCGTTCCCCACGTTTGAATGTGTGGGTCCACTCCCTTGACAGGACTTCAGTCTTGGAATGGCGTCCTTTATGACGTCGTTGGCGTTGTGTTGTCTCACCTCTCGGTCAGTTGTCTCTTTCGTTTTATTACTTCGGTGGTGCGTTAGGAAGGGATGTCTGCCTGTAGTTAGCTCAAACGTGGTGATAATGTACAGTGACTAAGTGTGTTTTTCACGTGTTACTATTTGACAGGTAAAAAGTCGAAATAGTACTCAGGCAATAGTGACTGATCTTTAACTCTTTAATCAACCAGGACGAAACTATCAACTTCTGGAGATATCCTCTGAGGTTTGCGTCAGCGTTCTGGAGAAAGGTCGACCGTGATAGTTTAAAGGTGGCGCCGGAATAGCTCGGTGCCTACAGCCGCCAAGTTTTTCCGACACCACCCTTGAACTATCATGGTCGAATCACATCCTGTCGTAGCTTGTCAAGGGTTTATGCGTTAATGGTAGTGTAATATTTTTCACGCGGGTTTTAGTGTTTTATTGCTTCAGGTGTGTGTTAGCGGGACAGTGGTGCCATACGTGCATAGTGTCTACAATGTGTCCTATAAGTGTCCCAAATTTGCTAGGTCACAGTCCAAATAGTGCTCAGGCAAATAGTGACTAGAATATAACGTTCTAGGTAATGGATGTACTCGTCTTCAGGTTAAAATAAATCCCGGACTGCAAAAGGTCCTCGGTATGACGTCTACCGCCATTGGCCTGCACACGACGACTGTGCCTGGACCAAATACAACTCACATCGGCCCGAGGACTTTTGTTCTGTCTTGCCTCAGACGTTAACATAGTGGTGCCGTGTGTATCTGTATAGTGTCTACTTCGTGTGCTTTAGAAGTGTTGCTTTTTGCCAGGCAAAAGTCAAAATAGCGGTCAGGCAACAGTGACTTAGTGTTAATCTAATCATGTTCAGGTTCTGGCGTTCTACTGCCCTAGTTGTGGGGCGATAGAGAAGTGGCGACCAAGTAGCGTCTGTGCTGAAGTGTTCCCGTTTGCCAAACTAAGGCTTAGCGAAATAGTGGCAGTCGACTTTGATCTAATCACTATCTTGAAGTGCTTGTTGTTGTATTGCATCCGCCACAGTTGGTACAAGGGTGGTGACTACTATTTATGGTGTGTGTATTTGCTGAAAGAATACCCAGCATTGGACTCAGCGATAGCGACTGTACGAAGTGTTCTAAAGTTGTTTGCTGTGTAATCATGAAGAGAGTGTAACTCTTAAGCTCCCAGAACTAAATGACTTCTATTCTATAGAATGGAAGTCATTTAGTTCTGGGAGTTTAAGAATTGAGTTGCATTTGACTGTACGAAGTGTTCTATAGTTGTTTGCTGTGTCATCATGAAGAGAGTTTAACTCTTAAACTCCCAGAACTAAATGACTTCCATTCTATACAATGGAAGTCATCATGTAGTTTAGTTCCGGGAGTTTAAGAGTTAAGTTGCATTTGACGTACAGTCAAATGCAGTCTGATCTGTCTTCATGATGAGCGGTGGTTCTATGACGCGTTTCTGTGACAGATGGGGACGCAAATAAATAACTTCATGACGAGCGGTGTATATGCGTAAACGTGAACATGATTGGTTGAAGATCCGTGACACATTTTGGATTATACAGTTGTGAGACACAGCTAACTTCCGATCAGTCGTATACTTTCATCACAATGAGCGGTGTATATCTGTAGGCCTGAAGATGATTGGCTGAAGAACTGTGACACATGGAGGATTATACCGCTGTGGGATATTCATTATCTAACTTCAGGCCGCTTTTATCATGATAACCGGTGTTATAACGTGAAGATGACTGGATGAAAATCGGTGAGACATTCGGATTGTGCCAACAACATTCGGATTATTGCAAATAACTGACTTCCGATTAGACGTATACTTTTATCATGATGAGCGGTGTATATGTCTTAGCATGAAGGTTATTGGAGGAAGATCCATGAGACATTCTGGATTATACAGCCGTGAGATACAACTACTTTAACTATTTGACCGGATGAACGTGTTTTGCACATTTTGCATAGTGCACCAGTGGGACACAACTAACTTCCGAGAAGACGCGGGTTTGTTAACGTCAAAACCGATGCATAAGTGACTATTAAAAGATATAACACTGGCGCCTGTGGGACATGGCTTCCTTCGCTCCTGATTGGCCGGCATACACGCATGATGTGTATTATCCACGTTATGGTCGTGATGGATACCGAAGGCACGTGAGCAGGCGAAGAGGTATGAATCAATAACACGTTGAAATGTGGAGGGGAAAAAAAAAACGTATTTGGGGGTGGGGTAAGGTGGGGATAAGGGAGGGAAGGTGGGGGTGTGGAATGCGGATGGTGAGGAGTATGGGACTGCTGGCTTGTAATGCCATATACATGTTTGTGAACTCGAAATTTTGAAAGTCGCGTGCCCAAAGCGAAGAGTTTTGTGTGCCCAGTAAACTGGAGGTCCTCGGGCCGACGTTGTCCTGAGTTGCCAGTCGTGCGCGTTGGCCAACTCAGGCCAACATCTTGCTTTACTGTGTAGATCGACACATGTCTCATTCTACTGGCAGGTTGTAATTCTATTTATGTTTCATTTGCTCTCTATAGTGAGTAGCTGAGTCTACTGTACGTGCGTCTATTTTTGTCGTCATGGGTTTACACAAACGTTCAATGGTATAGTACAGAAGGTTTCATAGTAACACCCCACTCCATACCCTCACACCCTGTCACCAACTCCCTCGCACCCCATGTCCTTCGTCCATGTGTAGTACGGCCATGTTCTGGCAAAATGCAACAAGTCCTTTTTTTGTGAAACGCGAGATTTTCATTTTAATCCGTTCAGTGCCGAGAAATTTGAGCACCACCCAAACTGCAAGAGGTATAGATCTTCATGAGCCCCCGCATTTGCGGGGGCTCATGAGGATCTATGCCTCTTGCTGACACCACTTTCTAAAGCCGTGTCCCTGGGTCAGCGAGGGTTTGAGTCTGCGTCTGCTGGCACTGGACGAGTTAATACAATGAAAATTGCGTCATTCACAAAAAAAAAAAAGGACTTGTAAAATGTTGTCTTCGCAAGGCGCAGTACTTCGACCTACCAGTCTGCCACTCGATAACATATATATTTGCACCTGACCCGCCGTAGAAAATAGGTTAATATTGTCTGATGGCCTTTTAACCCATTCGAGACGTGTCGCCTCCGGCTACGCGGCTTAAGCCGCGTATCCGGAGGCGGCACGTCTCGAATGAGATAACAAGATGTTTTCTGCAACTTTGCAAATGTATAAAGTGTGTAGAGTATAAAGTGTACTGGTGTGTGATTAGTGGAACTTTGGGCACTAAGCGAGACTTGGCTTGCCGTGGTCGACGTGTCTTGGTTGATGTAAGCGAAGCAATTTGCATAGAAAGAGTGACGCTTAAAAAGGCGTTGTTATACCCGAATTAAATTATATTCAAGGACAACTACAAGATTCGTGGATTTTGACCTCAAAGCTATTCGGGCACCACCACTGACCGATTTGTCTCCATAAACTGACACGTATTGCAGACTTCATTTGATAACTACAAAATTTGACAATACAAAATATGAGATTTTTTTTTTTTTACTACATTGTGAGTTTGGGACTGTTTTTTTCTATCATTTTAATTTTTTTTTCTTGGTGCTATTGTATCTGGAGCCGATAATTTCTCAATTTGTGAAGGCAAATGGCAGCTGAAGTCCATTTTTGTGGAAGAAAAAAATGTTATTGTAATGGAATGTAAAGCTTGTTTTCCACAATAATGAACCTGCCGTCTTTTGTTATATCAGGGCAGGTTATATAATTCGTTTCTCCCCCGCCCCCTCCCTCCCTCCTCCTCCCCCTCCCCAAGACCCTCACCACCAACCCCAACCCCCACTCCCCGACCCTCCCCCCCTTACCACCCACCCCTACCCCGACCCCTAAAGCGCTTATGAACTATGCAATCCAGACCAATGGACTTTAGCTGCCATTTGCCTTCACAAATTGAGAAATTATCGGCTCCAGATACAATAGCACCAAGAAAAAAAAATTAAAATGATAGAAAAAAAGTCCCAAACTCACAATGTAGTAAAAAAAAAATCTCATATTTTGTATTGTCAAATTTTGTAGAAAAAAAGTCCCAAACTCACAATGTAGTAAAAAAAAAATCTAATATTTTGTATTGTCAAATTTTGTAGTTGCCACATTCCTTCTGCCAATGAAGATAAGTAGCGGCTAATCTCTCTGTTTGTTTGTTTGTCTTTTTTTGACAAAGAGTATTTACCCGAAATATTAATAAATTGTGTTGTACCCGTCTTTTCTAAGCGTGTTTCTTTCTCCGTTGGGTACTTCTTTGCTTATGAACTAGCATTGCACAGGAGCTAGCACCAGAGGTACGTAGTTCTAGGGTCACTCTGTGCATTCCATAACCGCCCTAGTTTGTCTGTTTGGTTTCAGCCTTAGGCATGTAACTCTGTGCGAATACCTGTTTGATTTCTGCTTAACCCTTTCAATGCCGACAAAAAACTGAACGAAATCCAACTGTAAGAGGCATAGATCCTCATGAGCCCCCGCAATTGCGGGTGCTGTGTGTGTGAACAGCTGTGTGTGAATACCTGTTTGATTTCTGTCTTAAGAAGATAAACCCTTAGGAAAATCCCGCCAGGTGCAGCCATTTAATAACTTGAGAGCTTATGGATGGGGGGGGGGGGGAGGGGGGAGAGAGAGAGAGAGAGAGAGAGAGAGAGAGAGAGAGAGAGAGAGAGAGAGAGAGAGAGAGAGAGAGAGAGAGAGAGAGAGAGAGAGAGAGAGACAAGGGGAGGGAAGGGTGGAGGGAAGGCGAAGGGGGAGAGTTGTGGTTGGGGTGGGGGTGGGGGAGGGGGAGAGAGGATGTTATAATTGTAATAATTTTTTTTTATTCGAAAAATGCGTATTCCGTTAAGCCACACTGTTTGTCGTTTTATGATAACGAGTGTGTGTTTGCGTGTGTGTGTGTGTGTGTGTGTGTGTGTGTGTGTGTGTGTGTGTGTGTGTGTGTGTGTGTGTGTGTGTGTGTGTGTGTGTGTGTGTGTGTGTGTGTACGTGTGTGTGTTCGTCCGTATGTGAATGTGTGTGGGTTTTTTTTTTTTGGCGGGGGGAGGGGGGAGGTAAAGATCTTGAGGGGGACAGATGGAACATAATCTCTATTTAATTCAAAGGCTTCCAAAGCTTTTTTTTTTCTGATTTAAAGAAGTCATTGAGATTGCTAGAGGACCTATCTAACTCAACCGATCAGCGCTGAAGTAGCCTGCAACAAAGCATATCACATCTTGTCTTATCCGTCTCATACTGAAACGTTTCATTGTACGTCGGCAATTAACTCCTTCGAGTCGTGCCGCATAAGGTTACGCGAAATATAGCCGCGTATCCCATTGCAGCACGCCTGCAATGAGTCAACTCAATGAAGGAGCCACTCATCAATAGCTGGGAAAGTGTCGTATGGCGTTGCCTCCGGCAACGCAATACGACACTTTGCAGCTATTGATGCGGGACGCCCTGAGTGAGTTATAGGGAAACAATTTTTTCTTGCCCCAACTTTCCTTTGATGTAAACGAACGAAGCCCTGGCTGTGGTCGGAGTTGTGACAATATTGTGTTTGGGGTCTGTGTTTGCTTCTTGTTAAGTGGTGTTACCGTCTGACGTTACAAGTAATGCGCATTTAACCAGGCATGAAGAGTTGTGGTAAGCAGTTAACCCTGTTGCTGCCGCTGACGGGGGTCAGGTCAACGCAGTTGTAGAAGGTGTAAATCTACCCCCCAGCGTAAGATAACCCAGGTGTGCGTAAAAATATTAATGTAAACATGGATTTACACTCCTGTGTGCACTCCTGTTCGTGAAACGTTAATATCGTTGCTCGTTTAGACGTCAGCTTAAGGTCTTTTATTTGCCCACCACGAAGGTGATTTCAAAAACGGAGCACCATATCATTTGATTTGAACAAATTTTCCACCTCCAGCTCGATTCGAACCAGGCAACCTTTTGGCAGTGATTCGAACGCTCCATCACCTGAGAATCTCAGCTCCCCAAGTTCTGTTCTTGTGTCGGGACTCCGTATGTGTCGCTCGACACACGGCTAACCAAGACATGCTTACAACACAATACGCAAAAGCTCATCGGGCCGACGTCTGCCGCAGTTGGCCCGCGCACGACCGTGCGCGGGCCAACAGCGGCCCACGACGGCCCGAGGACCTGTGTGACACTGGGTACACCGATACCCGACCTACCACATACCTCGAATATGTGTGCCTGAGCGACCGAGTACGCGTACTGCAAGTGGGATTGAAGCCTACGTGGGCCCGATGGAGGTCCTGTGGTACAGTGGGTATGCGTTCCCGACATAATTATACCATGAACGAAACTGTATGCCTGAGAAACCCAGTGCAGCAATAAGTGACGCGATAAAAATTGGGTGCGCGGCCCGCACTGTCAACACACAAAAATACCCCGTGGTACCTGTGTAGTCTATAGACGCTAGTTCTACCTTAGCCAATTTAGACCCGAGTCCCTACAGCAAGAGATCGATTGCCCATGATAATTCAAGGGTAGCGCCAGATTATCTTGGCGCCTTAAGGCGCCAAGCTAATCTGGCACTACCCTTGAATTATCATGGTCAATCCACCTCCTCCTACTGGTACATAGTCGTTAAGTAACACTTCCAAAATTTGGGAAATGCACCCGCGGGGCTTAAAGGGTGAAGCCTTTGGCTGTCTGTAGCCGGCACGCTTTGTCGCGATGATTCCTGCAATAATCATCGCCACAAAGCGCGCTGCCGAACAGCCGAAGGGTTAAACACGTCACATACGACCACGGGAATGGATTGACCATGACAGTTCCAGAGTAGTGCTCGACGATCCGGCAGAAGCTCATTCATCCTTAACCCCTTCAACTGCCAGTGGACGCGTATTTAGTTTCAAAGTCAATTCAGTTCAAAAATCTTTTATTTGTTAAATATTTTAGTATACAAGGGAAATCTGTCTTCGGCTCACAAACATGAACAAGCAATTAAACAGATAATGATTTAAATGAAAATCACTCTCCACGCCTGTTGGAATCTATAATCCTTGCCGAATCACATTCTAATCATCACTTTGAATCACATTATCACCTTCGTTTCTGTAATTCTGAGATTCTGAGCAAAAAACATGCATCCGAAGAACAAGGGCACATAATAAAAAAAAAAAAATTGTCATCACTCGGCAGATATAGGAATGTTGGGCTGAGCCTTGCAAACTGCTGACCACACATCTTGCGGCGAGTTGCCCTTACTGATCGGCAGATAGGGCGGTCCGATGGCCCTTTAATTGCATCGTTGAGGCTCACACAGACGGGACAATTTTAGCAACGCAAGCATGTTTCGTATTGCCGCCCCTTTCACACCTGGAGCTAAAATGATGGGAATGAATCTATAGGCATGTGCTGTAAGGCGGCCATGCCTTGATAACTTTAACCACTTTCCTGACACTGAATGCATATTTTGTTTCTGAAATCTGTGTTCACGCAACGGCCAAAAAAACACACCTGGTCAAGAAACGCGATACAAATAGGTCTCAGCAAGAGATAGATCCTCATGAGCCCCCGCGACAGCGGGGGCTGATGAGGATCTATGTCTCTTGCAGTTGGATCACGTTCACTGTTTTCTCGGCAGTGACTGAAAAGATGAAGCCTATAGCAAGACTATGAAACATATTTTTAAACGATCTGAGATTTCAGGTATACGAAAAACTATTCTGCACAAAACTTCCAGCTTTATTATTTTTTTTTCTAAGCAGTTTCTAGCAGATTCAATATTGCTATAACTTCTGCTCTTCTGGCTTTTACAACCTTCACTTGTACTTCCAAAGTCTCCATTACTAGTACGGTCACACTGCCCGGCTGTTACGTCAGAGGGGGCTGTAAGAGGGATGTCTCTGCGTTTACCCAGGCAATTACGGATGTGTTTGTTACGCCACGAGAGGACACGAATGTTCCAATAATTGTTTGTACAACCACTCGCTCCCTGTCCCGCACGGTGTAACGTGGCGCAAAGCAAACCTCTCAGTCACCGGTGGACAATCGCCCATATACCCCGCCAACCCGTGGTATAACAGCGATAAGTGCACTTCAGACCTGCTACGTGCGGCGGTGATACTCTTGTGTTCTAGTTTCAAATGAAAGTCCATTAGCAACATTTTCCCCTCTGCTAGAGGCATAGATTCTCATGGGCCCCTGCCTTGCAGGGTCTTATGAGAATCTATCCCTCTTACTTGAAGAGTTTGCTGTCTCCCGCTCTCAGACGCAATCAGTCGCGGGTTTGTCTGCTATCGACTAGTTCATGTATTCATTCGCCGGTACTCTAACTTAAAAGAGACACGGCTGTGATCGAAAATCTCATAGTACAACTGTTCCTGCAACAAATTCCTGTACTCATTACACACTCTTAGACAGGTAACAAATGAAAAGGTATGCAGAAAGTGCCCATTGGTAACTGCCATGAAACTCTTCACTGATAGAAGCGTAATATTTATCACGAACCTGCCAAGGCGAACATCTGTAAGAGGTGGCTACCTATCTAAGCAGACGACCGATTTTTTGGTCCTGTGTTGTTGTGTGTGTGTTGTTCTTTTTTTTCTTTTTCTTTTTTTTTTTTTTTTTTTTTTGGGGTGTTTTTTTTTTGTTTTTTTTTTGGTTTGTTTGTTTGTTTGGTTTGTTTTTTGTGTTGCTAAGATGATATTGTGTAAGGAGCCACAGGGCGACCACATAATTGTTATTTCTTTGGTGGCCCCCTTTCATAGGTTTACTGATAGCGTACACGTACCAAGTGCTTGGAAGGTGCAGGAGACTTAACCGTTTGTCTGTCCAACGCTGAGTAACTGCCCTTGGTATGTGTACCGTTTCTGCCAACGCAATAGCCTCGCCTATTTGGCATGTGAAGGTTTTTTTTTCTGAAACTGTCTCAAAACTCATAACCCTTATGCCCAAGACACACTGGTAAAAGAAAAATAAAATACATACTTAAGAAAAAAAATACAAGAGGCATAGATTCTCACGAGGATCTACGTCTCTTGCAAATGGGTGTCGTTTGCATTGAATTGAAGGGGTTATTCCCCGTGCCCTCGTGCAAAAGATAAGTGAGTTTGTAATCCAATAAGATCAGACCTACTTTGTGAACAACATTCAAGTATATACAGCGGTTGCGTTACTGGGAAATGGCATCCTGTATGCAGTGTGTATACACTAAATCTCGCTGCACACTGGTCGTCTCTGTCGATTCGCTGCGCTGATCATCGCAGCGAATCTAAGGAGACAAACTGTGATCTTGTTGAAAGGGTCAACTTGGCAATGTCTAGGAGTAAATTTACCCAGCGAAAATATGCCCACCCTGTGAAAATGCAACTACCCCAGCGTAATTTTGCACTAGACCAATTTCACGCACATTTTCTCAGCTGAATGGCTTCAAACCTGCGTGGTTTCGATCATGCTGGGCACTATATATACTTTGAAAGATTTGCACTAGGCAGAATTAAGTAGAATAGCGGCAATGCAAATTTACACGGGATGGATTCAAGGCTAGGTGGATTTGTGCAGAGTAGATTTTTGCTAGGTACATTTACGCCCACATATAACGAAGATAGCCCATGCAACCCAAATCTCTACTATCCACAAGAAGTCATAGATCCTCATCGGCCTGTGCGAGGTTCAGGGGGTCCTCAGAATCTATTAAGATCCTCATGAGCCCCGTGCTTCTCACAGAGGCTCATGTGGATCCTGCGTTGCAAGGTCTGGGGAGCTGCACCATATACATCTTGTTGTCAAAGTCTGTGTAATGTGCGCAGTCACACGAAGGACCAAAAGTGCAGAGCTGTCCTCTGAAGGCTACACCCTAGTTCAGCAAAAAGGATCGACCGTGATAGTCCAAGGGTGGTGCCAGAATAGTTTGGCGCCTACAGGCGCCAAATTATTCTGGCACCACCCTTGGACTATCGTGGTCGATACGTCTCTTGGTGTAGCGCCTACAGGCGCCAAACTATTCTGGCACCTCCCCTGGACTATCATGGTCGATCAAGCATACGTCGGCTTTCGTTCTTGCCACGTCAAGGATGAGGGCAGGAAATCCATTTTTGTGAATAGCGAGATCTTCGTTGTGTTACAATGAAAATCTCGCTTTTCACAACAACAAAAACCTCCGGATTTGCTGTATTTTGCCTTCACAAGACAGAGTTGATTCGAGCATTGGCCACGCTGACGTTGGTCTGAGGATCTGTTGCTCACTGTGAGGCTAGCGTGCTAATTAGTCCTGACTAAGCCGCCTCAAGTCTAATTTGAAGGCCCACTACCGTCGTGACTGTTCAATGATACACTTCTGTAACAGATGTTTACGAAACGCTACACACAGGTCCAGTTAGGGTTCGTTTAGACACAGGACAATCCAGTTCAGCACACGTCGTCTTTATATCGAGTAACCTGACGATGACTCCACTCTGCTCTAGAAACACAACGCTTTCAGCACGAGAAACAGATTTTTATTAAAATAGATAGCTAGACACGCCTAACGGCTGTGCAGAATAAATAAGTGTGATTGCGCGTGTGCTTTTGCTGCGTGCCCAAACTGCTGTTAAAGTGCATTAGGTGTGTCGACAAGGCGTAACAAACACATGTGTTTTCAGACTTACGAGTAATGGTACTTTAACACGTTCTGCCCCAGGACCGAAATCTCCGAATTTGAAGGACTGTATTACAATTCTCGCCACAGATCGACTATTAGTTCAGGGTGGTGCCAGATGCTTGGCGCCACAGGCCAGCTATCTGGCACCATCCTTGACCTATCATGCTCGATCCATGTTTTGCTGTGGTGTGTCGGGGCTGAATGAGTGACGGCTATAATGTGTGCTATCTATTGCTTCACGTCCTTATCCATGTGTTTCTTCTTCCTCTGTTACAGGCAGCACGCTGTCGTCAACCGGCTCGTTCAGGTCGGAGATGGAACTGAGCGAGAGCGGATCCAGCCTCTCCTCCTCTTCCGGGTCAGACATGGACCTGGCGGCCCTGCGCGACCCCGCGCGCCTGACCTTTGACCTGCTCGTCGACCCTCACGAGATGTGTCCCTTGCTGGATGTGTACGAGCCGCTGGTTGGCTGGATTGACCCGGATCTGCGCATGTTCCACGCGTGCGAACGTCCGGCGGGTTCATCCGGAGTGAGAAGACACGTCCACTCCAACGCCAACGGAAACTTTCGTTCAATGAACAGCGGTCACGTTCAGTCCACCTCCAAAAATCACGCTGTCCCCACCAGTATCAGCCGTGATACAGACATTCAAAACGGTCCTGCCAAGGGTGGTATTTCGAGTCGAAAAGTGAGAGAAAACGGTTCTGAAATCTTATCTGACGATGTTGCTTTTCAGAGGAAGCCCCGTGTGCATGCAACAAACGGTACTGTTAACCGCATCGGTGGCTGCGTGAACGCAGCCACCGATGCGGTTAACAGATCCGGTGGCTGTGTGAACAACCTGTGTTCAGACGCCAAACACTTGTCAACCCACTCAGAAGACAGTTGTAGAGAGAGTCGTGACAGTGGTTTGCCCTCTCTTGCTGTGGTTCTCTTTCTGTACGAAGAGGACGCGAAGACTGGCGGCCGTATCGACAGTGCACGCCGCCATTTCGAACACCCCCCGTGGAAACTTCACCACTGTGAGCACGCGCAACGCAGGAATCTTAACTTGAATCGCCAAGCCCTGGACTATTTCTTCATCTCGGAAGATCTTCCGCTGTGGGCGGTGAGGCAAGTGCACTATGGGAAGGAACACATCCGGGTCGTTGTGCACGCGGGGGAGGAGAGTTGGTCGGACATGGTGCAGTTTTACCGACTCATTCTGGGTTTCGAACCTGATCTATTAAGAGACGACTTTTGCTTGTTTACTGTGTACTCGCAGATCAATTTCGACATTCAGTTTGCTCTGAAGAAAATTGACTCTTCCTCCGCCTTGCCAGTCCAGCCCGTCCCCATGCAAAGTGCGAGGTTAAAGTTCAAGGTAGCGGACCTAGGTCGTCTGGTCCCTCTCTTTCCCAACGTGTGCCAGCCTGTGTCGGACTCCTGCTGGCTGACGACAGATCACGACGGAAATGAGGTCATTCTTGACGTCACGGGACATTGCGGCGGCAGCAGTAGCAGTGGCGCGTCATCGGGCAGTGAGCGTGCGTCATCGGAGTCGTGCACTAGCGCGTCAAGCTCTGACGTCAGCTTTGACAGTCACGACTCCGGTGTGTGTCACGGGAGTGTTTACACTCCCGTGACTCACACCGCAGTCGTGACTGGAAGATCCACTCGTGACAATTTCGTGACAGAAAAATCCACGCTGGACAGTTTCGTGAGTGGAAAATCGACACTAGACACTTTCAAACGGCGGAAATCGCGAGGTGCTATCAAGGAACCCGGCTGTGGCAGCAAGAAGGGCCAACGGCGGGTGACGTTCTGTTTGGATGACGTGCCTCCCCGACACTCCTCTCCCTCCCCTCCTTCGTGCCCTTCCCAACCTCAGGACAATCCACAGCAGCGAGTGGCTTCCCCTTCCCCACCCGAGTCACGATTCAATCTGAGATTTGACACTTGTCCAACGGCGCCTCTGTTGGGAAACAAGCGGCGAGAGGAACAGATAGGGTTCTACGTATAACGTACGTGATGTGTAACATAACGAGATATGTAACACTTGCGTGACATGTTAAAAATTAAGTGACAGTCAAGACATGGGACGTAACGCACTAATGACGTGCAAAATACGCCATGGGTACCTTACAGGACGTGTAGCACGCGTGAACTCTGACATGTGTTGCGTATATAACTTTCGTGACGTGAAGCATATATGCCCATGTCACCTTTTAACTCACATGGCATGCATCAAGCGTGACGTGGCATGCGTAATGTGCGATAAACGTGACGTGTCACGTGTGTGGCATGTTACGTACATGACGTGTGACGTGCGTGACGGGAACTATTTACGTCACAAGTACTTTCACCTACATATGACTTTTATGCATTATATGTGTGACAGATTTTACACGTGTGATACATTTTCACGAATCAAACTGTAGGCACTTTTACATATTCGGCATATCGTACTGTAGTAATTAAGTCTCTGACGATGTTCTTTCGCATGAACGTTTTAAACATTCACCCTGAGGCCTGATTCGAGAAGGCACAAGGCAATAAGTCCATTTCTGTGAAAAGCGAGATTCATATTGAAATACAATGACAATATTGCTCTTCACAAAATTAGACTTAATGTCTTTTGCCATCACGTGTCCTCTGAAGGTTACATTCTAGTTCAGCGGATAGATCGACCATGACAGTCCAAGGGTGGTGCCAGAATAGTTTGGCTCCTTCAGGACTATCGTGGTCGACACGCAGCGTGTTGTAGTGAGAGGTCTGTATGTAAAGCAGCAGTACCTGATGAGCTCCTCTCTCTGAGGAAGACGATAAGAATCATGTAACCCAGAAAGAGACAAAGATTTTTTGTGATCCCATGCACCTCTGCAGGGAGCCCATGAGAATCTATGCCCATTGTAGATGGATTTAGGCTGCATGTAGGATTTTTATTTAAACAGCTGTAAACTGTATTCGTGTGATGAAGGTGACAACTGCTTTGATGAAAATGGTGATAATGAAGGATGATGATGATGATGTTGGTGACAACTATACTGACGAGCAAATTAAATGCGACATATTTAAAATTATCAGAAACACTTTAGTGTTTCCGATGATACCACAAAATGTCGCATGTCTTTTGCTCGTTAGTATACGACGATGAAAATTATGATGATGAAAAGGATGATGAAGATGATAAATGATGATGATGATGATGAATACGATTTTCAAAATGTCGCTCTCAGTGATGAAGATGATAATGCCGCTGACAATGAGGATGACCATCATCATGACGATGAAGTTGTTGTTAATGACGTACTATCACAATAGGGCCACAGTTCAGGATGATGACGTTGATAGTGATGATGATGATGATGATGATGATGATGATGATGATGGAACCTACGTAAAATAACGACAAGGCTTTTCATCGTTTCTGAAAAGCCGATGAACGAATGCTACCATTGCATTTCTTTTCGAATACCAATTTTTAACGTAAAATCCGGATGTCTTTGTTATCACTGTTTTCCCAAGTAATAAAATATTAAAGAACAGGCGTGTTGAAATCCTTGTTAGTTTTGTTTCTAATCTCTGTGACTGTTGTTGGTATGATGTGGCGGATTTATTTTTAATCCCTGAGCGCGAAAACAATTACGATCGACCCATCTGCAAGAGACATAGATCCTCATGAGCCCCCGCGACTGCGGGGGCTCATGAGGATCTATGCCTCTTGCTGAGACCACTGTGTATCGATGTCCCTTGGGCGGTTGTGACTATTGGTCGCTGAATGAAGAAAGATTTAATAATCAAAATATGCGTCCAATTGCAGGGAGGGGATTGAGGTGGAGCGGCGTGATGTGAGCGTTTAGCCAGTGTTGCGTTTTCGTTGTAAAGTCGAGTTCCATTTTAGTATGCGATATGGACGTGCAGAAGGACGCGCTCGCACATTCATTGATTGATTTGATGATTGATTGGTTGGTTGATTGTTGTTGTTGTTGTTGGGTTGGGTTTGGTTTGGTTTGGTTTGGTTTGGTTTGGTTTGGTTTGGTTGGTTGGTTGGTTGGTTGGTTGACGCGCATACACATTCGCACGCACACAAGCATGCTCTCTCTCTCTCTCTCTCTCTCTCTCTCTCTCTCTCTCTCTCTCTCTCTCTCTCTCTCTAACGGCAGGTACGAAAAATGACATAGTCACTGACTGTGTTAATATCCACACCGTTGATAAAGATTCATTGATTCATTGATTCTCTCTCTCTTTCTCTCTCTCTCTCTCTCTCTCTCTCTCTCTCTCTCTCTCTCTCTCTCTCTCTCTCTCTCTCTCTCTCTCTCTCTCTCTCTCTCTCACACACACACACACACACACACACACACACACACAGACACACACAAAACGCACGCACACATACACACACACACACACACACACACACACACACACAACACACACACACACACACACACACACCATCGCACCCGCATCATGCACGCGTCACATAAAAGAAGATTACAACTCATTTCGTTTCAGGAATGAACTCACATGTGTATTACAACAATAATAATAATAATAATAATACAGATTTATAAAGCGCTTAACCCATTCAGCCCTGACGCCCTACAGCAGGAGATGGGTCGACCATGATAATTCAAGGGTAGTGCCAGATTAGCTTGGCGCCACAGGCGCCAAGCTAATCTGGCACTACCCTTGAATTATCATGGTCGATCCATCTCCTGCAACTGGTGCATAGTCGTTAGATGACGCCTCCAAAATTTGGGAACTACGGCTGCGGGGCTGAATGAGTTAATCGTAACAAGAATGGCAAAGCCCTACGGTTTACCTGTATAACCGATCCACAAAATGCATCTGACCGTGACCTTTTCATTACACAATCTAACTGTTGTCTGTCCAGCGCTGTGATTCCCCTTGGTTTGAGTACTGACCTTTTCATTAGGTTACTGAGATGAGCAAACATAGCATCTTACCTTTGAAATCCATTTGTTTTCTCAAACTGAGAAAAGGGCTTTATTTATGGAGATAAAATCGTTTGTTTCTAGCTATGTTTCTGTTGTACATCATTAGGAAGCATATACGACAAGTCTATTGTAGGGCATCAGTTTTCAGATGAGACATGTTGTATGATCTCCTTTTAAATACAAAAATAAAAAAATAAACCTTATCGTGATCCTCTCATACGTAACATTACAATATTAGGATAAATGACATTTAGGCCTACCTCACCAAATGACGTACATCACGTGGTGTCCGTGTCTTCCACGTAGATATGGACTTGCTGAGGGGATAACTTTCGTTAACGCCTGACCAACATCAGAGAGCATGATAACCCAACGAAGAAAGAAACGCGATTCAAAGAAAAGACAGTTACAATACAACTGTGCTGTAACTGTCTTTGCCAAGCATGTTTGTTTATCCGTTTGGGTTCTTCTCCGCATTTTACATGTTTGGCCAGTCACCTTTTTGGTCTGGATTTTACATCAGAGAGGAATGACTGGGTCACGTCACAAAAACTGTCGAAAACCTCAGATTTTGCTCCTCACAAGGTCATCGGGCCGACATCGCCGCCGTTGGCCTCGCATGACCGGCGGGCTAACGGCGGCCGACGTCGGCCCGATGACCTTTTGCTCATTGGGTAGCTCTTACCTGAGCCGGACACACACAGCCGGCTAGACAACATTGACTCATTTGCGGCGAGCCATATCTGCGTAAGCGGCTTCATGCCGCGTATCCAGATGGGAATTTCGCGTGCGAGTTAATTTAGTCGGGTATAAGTGTAAAGGCCCTGCCACACATGCTCGATTTTGAGGCCGATTCTCGAGCAGTTTCGAATCGGAGTGTGATCGGGCCGGACTATAAAAACGTGTGCACTGCCACACATTTCCCGACTTTTTTTAGCCGACCGGTTTGAACCGAAGATCAAAGTCGTACCTGTTCTGCAAAATGGCTGCTGATTTTGACAGCGATGATGATGTGCTTGCATTTTCAGCAGTTTTGCATCATATTCGGGAAGAGGCGGGCGAAACATCGGCAACGAAGGTGGTACTGATCTTCCGCCATTTTCAAACTGAAACGACGTGCTTTGCGAGACGCGCTCTGATTGGTTGAAGCTTACAACCGGGGCCGATTCGGATCAGAAAAATAGAGCAGGTTCTTAAAACCCGATTCCCAGCCGATTGCGATCGGATCGAATATATGACGTCATCCGATCGCACTCATATCGGAATCGGCTTCAAAATCGGGGCACAATCGGCATGTGTGGTGGGGCCTTAAGTGAACACGTTTTCTCGAGGAAATGCATCCAAACCTCTATCCTACCGAAAGAATTGCACGTGTGCGGAAAGCCATGGTTTTCGAACATTCCAAACTCACTTCATAATAATTATCAAACGTGTGTATGAGCTAAAGATGTGTGGGCAATAGACTTGGTTTTAATCTGTCGACGCAGGCTGTGCTTCTGCAAGTTTCGTTAATTCAGCACACAAAAAAGCTCTGACTCTCCCAAGAACCTGGATTCAAAGCAGTGTCAGCAAGAGGCATAGATCCTCATGAGCCCCCGCAACTGCGGGGGCTCATGAGGATCTATACCCCTTGCAGCTGGGTGGCGTTCAAATTTCCTCGGCGCTGCGCGTGTTAATGAGCAACAGTTCTGAGCATGTAGATAACAGGATTTTGTGGCGGAGAATAACGGCGGGGTGTAATATTCATCCGATAAAAATACTTTCTTGTTGAACAGAAAATGGAAACAATAATCAGCTCCCATGCTCACAAACCAGATAGGTGAGGCTAGCGCTGGCAGAATTGTACTCAAACCAAGGGGAATCACAGCGCTGGACAGACAAACAGTTAGATCCCTGCCCCGCCTATCAGGCACCCAATCGCCAGCCACAGAAATACGCAGGTATAGAACAGACGATCATTCCATCCTCAAAATCGTCTTGTTCTATACCTGCGTATTTCCGTGGCTGGCGATTGGGTGCCTGATAGGCGGGGGCAGGGATCTAACGTTGTCTGTCCAGCGCTGTGATTCCCCTTGGTTTGAGTACAGCTCCCATGCTGAATAAAATGAAAACTTTACTGACGAGCGGAATAAATGTGACGTTTCTGGAATCATCGGAAACACTAAAATACTCGTCAGTATAATTATTAGCGGTTAAAAAATACAGGTTTTAACACATTATGCTCCACGACCGAAATTTGCAAATTTTGAAGTTGCACCCTAAAGACTATATGACACTTCTGGAAACAGATCGAGCGTGATAGTTCAAGAGTTGTGTCAGAATAGCTTGGCGCCTATGTACGCTCGATCCATGTCTTGCCGTGGCGTGTCGGAGTTGTATGAGTTAAAATATACTGATCAACAAAAGAAACGCGAAGTAGCCCCTTCAAACCACATTTAATCCAACATTTGAAAGTCGATTTCGGACAAACCATACAACGGATGTTATCGACATTTTTAGAAATGAAATCATGGACACCAGCGTAATCAGTGTGGAAGTTTATTCTGTATTTGGAGCAAGCATGGCACAGCACAAAGTCAATATGGCGTGTGACCCCCATGGGCGTTGATGACGGCTTGGCAGCGTCGGCGCATAGAGTGAATCAGGCGGTTGACAGCTGCCCTAGGGATGTTGTTGCAGGCATGGACAATGGTATTCTCCAGTTCTGCTGCTGTCGTTGGTCTGGGGCGTACAGCGTTGACCTCCCTTTGCAGCTGGTCCCAGAGATGTTCGATGGGATTGAGGTCCGGGTTGAGGGCAGGCCAGAGCATGACTGGGATGTTGTGCTGCTGCAAGAAGTGCTGGGTGATACGTGCAGTGTGTGTACGCAATCCAGCCAGCAACTGATGAAAAGGGTCACCCGTAAAATGTCAAGTGAAGAAAGCGCCACTAAAGAGCCGTGGGTCATGAGTGACACCTCAGTTGAGACCAGACAGTCCAGCTTGTCTCAGTGAAAAAGAAAAAAAAATGGAGGCAGATCACGTGATTGACCGGCTGTTCGTTAACCCCATCAGTGCCAGCTGACGCAGATTATGTTTCTGACACATTTGTTAACCCTTTCACTGTCGGGAAAAGGCAAACACGATCCAACTGCACGAAACATAGAGCCTCATGATCCATCGCAACTGCGGGAGCTCATGAGGATCTATGACTTTGCTGAAGCCAATTTGTTCCCATGTTTCTAGGACGCTTTTGGTTTTGGGTCGTAGAGTGAACAAAGATTTCAGAAACCAAATGCATGTACAGTGGCCGGGACGGGGTTAATCCAACGCCAAAGAACCTGAGCATTTATACAAAGAGGTGTTAGCGAGAGGCATAGATCTTGCATGAAGTCCGGCAACTGCGAGGGCTCATGAGGATCTAAGTCTCTCGCAGTTAGATTGTGTTCGATTTGAATTGTTTGGATTTTCTCGCTAATGAAGATTTGAAGAGAAAAGTGTATGATGTGCAAGAAAATACGGGGGGGGGGGGGGGGGGGGGGGGGGGGACGACGAAGAAACTGCAGTTAGATTGTGTTCGATTTATATTGTTTGAATTTTTGGGGCAGTGAGATGAAGAGAAAAGTGTATGATATGCCATAACAATTAAAAAAACAACAAGCAAAGACAAAAAATACACTTCAGATCAAACAGGATAAAACAGTGTGAAGTGTTGTGAAATGTGCATAGATCTTTCTCTGCAGTATACTTCTTCCTCTTCTTTTCGTCCTTTCTTTCTTATTCTGCAAAGGCTTAGATCCTAGGTAAGGGAAGCAAAAGGTAAAACAGAGAACTAGAAATAGCGCCTGTACTTATCTAATCCCTATACCTTACGGGATTATCTCCCGATAGAAGTTATTCCTAATAATATGGGTCAAGTCAAAGACAATGGATCATTTCAGCCCTTTGGTACTAAGGCAAGGCAGTAGGTCGCGCCCCTTTATCGTGAGGACGTCCTCGGACTAAAGGAACAGTTTCGCTGGAAGGCATGTCTTGACTAACCCTTTGGCTGTCGGTAGCGGGTTTTGTCACGATGATTCCTGCAGGAATCATCGCGACAAAAACCGCTACCAACGGACTGACCGACGAAGTGGTGGATTATGTCGTATGAGAGACTTTGCAAAGTGGACAAAGTAAACATCGAAATCATCGCCCGCTGTCGTTGTGCCTTCGTGCTTCGCAGACAGCACGGGCAAGTTGCCTTGTACTTCGGGTTTCGCCTGCGTCCGATTGGTCGTTTCAGATCGAGGCGATTTAAACGAGGTCAGACTCGAAATGGCGATGGAAGGGTCCGCTGTCAACTGTTGTTGAAGTAGTTGTTACTACACAGGACGCAGACGCCTATACTGATTCTTTGGAATGCTAGTCGTGTGATGTTTAACCCCTTTCCTGCCACGGTACGCACGTTGTACGTACGTTTTTCTTTCCGGAATCTTGGTTCATTCCACGACCAAAAGCCAACACCGTCCAAGGAACATGGATACACACTGGTGTCAGCAAGAGTCATAGATCCTCATGAGCCCCCGCAGTCGCGGGGGCTCATGAGGATCTATGCCTCTTGCAGTTAGTGAATCGTGTTCACATTTTTTCGGCAGTGAAGGGGTTAAGATGGATTGCGGCAGATGCTGAGCACAAAGTGAAACGGTCAGAGCCAATGGCTTCATCCAGCCGATTTTGCAGACAATTTCGACAGAGGTTGGACTACAAATGTGATCTATCAGTTGTCGGCACAACCGTTGGACACACTGAACAGGTAGATCAAGGAAAATTGAGGAGAACAGCTTAAATATCATTTTCATGGTGATCAAAGTCGATCCTTATTTATTACGGATGGGGGATCTTTGTAACCGGATTTGAACAGCCTGTGTCAAGTCGCCCTTGGTGGTGCATACCCAAGACTTTCGTGCTTCCGCAGCCGAACACAGTGTCACAACGTTCTGTGCCCCCTAGTGGTCGCAGAAATGCTTGGGATTCTGACGCATGCGCTGAGATGTTTGTTTTGGACGGAACTGCAAATTTCTGAAAAATATGAAACCAATTCTCTCTAGCCCATTACATCCTAAGGCTGATTTTGTAACATTTTCTTATTGTCCTATGAAGGCTACATTACAGATTAAGGGATAGATCAACTGTTTTAGTTCAAGGGTGGTGCCAGAATAGCTTGGCGCCTTCGGCGCCAAGCTATTCTGGCACCACCCTTGAACTATCAATCAAATTCATTTCAAGCAATGGGTGTATCAGGATGATAAGGGCTAGGCAGCAAACTCCTTGAAGGTTTTGTTCCGGGGTGTTCCCGGACAAAATCTTCAGTTTTCTGAGAAAACCGAATACTTTTAGAAAGATTTGAACATTCATAGTGTTACGTGGTAGTCGTAGTATGCTACAATCACACCAGACGCACGCACGTAGGGTTCTTGTAAAGAAACTTCACTCAGCTGCAAATCGTCACACGTGGCACAAGGTTGTAGACCACACTGGAGTAACAGTTCCAACAATATTTTATTGCAGCGATGCAACCTCAGCACCATGCATCCACAAATGCACCCACTCTGATACACGGTCTGCTCTACAATGCGTCAACACTTTTGACACACTGCGTCTCTCATACAATGTATACACGTATTTCCTAACACCGTTTTTTTTATACTATTACAGATTTCCAGAACAATCCAGCAAATTCACACAACACAACCAATCAGAAGAGAAAACGTAACCAAAACTCATTAATATTCATGAGAAAGAACACTCTAGATCTGCCTACAACTCTCTACATTCTTCGACTAATTCCGGAAAATCCGTGATTGTTACTAACTGTTGCAAAACATGTTTACTTTGACGTCATATCTGAGGTCACTAGAAAGATCGCGACCCTGCTCGAACCTTTCAGTCTAACGTAGGTCAAACTTTACAACATTGTAGCGGAAAAAAAAACGCGCCTCAACAAAAATCGATCGCAATTCGCCGTGCAAAAGAAAGTGAATCCTATTAAAAAGGTACGTAATTCTTTTCCAACATAACTCAAATGTATATCGGATCTTTCCTATGATCAACACACACATGCGCTGAAAAGAATAACACAACCACAAACGTAACAGGTAGACTATGTAATTTTTTGTTATTTTGACCTTTTCTAGAGTCTGTAGACTTTTCCTTTAAAGACGCGTGCGACATTTTACCATGAAATATTTTAAAGATATATTTACATCTTGTCTTAAGACCTTTCTTTTAGTTTGGCTGGCCAGATTTTTACCCATTCCGCCGTGAGATTGCCCTAGTCGCCTGCTCGGCGTTAAACCCAAACTAACCAACTCTTTCTCTAGGCAAAAAAGTAATGCGAAACAACTCTCCAAATATTTATTACAAAATGTGACTTCTAATCTAAACTCACAACCCAGACCAAACAGGTGACTGTCAAGATGGAAAATTTGTTGTAACAGTCTTTCCAAAGCGTGTTTATTTCTCCGTTGGGTTCTTCTCTTGTTATCTAAACGATCAACTAGCGAATAGCTCTTTGTACATTTTGAATCTATCTGTATACAGCCAAAGCCATACAGGCAAAAGCACGATCTCCACATCTCGCCTTACCTCATTCAGCACGACGGTCGTATTTCCCAAATTGTGGAGGTGTCATCTAATGACTATGCGCCAGTTGCAGTAGATAGATCGACCATGATAATTCAAGGGCAGTGCCAGTTTAGCTTGGCGCCGACAGGCGCCAAGCTAATCTGGCACTACCCTTGAATTTTCATGGTCGACCCATCTCCTGCTGTTGTGCGTCAGGGGCTGAATGGGTTAACGTAAAAAGAAACAAAATAGCGAATAAACAACCAGTACACACACACACACGCACGGACACACTCGGCACATTCACGCACGCAATGACAAAACAACAAAGAAAATGTCGGGCACAAAGACGTGAAACAAACCATATCATGTTTATTATACCACAAGGGACGCACATTCCAAAATCCAAACAGCGTTAACCCCTTCACTGCCGGCAAAATGCGAACACCACCGATCCGCAAGAGGCAAAGAGCCTCATCAGTGACCCCCCCCCCTCCCCCCCCTACTTCTCCCCGGCGCGGGGGCT
The DNA here is from genome assembly GCA_036245525.1 of Semisulcospira habei. Taxonomy (NCBI): domain Eukaryota; kingdom Metazoa; phylum Mollusca; class Gastropoda; family Semisulcospiridae; genus Semisulcospira; species Semisulcospira habei. The sequence continues at coordinate 16,238,468 of BTPG01000007.1, read as the reverse complement.
CATGAGGTTCTCTGCTTCTTGCTGGCCCCATTCATATCCGTTGTTTCGTGCATAGATCTCATTATTCGGCCGTTGAATTTGCCCCCCTTTCAAACTTACATCTTTGAGTCCAGCGGCAGTAAAGCGGTTAATTTCTATAAGGTGTGACGAGTCTCCACACATGTACATTTTACACATGATAAATACACAAAGGTCAAGTTAGTTTATATACCGGAAGATACGAATACATCAAATTATTATGCGAATCCGAAGCACGTTATAAGCAGAGGTAAAAACAGTGTGCTCGGAATCTCCTGACCGCTTGACTGCCGAGGAAAAAAAAGTGTGAACACCGCGGAATTGCAAGAGGTATAGATCTTCACGAGTTCCCGCAACTGCTCTGGGGCTCATGTAGATTCCTCCGTGAGCCTCAACAACTGTGTGGAGCGCATGAGGATCTATGCATCTTGCTGAAACCAACGAGACCAAAAGGGTTGACTACTAGTGCTTGAAATTTAGAAGAAACTACCACTGTCAGGGGAGAGAAGAAAACTGCAGTCAGGGCAGAGAATTGCACAATGCTCTCCCCTGACGGTGTTTTTTTTTTTTTTCCACTTTGGTGGTTTCTTTTTTTCCGTGTCCATGTTCCTTTGAGGGCTGGAGTTCTTTGGTGTTGCACTAATTACTGTGATTGTAGAAAAATAACGTGTCCACTGACGGTGAGGGGTTAAACCTTTTCAGTGCTGACACAATTTAAATACTAGGCACTCAGCTGCAAGAGGCATAGATCCTCATGAGCCCCCGCAGTTGCGGGGGCTCATGAGGATCTATGCCTCTTGCTGACACCACTGTGAATCCATGTTCCTGACTATGAGTTGAATTAACGAAGATTGCAGAAACACAGTCTGCGTCAACTGGTACTGAACGACTTAACTCATTCTACCCCAGACACACCACAGCAAGATACGGATCGACCATGATAGTTCAAGGGTGATGCCAGAATAGCTTGGCGCCTATGGGCGCCAAGCTATTCTGGCATCACCCTTGAACTATCATGGTCGATCTGTGACCTGCACTGCAATGCAGTCTTCAGAGGACAACGGCAACATTTGGGGATTTCGGTCTTGGGGTACAAGGGGTTAACACAGCTTTAATATTGTTATAATCCAACTTGTGTTATATATCAGGGCAGGAAACCTGCGAGGACAGGGGCAAGGGGTGGGGGCGTGGGGGGGGGGGGGCGATTTTACAATCTTTTCCTTCGGACATCGTCAAGTACATGAGTAAGTTCCAATAGACAGTGTGAATAATGTATGAGAGAACCATGATAAAACATCACAATACGTAAAGACAATATATTAAATCACTGTGAAAACGTACACAGAAACATGCTCTAGAACAAGCGCCTTCACTGCAGTATGGAAGTGTTCCGTTGATGTCGAAAGAACAGTTTAATATAACGTACTGATCTTCATAACAGTTCTTGTGTTTATATAATATTACCTTTACTTAAACAGTTCTCATGCAGCACTGAAGCGCACAGTACAGTCGAACCAGTCTTGAGCGACCCCTTTATTCAAGTGGTCCTAAAAGGAAGGTGCCCTTTTAAGAGAAGCATTTAAGGGCAAAATGTGTCACCTGTCATTAAAGACCATTATTACTGGTGGCTACAGCCACCTAAATGGTGGTCACTTTACTGACAGGTGGTCTTTCGACACAGGTTTTGCTGTATTAATGTAAGTTGTTGAAAACAGATGTCAGTGCCAAACACCATGGAGTAGAAACTGTAGTGTTCGTACTGCAATATACATGTACTATGTGCAACAGGCTGAAAGTGGGTCAGGCTCGGCACAAAAGAACGTATGCCTACAAACGAAATCAAATTGTGTACAGAAAATCTGGAACACACACAATCCACGTCAACACAGACAAAGCTCTCTCATTATTCATAATAACGCATGCACACACGGACGCTCTCTCTCTCTCTCTGTCTCTCTCTGAGTCTCTCTCTCTCTCTCTCTCTCTCTCTCTCTCTCTCTCTCTCTCTCTCTCTCTCTCTCTCTCTCTCTCTCTCTCCGCCGGCCTCGCAGAGTACAAAGTAAAATAATAATGATTCAAATTTTAAACTGTTTAGACTCTACTACAAGGCATGCGTGTCAGGAGTGGGGTACATATAATATCTATCTACACTGGTTGTCTCTCTCCATTCGCTGCCGCTGACCAGCGGCAGCGGGTGGAGGGAGACAACCAGTGTCTGTCCAAACATAACATGATCACGGTAACACGAACCATTCCCTGTTCAGCCACTGAATCATGAAACAGCAGGTCAACTATGGCACGTTCAGGCGTCATTGTACAGGTATTGACGACCGCGCTCATCCAAGCCGTCATCGGGCCGATGCCGGCTGCTTGTTGGCCCGCGCGCTGTCGCGCGCGGACCAACAAGCAGCCGACATCGGCCAGGGTGTGATTGTCTTCGGTAGACGGCACTCATAAATACGTAAATGCAAGTGCCGCGGTTCGAATCATTGGAGACGACCCAACTGGCATACGCACATGTGTAGACAGAAACATATGCGCACAGCATATGCCCGGCTAGCACATGCAAACACACAGACGCAGACAGACGTACACAAACACACGCACGCACGTAGGTACGCACGCAAAACCACGCAAAACACACACACACACACACACACATACAAGTACACGCGCATGCACACTTCACACAAACATACATACACACACATTCAATCAGACACAAACGCACGCGCGCACACACACACACAAACACACACATTCACTTACGCACTCACAAAAACACACTGCATGCACACGCCTACACGAGTGAACACATACGCACGTACTGACGCACACAAACGGAACACACTGACACACACACTGAGACACACACACACACACACACACACACACGTAGGCCACTCCTCCTCTTTCATGCTGGTATGGCAATATAGCATGTTAACTCATTAGAGACTGACGCACCGTATACGGATACGTGGCGATTCGCCGCGCATCCGTCACTACGGGCACGTCTCCGTCCAGTGAGTTAAACATTCATCTTTAGCCCCATCTCAGTCACCGAACAACAATGATAGTCTAAGGGTAGTGCCAAATTATATTAGCATTTTCTGGCACTACCCTTGAACTATCATGTTGACCCATCTCTTGCAACAAGTACCAACTGTCAAACGGGAGTTTTAACTGAATTTAGTCGTAAAGGGGAGCAAGCGAGATTTTCCGTCAGAGGCGAAAGAACAAGGCAAGGGAAGCAACTACTGCTGCTGTCATAGTCAAAAGCGCTGAAGATGAGGCCGAGTTACTTCCCCCAGTGCCGTAGACGTCATAAGCCGCACGACCAGAGCGCCCAGGGGGTGAGTCCGCACAGGCTGACGGTATCTGGTACTTGTTCACTGTCAATCAATCAATCAATCAATCAATCAATCAATCAATCAATCAATCAATCAATCAATCAAACAAGTACACATTCAATCAATCAATGAAGCAAATAATCAAGCAACCAATCAGCCCAAAATCAATCAACCAACCAATCAACACCAACCAACCAACCAATCAATCAATCAGTCCGAAATTGATTTATCAATCAATCCATCCATTAAGCAAGCAAGCAAGCAGTCAAACAAACAATTAAACAGTCTATCAAAACATTAACGTTTCGATCTCTGACTCGCAATTTGCTTTCTGAGAAAATGTCTTAGGGTGCATTATCAGGCAAATGTGAACCTAAATGAAACTCTTTACATTTTTAATTTCAAACAAAAATAATGATGGTCAGCATCTTCATCGCCATCATCATCAACATCGTCATTGTCTCACTGTTTTTGCCGTCATCGTCCTCATCATATTTACTATCGTCTTCATCAATGTTGTCCACTATCGGGTAGTTCAATAAAAGGTGGTTCATAAATCCGAAATAATTCAAAATATGCATTTTTCTACGAAATCAGTGAATTAAAAGCCCGGACAAACATCCGATATCGCATGTTTGTCCTGGCTTTAATCTACTGATTTCGTCGAAACATGTGTACATTTTGATCTACTCCTGATTATATGGAACCCCTATTTAGAATTGTGTTTCAATTAGAACTTGTGAATTGCGAGGAAAAAAACAAACAAACAAACAAAACAATTACACATGTTTGACCACTCTCATGAATGGATACTCACACTGCTCAAGGTACACATCTAGTGTTTGTTTGCCGCAAGTCTTCAAGTGTTCCTTGGAACAATCGTAGTTGACATCAACTGATCTGGAAAAAAACAAGATGAGGATTTCATCCCAAAGTCTACCGTATTGTTTGGAGCTCAGATGCTTTTATCTGTTAGGAACATTCAGAGTTGTTCATATTTTTAGGCTTATTATGCTGATCCATTTCCCTCCTCTCTAAGCCAACCCCTGATCAACACACGTCGGCGCACACAAATAAAGACGGACACACGGCGGTTTCCGCCATTAGTACGCGCTGTGGGCTCGTGTAGCGACAGGACTCTATCTCCTTCTACTCTAACCCACCTTCTGATCCACACACACTGGCACACAGAAATAAGGACGGACACACGGCGATTCCCGTCATTCGTAAGCTCTGTGGTCTGGCGTAGCATAGCTATTCTGAAGAAAAATAATAGGACGAGCAGCGAAATGACCTAACTTCAAGCTTCACGTCATGGCATCATTAGTCCCACGACGCCGCGTTCATAGTGACGACTCGAAGTTATACGCCACTCACCGCAGTACTAACATTTGACGTATCAGAAAATCAACGTTGCAATTTTCTTGCTGATTTTCACGCCTAGGGTTTACATGTCACAATTTGACCTAATAGTACCTCAGGGCCGGGCCAAACAGCAGGCTTATGCAAACACTGTTTATGAAAAATCATGCGTGTATTAATGAGAAGATAGCTTTTTTCGTAAAAGAAAAATTAAAGTTATGTTAGCTGTTTTACAAATAACTCCTAAAACGTGGTGCAGAACATTGTCTGATTTTCACACCTAGGGCATACAGGTCACAATTGACCTAATCGTACCCGACAGCCGAGACAAACCGTAGGCTTATTACCATATACAAAAAAATCATGCCATTATTAATGAGAAGATTGTTTTCATGTAAAAAAAGATGTAATCGTTTTAGATTAACCCATATAATTCGTGAAATTAATCCCCAAAACGTAAATATATATATATATTTTTAAATATTTAATTATCACTCAAAAAGTTCCTACAGGTGGAATACTGGTTAACGAACCCATTAAATATCTCCATTATACGCAAAATATCTCGTAAAAATAAGAAAAATTACGGACTCCAGTGGGGAACAACCATTAAACGAAAATTTTCTCGCCAATGCGCATCTTAATCAAACAAAAAGGTCCCGAGATAATTCTTTGAGGGACAATATCCTAAAATTTCAAGCTTCTCCGTCCTCAAACGCGGGCTCTAGTCGCTGTCACACACACACACACACACACACACACACACACACACACACACACACACACACACACACACACACACACACACACACACACACACACACACATACGCACGCACGCACACACACACGCACGCACACACACACACACACACACACACACACACGCACGCACGCACGCACGCACACACACACACACACGCACACACACAAGGCGCTTTGGCACCCAAAAGACGTTGTCTAGCAAGGTTTGCCTAGCTGAACGTGACGTCATTTTTATCCTATTACTTCTTTGCCAGAATTACTGCGCAGCACGCCAAAAACGTCATGTGCATGCTCCGGAATGAGCTCCGACCAGCCCCATTTCAAAGTCTACCGTATTTTTTAAATACGGTAGACAAATAAGCAGTTGATGTCAGCGCATTAAAGCTTGGGTTCGTGTCCCCTTTTAAGGGTTTTAAAGGGGACACGAGCCCAAGCCTTGATCTCCATCACTACCGAGAAAAAAGTGAGCACGATCCAACCGCAAGAGACAGAGATCCTCATGGGCCCCCGCAACTACGGGGGCTCATGATGATCTATGCCTCTCGCTGAGATCACTCTGTGTCCATGTTATTTGGGGGATAGTCGTGGCTTCTAATCGTTCAGTGAACACAGAGAAAACAAAATGTGGTACAGTGGAAGAGAAGGGGTTAATGCATGTGGACGTGTTAATCATGTCGCTTCTAACAACAAAAGGTATCAGCTTTGTTGGTAATTATGAACAAAACGTAAACATCTGCTCTCTGACAGCGGGTTTCGCCATTTTGTCTTCGTCAAAAATAACGTCAGATTTGCTGTTGTGCTGCGGGGACAGCACAGTGAATGATCATTAGCCGCGTTCATGGTATTGCGTTCACGGAGTGGTCTACGGCATGTTTGTTGTTAGTAAATCACGATGTTAGAATCTGCTCTTGAAATTCTGAATTGGAGACACTACACGAGTTAGGATAACTGGCAAAGCTCAACACTGAAACTGATGGTTGCTTGAAATGGACAACATTACTGTACTTAATATCGATGCACGCATGCGCAGGATCTCATAAACACTAGATTAACCCTTTTCATCCTGACACATTACTGCTTGAAATAAAATTGACTATTATAGTTCAAGGATGGTGCCAGAATAGCTTGGCGCCTGAGGCATTAGAATGGTTGATCTATCTAATAATTTGTAATGTAGCCTTCATAGGACAATAAGCAAATGTACAAAATCAGCCTCAAGATGTAATGGGTTAATAAATTTCCCCATTCTCTTCACCATGTTGTATCAATTACTTGCGATTTAAGGATAACGTCTGTTGACCATTTAACTGCCCGTGGACGCAGTCTTTGTTTCTGAAGTCTCTGATAACTCGAGACGAAAGAGTCCCGGCCATCGAAAAGAAAATAGATAAAAAGTAGGGTTAGCGAGAGGCATAGATCCTCATGTGCCCCCGCGCCTGCGGGCGTTCATGAGGATCTATGCCTCTTGCAGCTGGGTGTTGTTCACTTGTTCTCGGCAGTGAAATGGATTATGCCTTGAAAAGCCGATTACGCTGTCATTGTATATAGCACGTTATACCACGGTAACTGACTATAGCCGTGTAATATCAATACATACAAGCAAATGATCGTCTCAACATCGTCGAATTTGGAGTTTTCGCTTCTCTCCACCACACGTTTCACCACTTCCTGTCCGCACTGCATGATGTCATTGTAGTGACGTTTCATGCACTCCGCGTCAAAAACTGCACGCACAAACATCATCGTCATCATCGTATTTGTCGTCGCTGTCATCATCATTATTGATTAACTTAACCCATTACATCCTGAGGTTACTTTTTTGTTTTATTGTGTATGTCCTATGAAGGCTACATTCAGAATAGCAGACAGATCTAATAATTTAGTTCAAGGGTGGTGCCAGAATAACTTGGTGCGAAGTTATTCTGGCACCACCCTTGAACTATCCTCAAATTAATTTCAAGATGAAAGTATCAGGATGAAAAGGATTAAAGGGACTTGCTCCGGGCAAAATAAGGTTGAAAAACCTTCGCAGTACCTCTTTCATAAATGTTCGTTGTGTGTCTTACACTAATGCTGGGCAAAAAGGTTAAGTTAAACTTATGCAGTTTAACTCTTTCGAGACGTGTCGCATCCGGATTCGCGGCGTAAAGAGTTAAATGTCGTAAAATGAAATACTTTTCTGCTCTCCTTCTCCTTTGTACGCAGGAGAACTCCTCTGATGTGCAGAAGGGGCATTAACTCATTCTACCCCAACACCGAAATCCCCAAATGTTACCGTTGACCTCTCAAGAATGCACTCTAGTGCAGGACACAGATCGACCATGATAGTTCAAGGGTGATGCCAGAATAGCTTGGCGCCCATAGGCGCCAAGCTATTCTGGCATCACCCTTGAACTATCATGGTCGATCCTTATCTTGCTGTGGTGTGTCTGGGGTAGAATGAGTTAAACAAAACCTGTCACGTGCGCCTTCTCACCTGCACTGTGGGGGGGGGGGGGGGGGGGAGTGTAATTGTCTGAGTTGAGGCAAGACAATATTGAGAAACCGTGGTTTAACATTCAAAGCCCGCCATCCACCTGAACGGTTTAAATGTTAACCCCTTGACTGCCGAGAAAAATGGAACCCCACCCAAATGCAAGAGGTATAGAACCTCATGAGCCCCCGCAGTTCTGGGGGCTCATAAGGATCTACACCTCCTGCTGGGCCCACCCCCTCTTGCGAAACAGCTACAGCTCCCCCCCCCCCTCCTCTCCATCCTCCACCCCCCCCCCCCCCCCACACACACACACGCACACCCCCACCCCACACCCTTTTGCGACACAGCTATAGTCCGTTTCAGTAAAGTTTGCCTCGTGTTTTTCGCCAATAACTTCGAACGCAAACGATTTCAAGACAACTCGAAGAAGAAAAGATGACCACCAACTTTGGTCCTAACTTTGTTGGGGGGGGGGGGATGTTATAGGGTGCGTGGGTGCGTGGGTGCTTGTGTGCTTGTGACAAGCGTTACTAACCATCTAGCCGCTGACACACCACGTCCATGCCCTGCTTAAACTTGTCCGTGTCGGGAATAGCGCCGGCCATGCCTACGTGAGACAGACAATCTTTCACGGACTCCAGGGCACAAGCAATCGCTATCTTGTACTGGTCTGCATGCCTGGAACATATCGAAATCCAACGCAAAAAGTGACTGCAAAATGCAAAGACGAACCCAACAAAGAAAGAAACACGCTTAGAAAGAAAGAAACACATTTAGAAAAGACAGTTCCAAAATGCGACAATCCTCCTGGACTCGTGGCCCGCATTGTCGTGAAACTCAAATTAACGTCACACCACAGTGTGAAGGTCACAAATCGAAAGCGAGGCTTCCTGAGACCTTCACCTCATGAATATTCAAGAGAATCACAGGATATCGGGGATATTGATTACTGGTCTATCATGCACAGTTGTCTCTCTTTTATGTCCCATAAAGACTTGTACGACAATTTAGCCGGAAATATTTTGATATATGTATTTACATATTGTTTTAAAACCTTTCTTTTCGTCTGGCTGGCCAGAATAACTAACTAACCGACTCTTCCCCACCTCTCTTACAGTTACTGAAGTGAAGAGCTGAAACCAAAGGGATGTCTTCCCTGCAGATGGTTGTCGGGTCTTGCTGACTAAATTGAGCGTATAATAACAAATTTACGTTCCTAGGGTAGTGCCGGAGTAGCTTGGCGCCTTGACAGGCGCCAGGCTAATCCGGCACTACCGTTGAGCTATGTAAAATGAATAAACAGCCACTTACTGACACTGCACAGCTGGATCTAATGCCGGTGTTTTCTACACGATGGTTGTCGGATCATGCTAACTATACTGAGGGTGTGATAGCAAGTTGAAGGGTGGTGCCATATTAGCATGGCGCCTGTTAAGGCGCCAAGCTAATCCGGCAGTACCCTTCAACTATGTGAAATTGAGCAAACGACCACTTATTGACACTGCAGAGCAGAATCTAAGGCCTCTGATTCATGCATGATGATAATCAGAGCTTGCCGACTAAATTAAGCGTGTAATAACACGTCCAAGGGTAGTGCCGGATTAGCTTGGCGCCTTGACAGGCGCCAAGATAATCCGGCACTACCCTTGAACTATGTAAAATGAATAAACGAGCCACTTACTGACACTGCACAGCTGGATCTAATGCTTGCGTTTCTTGCATAATGGGGAGGTGGGATCTTTCTGACGAAATTGAGCGTGTAATAACATGTTTAAGGGTAGTGCCGGATTAGCTTGGCGTCTTGACAGGCGTCAAGCTAATCCGGCACTACCCTTAAACTATGTAAAATGAATAAACGACCACTTACTGACACTGCACAGCTGGATCTAAGGCTTGCGTTTCTAGCACGATGGTTGTCGGAACTTGCTGACTAAACTGAGCGTGTAATAAATAACACGTCCAAGGTAACTTCCGGATTAGCTTGGCGCCTTAACAGGCGCCAAGCCAATCCGGCACTCTCCTTGAAATATGTAAAATAAAGAAACAATCACTTACTGACACTGCAGAGCTGTATCTAATGCCTGTGATTCATGCATGATGGTCAAACTTGCCGACTAAATTACGCGTGTAACAAAACGTCCAAGGGTAGTGCCGGATTAGCTTGGCGCCTTGACAGGCGCCAAGATAATCCGGCACTACCCTTGAACTATGAAAAAATGAATAAACAACCACTTACTGACACTGCACAGCTGGATCTAAGGCTTGCGTTTCTTGCATGATGGTGGTGGGGTCTTGCTGGCCAGAGTGTGTGTGCAGCGAGAGATTTTGGTTCTTGAAACACAGGGAAACGACATCGTAGAGATGAGTTACGCACTGGGGCTGACTTTGGCTTGAGCACATGCCCATGCAGAGTGCTGCTGGAAATCGGAAAGAAAGGAGACTAAACATGCCATGGGTCAAATGCTCCATTTAAATTTCTCTCTTTTCGCGCCCGTGTGCTTAATTTTGTCTGAGACAGTGCGGGTAACCGAAGATGTGATTACGAGACCCGAATCAAAACGTCCGAAGCGTTAGCCTAGGACTGTTACGTGGTGGAGTTGTAGTCGTAGTATGATAAACACACCAGACGCACACACGTAAGGTTCTTTAAAATAAACCTCGTTCAGCTGCAATCCGTCACACTGACATGGCTTAAGGATGTAGACAATACTGGAGTAACAGTTCCAACAATATTTTAATTCAGCGATGCGATCTCCACACAATGCAAATCCAAATGCACAAACAGCGTCTCTCACAATCTACACCCTATACGGGCCACGTACCTACGATAAACTGCGTGTCTCTACACTGACAATGCTAGACAATGTACCCACGTGCTTCCCCAGCACCAATCTTTTATAGTGCACTAATTTCTAGAATAATCTAGGAAAATCAAACAACTCAGCCAATCAAAATAAAACTACGCAACTGAAACTCACAAACATTGATAAAAACATGAACCCTCTAGAAAACCACAATAGGCTACAAAAATTTGGCTGCTCACTTCAGCCCCAAATCCTTGGTAAAATGACATCTCACAAAAGTATGGTAGGCTGTTCGGAAACTTCGAGAACCTTCACAAAATTTCAATACAGACAAGAAAAAGGCTGAACACTTCACGAACACAGTAAACAACTTGTGACCAAAAGAGCGGCTCACTCTGATACCGAGTTTCAAAAGGATGCCGACGCTTTGATGTTACACACACAAGGTCACTAGACAGAGCGCGATTTTGCTGTAACATTCTAGTCTATTCTCATCGTAACTACACAGTACAAAAATCGACCGCTTTTCTCCGTGTGACTTCGCTAGAAACTTCAGGAACAAACCTAGCACAATAACAAAACAAATTCCGCTTTACGCGCGAACAAAAGAAAATCCCACCGAAAAGGTACATGAATCGTAACCATGATAGCTCAAATAAATATCAGATCGTTTCCTACGATTAACACATGTATGCTCTGACAGGACAACACAACCACAATCGTAACAAGGACATTGTGATTAGGGTCGAGCAAAATCGAATCTGTATAGTCCCTTGTTCAATCCCTTCTCTGCCAGTGGGCGCAGGTTGTGTTTCTGAAATCTTCGTAAAGTCAAAGCCGAACAGCCCCAGGAATCCAGCTAGAAAGGTATCATGGTGGAGTCAACAAGAAGCATAGACCCTGATGAGCCCCCGCAGTTGCGGGGGCTCATCAGGGTCTGTGCTTCTTGCGGTTGGATCGAGGTTTTTTTTTTTTCTTTGCTCGTCAGTAAAGGGGTTAAAACAAAAGAAAAAAATACGAAGTTAAAAATATTGTCAATGCCCACTGCACACACACACACACACACACACACACACACACACACACACACACACACACACACACACACACACACACACACACACACACACACACACACACACACACACACACACACACACACACACACACACACACACACACACACACACACACACACACACACACACACACACACACACACACACACACACACACACACACACACACACACACACGCATTGTTGGGGACACAAATAAATCAACAGGAAATGTTTGTTTTTTGTTGTTTGTTTGTTTCTCATACTTTTCCAAGTATTGTTTTTTTTTTCTGGTATCGCACATCTCATTCCTTCTTACAAAAACAAAGGTGTGATGGTCTGTGATTCTGGATCTTACGGCTTTAAGGTCCAAAATTACAGACCAAAACACACAGACAACTCACCGATAATGAGAAGAAGAGAATGCCAGTGAAGAATCATGGCGGTCACTCTGCTCGGCGCTGTTGTTTGGGCAGGTCTGTCAGTGGCGGTTTTCTGGTTCACACAAGACAAACTTGTCACGCGTCTGTCAGCGAACAATGCTGAGAACGTGTTTGGTTTTTTATTTAACCCGTATGATTCTGAGGTTAAAGGTCCGGGTTCAGCAATTAGTCAGTAGAGGACATCGAAAAAAAAATGTCAAAGTCCCTACCTGACACAGAAAGTAGTGCAACCCTGACAGGGCCCCGTGTGATGGGATCCCCGAGCACGCACGTTACTATAGCTGCTGTAGAGTGTCAGACGTCCTTGACGGCTGTCACAGTTCACGAAAACAGGTATACACCATCCAGCTGCCTAAGGTCACTTCCAGTTGCATCTGTCCGTGCGCGGTAACATCCAATTCCCGTGCAACTACGACTGAAAAATATCCAACTTTCATTTTGCCGCACTGGTGAAGCCTGCACCAAGCCGCGACGTCCAGAGCGTCCAAAAAAGGTCCAGCGAATGGTGGCGGCAAGTCCAACATGATATGGTGTGGTCTTTTCACTTTTGTGGTACAAATATTACTTTTGTTGGTAAGTATATTTCCAACAACAACAAACACCTATGCGCGTGTAGCTGACGTCGTGTTTACAAAGGGAAGGTACTCGTAAATATGTATTATCAGGGGACACCACTCTAATGACCACTTCCTTGTCAACAACAAGAAGCCCTAGCGATCGTAATGTTATGTGTGTTCTGGTGTACAGGACACTAATTTCGGGGGAAATGATGACTGAGGAAATAACAGCAGACGACAGTGGTGAGAAGTAGGCAGAATACATCGATGAACAAGACGAAGAATAGATTGGAAATCTTAGCCTCACTGTTCGTCTCTTCTGTAGTTACTATAGGGATAGTAACAGCCTGAAACTTTGTTTTTTTTAAATTTTCTCTCCTTTATAAATAAGTGTAATAGTTTCTGGGCAATTTTCTATTACACATATTTGTGTTATATACATAATGAAATATGCGATATATTCTGAGCTCTGGTCTGATGTACATTTAGAAGTTTCCACTTTTAGTTTCGATTTGTTTTGGGGGTTCGCGGTTGGTGGTTGTTTTTGTGTAAATATCTTCAGAACGCCACGGCGTTTTCTAGTACAAGACCCGTGTGTACATTACATAACTATACAAATACCAGTCATTTTATTCTTTTTCAGTGCCACATCAAATGAGCTCACAGAGCAGCAAGCAGCTAATGTGTTATTTCTGTGGATACATTTGTGAAGCTAGTACAAAGTGAAAGTGAAGGTGCATCAGTAATGGAACAACGCCCAATCTCATCACAATACATAACAGATAATCGCAGTGGCAAGGTAAGTTGTGAACCTAAAATGTGTGTGTGTGTGTGTGTGTGTGTGTGTGTGTGTGTGTGTGTGTGTAGACGAAAGACCTAAAACGGGTGACTGTCTTTACCATCCTTATGGAAACTGGGTATGTGTATAATTCTGGGTTTCCAAGTCAGACACCCATTTTTTCTGAGGGTTGTTTCTGCATTGTCTTGCGGTAAAGATTCATAAAAAGTAAAAAAATCCGTTTTTCTCATTTTGGCGTTAACACATGCACTTTTGTGTTTAACAGACACGCCGGTAGTGTGTGTTTGAAAACTTGTCCCTCCCAGCAGTGTGTGTTGTGACACAGAACCCTGAAAATGAGCGTGTATGTATTACATCACCCTTCTCAGCTAGCTATAAATAACTTCATAGCTGATATGGGTCAGGGGGGATATTTTGTTGTTTTAGGGAGTAAATTGTTTATGTTTCTACAGAATTAGGTTTGTTATTTGAGGGTGTGGTTGTTTTGTTAAAAAAAAGTGTTGAGTTGTAATGTACTTCCGGGGTGATGTGGAGAAAGGTGATGTCTAGTGGCAGATTTGAGATTCATGTATACGTTCACCAGGGACTTAGCCTATACGTTTTCTACGTTTGTTTCCATGTCAGATGAAGAATATTTGATCTGAAACGTCGTTCTTTGTTTCTATTTTAAAGGGTTTTTCGCCACTATCTTCTGTTTTAGTTTGACTTAGCCTATAATTATATTCGTGCGCCGGTTGCTAAGAAGTGAAGTGATTGTATGAGTGCGCATTGTAAGAGAGGACGTTTAGACTTTGGGTGAGGCTGCTGTTGTCTTTTGTCCTGCCCGACCTTTTGGTTGAACCTGTTGCTTTATTTTGTAGGTTTGTCGATGTTATCAATGCCGCATCTCCTTTTGGATTGTATGCACAAATTGATTGAATGGAAATGACGTCACAGAGTCAGCGTCGTTTCATGCGTCGTCTGCACCAGTCAGTCGTTTAGTGCAGTTAAAAGAGTGCAGGCTTGGATGGGCCATTTTCTGATGTAATAGTAAAGTATTATTTGTGTGAATGCTGTCCGTTTGAAGGAAGGTTGATTGATTGTACATAGCTTAACGTCCCGACAGCAACAAGACTTTCTCAGGACGTGCCTGCACTGCTAGTGACAAAAACTCAACAGAATATTGAATGTATGTCGCCAGCCGGTCCAATACGTTAAATAAAACCTACGACATGGGGCCTAAATAAAGCTAAGACCATTTAGCAACACACATCGAATATCAAGAGCCACAGGCAGCGCAGACAGTAGGGAGAGTTTAAAAAAGGAAAATGCAGGTGAATGGACCAAGGGTAGACAGAAACACATGCCCCCGGAATATAGAGAAAAAAACCCACCCTGTGGGGCTGACCAGGGTGCCCCTGGGAACTAAAAAGTCCCCCAGGGCAAGGACTGGAAAGTCGAGTGTTGAGGGCAGACCGGTTGGGGGTGTTTCAGGAAAGGACTGGAAAGTCGAGTGTTGAGCGAAGCCCGAGAGAAGGCGAGGATGGGAAAAATATCCAGCACTATACGTTGGAATAGATGCATATCAGTTACGACATGCTTGTAAATTAAAACACTTTTAACCCCACCCGGGTCTGCCCTGGGGGACTTGGGTGGGGTTAACTACTTTTTATTTCCCAGGGGCACCCTGGTCAGCCCCACAGGGTGGGTTTTTCTCTCTATTCTGGGGCATGTGTCTCTGTCGGCCCTTTGTCCATTCACCTGTATTTGACTTTTTAAAACTCTCCCTACTGTCTGCACTGCCTGTAGCTCTTGATATTGGATGTGTGTTGCTAAATGGTCTTAGCTTTATGTAGGCCCCATGTGTTAGGTTTATTTAATGTATTTGACCGGCTGGCGATATACATTCAATGTTCTGTTTAGTTGTTGTTTTTTCACAAGCAGTGCAGGCACGTCCTGAGAAAGCCTTGTTGCTGTCGGGACGTTAAGTAATGTACAATAAAACACTTTTAACATTAAGAAAAGTTGAGTTAAAAGAGGTTTTAAAACAGTTTTCATAAAAACTTTTGCCCGACACGCTTCTAAAAACAACATTTTCTTAGTTTTAAACCTTGTACCGCGCCATAAACGCCACGATTGCTTTTCAGTCTTAGCTGTCCTATAGTGTGGAATGTGGGACTTTGCCAACTGGATCCATCTGGTGCACTCCAAATGAGTATTTGTGAGTGGTTTGACGTGCAACTCAGTGTGCGCCTCTGAAATGACCTACTGATTCCACTGATAATGAAACTCTTTCATTCATAAGAGTGCATTGAGCAGCTCTATAAACCAAAAGTGATGACCCCCTCTCCCCCACCCCCCCACCCTCCCCTCCCCCCCCCACCCCCCGCCCCACCCCCCACACACACACACTTCTCCCCCCCCCCCCCCAACCCCCTTACAACCCCACTCAAACAATCATAATAGTAAAATCAACCAAAGGTATCTTTAGTGAGGTATTTTCACTGTAATCCCAGTTTTGTGTGAGAGGCACCCACTTTTGGGGTAAACACCCATTTTTTTTCCATCCAGTGGCTCTGTTTCTAGAAAATGTCTATTTTATTTTAAGTTGTAGAGCTTAGTTATAAGGTGAGTTCTAAACATTGGCATCAACTCCAGAGCCCTAGAATAAATAGAAATATGGGAACCCATTTTCACATAAAATGGTAGGTCACCCAGTCTGAGGGTTTTGTGTTCATGTGTGTGTGTGTGTGTGTGTGTGTGTGTGTGTGTGTGTGTGTGTGTATGCTTGGGACAAAATGTACAGCTGGCTTATATTTAGAACAAAATATACAGCTGTCTGAATAGAATTAAATATACAGCTGTCTGAATAAAAAACAAAATATACCTGCAGTTGTCTGAACACAGACAAAATGTTCAGCTGTCTGAATGAAAACAAATGTACAGCTGCTCGCTGTATGAAAACAACATCAGCAATTGTCTGGATGAGAATATAATCAACAGGTCTAGGTAAGGATAAAATATACCACTATAATCAACCTAAAATATATTTGTTCACAAAATAACAGCACATTTCAGTGTGATGAAATAGAGCAATACATGTATGTGCATAATTCATTATGAAACTCACAATCAGGTATATAAGTGGTCTATTGTAAGTTGGCTTGCCACTGATACATGTATTTCTCATATTTTCCTGAAACCACAAGCTTATGTACAGGAGAAATATGAGTGACAAAAACTTATAATATCATTCTTGTATACCAAAATATTTTATTGCGAGTTTTTCTGTGAATCATGTAAATACATGTATGTATTGCTCCATATCATAACACTCAAATGTGCTGCTATTTTGTGACTAAGCCATTTTTAGAAAGCCACACACACATGCGTGTGTGCACAAATGCCTATTTTCTGTATTTATTTATTTTTCAACAGGTTTTGTCCATCCATGACTGTGTTTATGGTTTGTTTCTAGACAGCAGGGCTGCCACAAGGTCAGGCGACTTGAAACTGGTGAATGCACAGACTGGCATCGATTTTCTGAAGACAGCAAGACCTGTCCGATAAGTTGTCACCGATAGAGTTCTACTGTAATCTCCTGCTACTTTCAGGTAATTATCAGTTTGGTGGCATTTGATTTTGAAGTATGGTACACCTGTGCGCTTGCACAAAATCATTTTTGTTTGTAAAAGTGTTATCACATCACACATAAAGTAGCTTACAGTGTCCTGGAAATATTGCTGTCACAACACTGTAAGTTATGATTTACATATGACTGCTACCTCCACACTGTAAGTATATTTACAAGTTGACAGTAAACATTATTATCATGGTGCCATGGTGGTTTTTCTCCCAAGTCTTCATAACAGCTAGTGCTATATGTCTATCCTCAACAAGACCAAGTAGTCTATGTACCCTACAGAACCACATAGTCCAGATCAAAATGGTGACTGCGAAGCGTGTGTAATGCAGAGACGAACTCAACGAAAAAAAGAAAGACGCTTAGAAAAGACAGCTACAACACAATTTTATTCATATTATCTAGTAATAAATTGTGTTGTAACTGTCATTTCTAAGCGACGTTCTTTCCTCATAGGGTTCTTCTCTACAGAACAACATACATGTGCACTTTTACTTCCTGCACCATAGTCCCAAGTCTTCATAACAGCTAGTGCTAGCTACCGGTCAGTTTGCCACTCTGTAATGCATGTATCTTTTTTCCAGTATGAAATAGATTCGTATATTATTACTGACTTGATCGCAGCCACTGAAACATCTGGATCATTACCTTGATGTGTGGCACAAAGGCAAGCGAATTGCATAAAAGGTTTGAGTTGAGCTGTGTGTTTACATGGAGGATTATATCCTTGAGTGTATGCAGAACAAAAACACATGAAACTGTCCTGTCATCGAAATAACCTACTCAGTATAAACTGCTGCTGGTGTGCTTTTTTTACTTTCAGGTTTTGATTTATCTATTATATTGGCCATCTGTTTTCAGTTTCTTTGCTGCTTCCAAAGGCTAAACACCACTTGAAACAAGGGATAAAGCCTGTTATCAACCATCACCACACATTACGAGCGTCCTTGCCAGGCATGATCAAGGTATCATGTCTTATTTATGCACTTATTTTGACTTAGAGTTTAGATATGTTTCAGTCTCATCATTGAGTGTTTTGAGTGTTAGTCAAGGGGATGTATCTATGTGGCTGAAAATGAAATGGCCCCCAAAAAAACTTTCATTGGCTACAAAGGCTACACAATGCGCAACAGGCTTACCATCCTTGACTTCAACCACCAAGTATGCAAGCAGTATACCAAGATTAGCAACAGGCACTCGATGTGGCATACCAGGTAGCACAGCAGAAATATGCATAGTACATGTATGTTACACACTTGTGCAATTTCTGGTACAAGTGCAGTATTGTACATGTCATTTTCAGTATCATTACAGTACATGTATTTGTATAAATATACTATTTAGGATTGTGACACTGACCATGAAAACTAATTCTTTCTTATGGCAAGTCAGGTGCAGAATTCCTGTTCATGTGCACTGTTTACAGTATGTAGTTATAACAAGGATGAAAAATGAAAGCAGACATGTATGCAATTTATGAAGAAGAATGTCCAAATGTATTGAAAACAAAAAATGTCCAACATTTTGCTTTTACATTCAACTTTAATACTTTCTTGTATAGAGAGTACAAAGTGCACAATATGGAGTATATATTACATGCATGTGTCCATTTATTCATGTCCCAACTACTTGTACAAACAGATGTAAACAATCTCTATGACAGAAAGTAAATTTTAAAAGTTAATGAAAATGTTCTTTTCATTCTGTTTTTTCTCATCAAGGAATGTGCTCCGTGGCCTTGTATCCCCAATGCCTCACTGATGAGAAGCTCTCCAGTTTGTTACATTACCTACGCAGTACAGATGACAAGATTGAGTGACGAGTGGATGTGGTTTTTCAGCAGAAGTAAAGACTTGGAGGTTGGTTTCACACACATACACAACCAGAGTTTAGATTGGGGCTTAGAAACTGCCATCTGATTATGGCCACCTGATAAGAGCAACAGTGTTTGCTGTTGCCAAGCCCCATATGGCTCTCATGCCACAAATGAAAAAAATCTGTATGTAGAGTGTTGGTGATGTTTGATTGCTATTATAATGTGTGAATTTTATTTGCAAATGTGATGCTATAATTTTTGACGCTGCAAAATTTGACTTCGGTCTGCTTCTTACAAAAAGTTGGTTCTTCTGTTAACTCGATCAGCTGGATCAAATTCAGTAGTTCTTGTTGTCCATTATTATTAGATGATTCCCACACAAACAGTAGGCCGGATTGTCTTCACTGGTCACGTGCTGATAAGGTGTCGCCTCTACTCCCACATTCGATATGGTCACCAGGGGCTGCTCATCGGTTGAGTGCATCTTTAGTCTCCCCCAGGGAAAAGTTGGTTATGTTGGCCTGAAAACATATTCATATAATATCATGTTACCAAGCAGCATTGCAAAGCTACAATGTCTTTTATTATTAGAACAAAACTGTATAAATCGTTTGACCATCACTGAGACAAAGAAATTGTTTGTAAAAGTTATTTTGCAAATCTGTCTTGTATGGAGTTTATTGATTACACTGGCTGTGATTCATTATGGTTGGTTTCATGTTGAGTAGATTATACTGGCTGATACCTGGTAGCCAAGTAAACTCCTCTAGAACAGTGTTTGCAGTACATCTTCACATGTACTAACTGACCTTTGTTCTTGTCTTGCAGCTGCCTGCTGAGAGCAAGTTGGGGCACACTGCACTGCATCAGGCTGTTTGCTGTTCCAAAGTTTCTGTGTGACATTGCTGCTAATGACCCTGCAGTTTGGTGACATGTTTGACACTGGCCAGTCTGTTGTCTCTTCACTGGTTGGACCTGTCCATGAAGGCTGTCTGTCTGTTGTGGAATCATGGCAATATTAGCATTTTGGTGGATAGCAAAATTTAGCATATGATGATAGAACTATATTGCCATATGTAACAATACATTAGGAAATCGTTGCGGTATATATATATATATATATATATATATATATATATATATATATATATATATATATATATATATATATATATATATATATATATATGCCTGCATGTGTACCCGCCCCCTCCAGCCCCCCCCCCCCACCCCCTCTCCCTCACTTACCAAAACACAGAGACCAAGTTTGAATGACAGCATCATAAGCAAAATATACCATGAATATAATTCAATTACATCACTGAAATTGTTTCTTTATAATTAAAATGGTTGTCTCTGTTCTGTTTGTGTTTTTGCCTCTTGTATTATTACAGTTATATATGGTGCAGGAAGTAAAAGTGCACATGTATGTTGTTCTGTAGAGAAGAACCCTATGAGGAAAGAACGTCGCTTAGAAATGACAGTTACAACACAATTTATTACTAGATAATATGAATAAAATTGTGTTGTAGCTGTCTTTTCTAAGCGTCTTTCTTTTTTTCGTTGAGTTCGTCTCTGCATTACACACGCTTCGCAGTCACCATTTTGATCTGGACTATGTGATTCTGTAGGGTACATAGACTACTTGGTCTTGTTGAGGATACACTCATTTCATAAAAAAAATCATCTGTATTTTTAGGAATTATGACAATCATGGTCATTGTGTTTTATTTATGTATACACTTATTGATGTAAACCTGCCTGTCCTGGATTGGCCTCCGCAGCCACGAAAATGCGTGCAGACAACGTGGGCAAGCCCTATAGAATCTTCGTTCGTGGAGTCAAGCCAAGAGACACTTATTGATGTACTTGACGATTTTGGTAAACTCATAAGAGAAGCCTCACAATGAAAGGCATTTTTAACAGTTTCACTCAGTACAGATATAAACAAATAAACCATACGTTGAAGTGTATTTGAAAACAATGTTTTTGTCACAAAATGAAGATCAAGTCAGATATACCTCTTGCTGTTGTGAACTGATATATTTCCTTGATATTTATTTTTGCGGGTTGAGTCATTTCAGTTTTCTGATAGAGAACATTGCTATATGGAGTGATCAGAAATAAATCCCACATGGTTTGCTGTCAGTGCAAACATAGATAAACTATGAATGAAATATATTGTGGTTAGAATACCAATTACATAATATATATATATCTGTTTCCTAACATTTATTTCATATCTCATAACCATAGCACGAGGTGAAAGAAACCTAATGCTCCAGCCGAAGGGGTGCATGCCTGCATGATGCCAGCTTGCTTTCATCTGCTTCCTAAAGTCAATCGGGCGGGGGAGGGGGGGGGGGGGAGAATTCACACAACCCCCCAAAATGGAAAAATTAGTAACATTTAAATTAATTTGGGTCGAGGGCATAAAAAGAAATAATTATATGGTCTTGTCAAAAAAATGTATACATTATTGGTATGGCGAAGGCCGGAGCCATCTGCTGCGGCCCTGTATCTAATTATTTTGAAACTTGCCTCTCGTTTGCTCATGCACCCTTTAGCTTGTAGTTGGTGTATCGGTGTTTGCTGTCAGGCACCTGCATGAGGTATGCATTGGGCAGGGTGCATTGCGTGTGCATAGACAGCAGTTGGTCTGGGGAGAAAATATTATCACTGAACTCCTCAAGTTTGCAGACAGTAATTATCTTTGTGATACAAAAAAACAAAAACAAGATGAGAAGTAATCGACAAAGCAAAATATTACCTAGTGCTTAGATTCTTATAATGGAATCAAATTTTATGTCCGTGTAACACACACGAACAGGCACAATCACATCAATGGGTGACAGTCTTCACTCCTGGAAGCTGGTTCAGCTTTTCAAAATCCCGAAAAGCTGAATTTCAGCTGTTTGGTTCAGACAGAACAGGCCTTCAGCCAGCCTGTTCCATATGCAAAACTCATACATTCTCATGAGCCCCTGCATCCGCAGGAGCTCATGGGAATGTATATCGCTTGCTGGCTATGGATTTATGGGGCATATTTATGTCCCGTTTACATTCATTTCATATTCTCGCACTGTCACCCATGCACATCACATCGTTGCATGATGACCTGTAAATTATCTCCCAGGCTTTGTGAAAAATAAAATCGTTTTGAGGTGGGCGTTTCCGCGTTGCGCGTTGCTTAGCACGGGAGTGCTGTCACTTACACAAACATTATCTAGTAGCTTCCCTTCGTAAAAATGGCGACTACCATAAAGACTTGTTGTTTGCAAACGCTTTCGAGGAAACCTTGTTTTGGATAAATGCGAGGACATAAGAAATGAGAAGAACCACGATATAGCATGTTCGACCTACCGTCACCATTCCCTGGGCCATTTTTGGACGCTGTGGACGTCGCTCAGTGCTTCCCAGTACCGGCCCAGAAGTGAAAGTTGGATAGTCCTCTTTCGTCGTTGTTGCACGAGAATTGTGGGTGTTACCGTGTACGGACAGATGCAACTGGAAGTGACCTTTGGCAGCTGAGTGGCGTATACCTGTTTGCGTGAACTGTGAC
The DNA here is from genome assembly GCA_036245525.1 of Semisulcospira habei. Taxonomy (NCBI): domain Eukaryota; kingdom Metazoa; phylum Mollusca; class Gastropoda; family Semisulcospiridae; genus Semisulcospira; species Semisulcospira habei. The sequence goes on along the minus strand of BTPG01000007.1, from coordinate 16,215,837 downwards.
AGCCGTCAAGGACGTCTGACACTCTACAGCAGCCATAGTAACGTGAATGTTCGGGGATCCCATCTGACGAGGCCCTGTCAGGGTTGCACTTTTAAAGTCAGGTAGGGACTTCAAAATTTTTTTTCGCTGTCCTCAACTGACTAATTGCTGAACCAGGACCTTTAAAAGCTTTAAATCAGTTGCACACGTACTGCCATATGCAAATTGCATTATAGTACTTACAAATTAATAAGGATATAGACCAATGGCTTTAGTTCAAGGGTGGTCTCAGAATACTCACAAACCAGATAGGTGAGGCTAGCGCTGGCAGAATTGTATGCCTAGAGGCACCAAGCTATTCTGGCACTACCCTTGAACTATTTTAGTCAAACTTATTTCACACATTTGGTGTATTCCGATTGATAAGGGTTAAAGCGTTTTATACACGTTCGAGACGTGCCGTATGCAGATACGCGCCTTTATACCTCTCGCACGCCATTGTCTGGGGTGGATTACCAATGTTCGATCTACGTGGCAACCGTCGATTTACCAAGCAACCCAAAAAAGGACCGACGACCAAACATGAGTACATGTATGCTGATGTGAAAGTGTGACGTGTCCAAGACTTTAAATGACGTCATTGATCGAAAGGCTCCTTTACGTGGAGAAACACAAGTGCATATAATGATATATAAACATGTCCGCCGGACGAACCTTTTTTTTTTTGCCTGACGCTTCAAGCTTATGCGTACCCAACGGAGAAAGAAA
>BTPG01000007.1:16122197-16215080 GCA_036245525.1 Semisulcospira habei | reverse complement strand
CCCCCCCCCTCCCCTACCCCTCCATCTCCCCTCTCCACCCCCTCTCCACACCATCCGGTGGACCTAAGGATGCCTTAACTACTTGTATTATGTTTCTTTCTATGCTGGGTCCAATTTATTCCCAATTAAGCCTGTTATCATATTCATGTATCATTTGAACTACTTAGCTGTGTGTGTGTGCGTGTGTGTGTGTGTGTGTGTGTGTGTGTGTGTGTGTGTGTGTGTGTGTGTGTGTGTGTGAGTCTATGAGTATGTCTGCCTATGTGAACAGTGTTGTCAACTGTCTGCAAGTATTATGTTTTACTTATATGTATGTGCATGTGTAGATAGTCTTGTAGTTGCTAGCATCGGAAGGTTCGTAACATGGCTGTGTCCATGACGATAACCGTTGCCTTAACCGTTGTAAAACAACGTTTCATTGATTCAGTTTCATTGATTCATTGATTCATCCCCCTCCCACTCCAAACCCCCCCCCCCCCCTCCCCCCCCCCCCCCCCCCCCCCCCCCCCCCTTTAAAAAAAGGTGAAAGACTCAGGGGAAACAGATACAGGATACGAGGGGTTTGTCGGGAATCAACGCAGCCTCTTGCAGACGACCAGTGACCGATGGAGTTGTTAACTCTTTCGCTGCCAGTGGGCAAGAATTGCGCGTCCGAAGCCACTGCGCACTGACCGACAGTCGCGTTAAGAACACCGATGCAAATTGGACAAAAATAAGCACAAAAAACACAGGATCAACAAGAAACATAAATCTTCATAAGCACAAATAACACACGATCAACAAGAGACAAATCTTCAGAAGCACAAATAACACAGGATCAACAAGAGACATAAATCTTCATAAGCACAAGAAACACAGGACCAACAAGAGACATAAATCCTCATAAGCACAAACAACACAGGACCAACAAGAGACATAAGCACAAACAACACAGGACCAACAAGAGACATAAGCACAAACAACACAGGACCAACAAGAGACATAAGCACAAACAACACAGGACCAACAAGAGACATAAATCCTCATAAGCACAAACAACACAGGACCAACAAGAGACATAAATCCTCATAAGCACAAACAACACAGGACCAACAAGAGACATAAATCCTCATAAGCACAAACAACACAGGACCAACAAGAGACATAAATCCTCATGAGCACAAACAACACAGGACCAACAAGAGACATATATCCTCATGAGCACAAACAACACAGGACCAACAAGAGACATAAGCACAAATAACACAGGACCAACAAGAGACATAAATCCTCATAAGCACAAACAACACAGGACCAACAAGAGACATAAGCAGAAATAACACAGGACCAACAAGAGAAATACATCTTCACGAGCCCCGCGAATGCGGGGGTTTGTTAGGATTTATATCGCTTGGATCGCTTGGGTAGCGTGCGCTTTGTCCCCCGGCAGTCATAAGGGGTTAACATTAACACATTCAGCCCGACGGCCGTATTTCCCAAATTTTGGAGGCGCCATCTAATGACTACGCACCAGTTGCAGGAGATGGATCGACTATGATATTTCAAGGGCAGTGCCAGATTAGCTTGGAGCCGACAGGCGCAAAGCTAATCTGTCACTACCCTTGAATTATCATGGTCGACTCATCTTCTGCTGTAGTGCGTCAGGGCTGAATGGGTTAAGGCTGACGACCGCCAGAGGACCTTTGCCAACCTAAATTGCTATCCTGTCGGTTGACACGCCTTTATACATCGCAAGTCTGGGTACAACAAAGGTCGGTTTTAGTTTAGCGACTTCGCGTATAAGCCACAAGTGTGATGTACATTATCACGCTTTTAACCATTCGGCTGTCGGTAGCGCTGGGTTTTGTTGTGTGTTTTTTCGCGATGATTGCGACCAAAAGCGCTACCGACACGCAAAGGGTTAGCAAAGTATTGATATAATAACACAAAAGTTGGATCTCCTGGTATTTTTATTTTGAGACATGTCACTCATTAACTCATTCAGCCGTATTTCCCAAATTTTGGAGGCGTCATCTAATGACTATGACCAGTTGCAGGAGATGGATCGACCATGATAATTCAAGGGCACTGCCCTTGAATTATCATGGTCGACCCATCTCCTGCTGTAGTGCGTCAGGGCTGAATGGGTTAAAGCTACTTACTTCAGGCAGCAAAGGGTTAATATTTCTCCAAATGTGATGTATACATCTTTGTAGTATATCTTATAGGCCGTTTGACATCAGAGCTCACAATGTTTTTACCAAATAATTTATCTCCGCAAAGAAACACTTTTCAGTACCGCTTCAAGAACACATAATTATCATTTAGTGACAATTGACCTGGTATGGGCTATTTTTACTGAACTCTTATGATTTGTTGATTTTGCTGTACAGTGGTTAAACAAAATTGGTGAAAAAGACAAACTGAATCAAGTCATTGTCAATACCCTAATAGATCCCCGTCTATTCTGTTGAATCAAGTCATTGTCAATACCCTAACAGATCCCCGTCTATTCTGTTGAATCAAGTCATTGTCAATACCCTAATAGATCCCCGTCTATTCTGTTGAATCAAGTCATTGTCAATACCCTAATAGATCCCCGTCTATTCTGTTGAATCAAGTCATTGTCAATACCCTAATAGATCCCCGTCTATTCTGTTGAATCAAGTCATTGTCAATACCCTAATAGATCCCCGTCTATTCTGTTGAATCAAGTCATTGTCAATACCCTAATAGATCCCCGTCTATTCAGTTGAATCAAGTCATTGTCAATACCCTAATAGATCCCCGTCTATTCTGTTGAATCAAGTCATTGTCAATACCCTAATAGATCCCCGTCTATTCTGTTAACTTATTCCGAATGCGGCACGGCTCGAATGGGTTAATCTCAATCAGAAACTTTAAATCACAACTTACCTCAGTCTTGTTTTTTTCTGTTCTTTTTCCCAGGAAAGCCGCAGAGACCGTAAGCCAAAGTCACAGTTTCTTGATTCGTGTTGTTCAGGCCAGAGAGCGACAGGCTTGAAATGTTCTACGACCACAGTTCACTGCCCCCTTTAGACAGAGAAAATCGCCGCAATAAAGATTCCTTGCAAGTATTCACTTGAAGCGACCAGGACAAATCATAGTCACAGCAAGCACAAGTCGAAGGCAAACCACTGAACTGCGCCCGAAGGCAAACCACTGAACTGTATCAGATGGCAGACCACTGAACATGTCAGAAGGTACACTGTCAGAAGGCAAACCGCTGAACTCTGTCAATGTCGCGTGACTGCTGTTAGCAAATCGGTTATTGTGTGCATACACAGTAGAGCATGTTTCACATACCGTTATTGTGTGCATGCACAGTAGAGCATGTTTCATATATCGTGTGCATATACAATAGAGCTTGTTTTACGCAACCACCCGGAGCCAAAGACTAAACAAATGCGGTCTTTAACACAGATGATCTTTCAAGATAAGTCTTGAAGGGTAAAATACAGTGGCACCCGTCATTAAAGACGATCATTTAAGATGGCTACAGCCACCTAAATGATGGTCTTTAACTCATTTTACCCCAGACACACCACAGCAAGATAAGGATCGACCATAACAGTTCAAGGGTGATGCCAGAATAGCTTGGCGCCCATGGGCGCCAAGCTATTCAGGCATCACCCTTGGACTATCATGGTTGATCTGTGTCCTGCACTGCAATGCAGTCTTCAGAGGACAACGGCAAAATTGAAGGATTTCGGTGTTGGGATAGAATGAGTTAATGACGGGTGATCTCTCGTACGGGTGGTCGCCCAGAACAGGTTCTGCTGTGCAGACGGTGTCGGTTGAGCTTGGAATGCAGCAAGCTCAAATACCACGTGCCTGGCACGACAAGCTGTTACACAATCAGGTTAGCTATACGTAATCGAGCTTCAGTGCAGTTTCCCTCCCTCCAGCTACAGTGGCCGACTTTGCACGCCAGCCTGCAAGCATTAACCCCTTAGCCGCTGCCGAGAAAAAAAAACGAACGCGATCCAACTGCAAGAGGCATAGATCCTCATGAGCCCCCGCATTCGCGGGGGCTCATGAGGATCTATGCCTCTTGCTGAGACCAATCTGTGTCCACGTTCCTTAAATGGTTGTGACTTTTGGCGGTTGAATGAACAAGGATTTCAGACACAAAATATGCGTCCAGTTTCAAGGAAAATACTTAACTTTCGGTTGCCATGTAACTGTAGCTGAAAGGGTCAATCCCCCCACATTTAGGAGTGAATCTACCCAGCGTGAATATACCCAGGGCAAATCCAAGTGGAAATGTCTTTGCCGGGAATTTATCCATATTTTAAAGTAACTTTACACAGCTAGTGTATATTTATCTAGGTGACACCCACCCAGCTAGATCCACCCATCGAAGAAATCTTGGTAAAATAGAAGCAGGACAAATAAACACTGAGCGGAATTCACGCCTGGGTGGAATCGCACTGACAGATTGAATCCATACAGGTTGGAATCCTTACTTTACTTACTTACGCCTGTCACCCCTCCCCGGGTATAGGCCGTCGACGAGAGACCTCCAGCGACTCCTGTCCTGTGCTTCTCCTTCGATTTTACTCCAGGTGGTTCTCAGTCTCTTGATGTCTGCTTGGAGGTCTCGACGCCAGGTGTTTCTCGGCCTGCCTCTTTTCCTCTTTCCATGGGGGTTCCAAATGCCTGCCTAGTGATACTGAAGCTGGCTTTCTCAGACTGTGACCAATCCATCCCCATCTTCTTCGCCCAATTTCATTCTCTGCTGTTATCTGCTCTGTTCTCTCCCAGAGTCTGACATTGCTGATCTTCTCTGGCCAGTGGATTTTCAAAATTCTTCTAAGGCAACTGTTTATGACGATCTGTACTCTGTTGACTGTGGTTTTTGTCAATCTCCAAGTCTCTGCTCCATATAGGAGAACTGCTTTTATGTTGGAGTTGAAAATCCGGACTTTGGTGTGTTGTGACAGCTCTCTGGAATTCCAGACTTTTTTCAACTGGAGAAAGGCTGCTCTGGCTTTACCGATTCGTGCTCTGGCATCTGCATCAGTGCCGCCTTTTTTTGTCTATGATGCTCCCGAGATAGGTGAAGGACTCCACCTACTCCAACTGGGTGTCAGCAAGCAAGACTGGTTCTACCCTGGTTGCGTTCAGCCTCATTGTCTTTGTTTTCTGTTTGTGGATGGTGAGGCCCACTTGGGACGAGATGTCAACAAGCTTCGTGGTCTTGTCCTGCATTTGTTGATGAGTGTGGGACAGTAAAGCCAAGTCGTCTGCAAAATCGAGGTCGTCAAGCTGTGTCCACTGTATTCCACTTCGTCTGTGCTCTGTGGTGCTCTTCATGACCCAGCCCTGGCCAGTAGGAAGAGGAACGAAGACAGCAAACAGCCCTGCCTGACACCGGTTCTGACCTGGAGCTCCCTGGTGAACTGCCCTTCGTGGATCACGCGACATGTCATGCCATCGTAGCTGCTCTTGATCAGGCGGTCGAGCTTTGTGGGTACACCGTAGTGTCGTAGGGGTTTCCACAGAGTCTCTCGGTCCACGCTGTCAAATGCTTTCTCGTAATCCACAAAGTTGACGTACAGCGTGGAGCTCCACTCCAGAGACTGTTCCACGATGATAAGGAGAGTGGCGATCTGGTCTGTACAAAGGTCGGTTTTTCCTGAATCCTGCTTGCTGGTCTCTCAGTTGGGGGTCAACGGAGCTCTTCATTCTCTCCAGGATGATCCTGTTGAAGACCTTTCCTGGTACTGACAGCAAGGTGGTTCCTCTCTAGTTGGAACACTTGCTGAGGTCGCCTTTCTTGGGAAGCTTGATTAAGTACCCCTCCTTCCAGTCAGCCGGCATCACCTCCTCTTCCCAGATCTTTCCAAACAGTGGGTACAGCATCTCTACTGTTGTCTCTAGGTCGCTGGGATGCCATCTGGCCCTGCTGCTTTGCCGTTGTTTAAAAATGCCATTCTGATCTCTTCCCGGCTGGGTCTGTCACAGCTGATGGGTAGGTCGGTCTCTGCTGGCTGTCTGTCTGGGGGGGGGGGGGGGGGGGGGGGGGGGGTCGGGTGGGCTGGGTCTGTTCAGTAACTCTTCAAAATACTCGGCCCATCTGTCGAGTTGGTCTGCTCTGTCTGCAATAGGCTTGCCTTCTTTGTCTTTTACTGGTTTTTCTGTATGGCCATACTTGCCCGACAATCTTCTGGTAATGTCGTAGAGCTGTTTCATGTTGCCGCTGCCTGCTGCCTTTTCTGCCTCTGCTGCCAGGCTGTCTGTGTAGGCCCTCTTGTCTGCCCTGATACTCCTCTTCACCTCGCGGTTGACTTCCGAGTATTCCTCCTGTGCCCTTGCTTTGGCTGCTCTCGTGCGACTGTTGTTGACAACTGCTTTCTTCTGTTTCTTCACTTATATCTTCTTCAAGGTCTGTGCCGACAGCCAGTCCTTGTGATGGTGTTTCCTGAACCCTACAGTATCTTTGCAGGTTGAGTTCAGCGCCTCTCTAACTGCCTTCCACTGCTGCTCTGTGGTGACCGCCTCCTCTTCATTTCCCACTCCTGTAGCGCTTGAAACCGGTTGGACAGCACCAGTTTAAACTCTTCTCTCACTCCAGTCTCTCTCAGGAGGCCTACATTATATCGCTGTCTCCTTGTTGTCTCTGTGCGGCTTTTCTTTAACTTGAGCTTTATTCTTAAGGTAAGCAGATGGTGGTCTGAGGCGACATCTGCTCCCCTCCTCACTCGAACATCTTGAAGGGATCTTCTAAATTTCTTGCTAATGCAGATATGGTCTATTTGGTTCTCTGTAGTATGGTCAGATGAGACCCAAGTTGCTTTGTGTATTCTTCTGTGTGGGAAGATGCAGCCTCCAATGACAAGTCTGTTTAGAGCACAAAAGTCTACAAACCTCTCCCCGTTCTCACTCATCTCCCCTAGTCCCTGTCTCCCCATCACCTCTTCGTATCCGGTGTTGTCCTCCCCTATTTTAGCATTAAAATCGCCCATGACGATTTTGATGTCTTGCTCCGCACATTTGTCCACAGCACTCTGGAGTCGGTCGTAGAACTCTTGTTTCTCTTCCTCTTTGTTTGTAAAAAAGTGTATCACATCGCACACTATCCGATGAAATGGCCTGTTTTTTATCGGCCGGCCATACACACTCGAGCGACACAAGTCAGTCTGAATTTTTATGTCTAGTTCATGGATAACACTGGATGACGTTCAGCTTGATCTTTTTCTTGGTTCTAAAGGCTGCTGTGATAATTCTTGGCCCATTAGCGCTCTCTGTGTCACTGGTGACAGCACGAATGCTACTCCTTCTGGGGCATTCTCCTCTTCATGATCTGAATACAGAATCATCTCCCCACTTAACAGCCTTTTCTGGCCAGACTGCGTCCATCTGGCTTCACTGATACCTAGCAGGGAAAGGTTGTACTTTTGCATTTCCGCTGCTATCTGGGCGGCCTTGCCGCTCTGGTACATGGTCTTGATGTTCCATGTGCCCATGGTTGTGTCCCTGGATAGAGAGAGGCGGCTCGGTCCTGTGGCTTCCGAAGACTTCCGGCTTTAACCACAGGACGTCATAAATCTTCTGGTGAAAGAACCTTCCTCCTCCAGGAAAGGAATTGCTGTTTGTCTTTTCGTCGGCGTTTTTGTAGCTATTTCCTTATTTGCAGGGTGGGGAAGCTACCCCCACGCCCAACCCCCTTACCAGGAGGACCAGGGGTTTTCTGTCGGGGTCATCTTCCCTTAGACCATGTTGGTTCACGGCACCTTATTTCATTCGGAGCACCCCTCTCGCGAGGGACCCCCTATCCACCACCCAGGGGACGCCCCTCAGCGCCATAATTATGGTCTCAGCGCGAGGATTGATTGTACATTGCTTAACGTCCCGACAGCAACAAGGCTTTCTCAGGACATGCCTGCACTGCTTGTGAAAAAAAAACTAAACAGAACATTGAATTATGTCGCCAGCCGGTCAAATACATTAAATAAACCTAACACATGGGGCCTAAATAAAGCTAAGACCATTTAGCAACACACATCCAATATCAAGAGCTACATGCAGTGCAGACAGTAGGGAGAGTTTTAAAAAGGCAAATACAGGTGAATGGACCTCGGGTAGACAAACACATGCCCCAGAATAGAGAGGAAAACCCACCCTGTGGGGCTGACCAGGGTGACCCTGGGAACTAAAAAGTAGTTACCCCACCCAAGTCCCCCAGGGCAGACCCGGGTGGGGGCAGCGCGAGGAGGTTGGAATCCACCCATTCAGAAATCTTAGTAATATACAGCTGCAGCACAAATACACACAAGCGGATTCACCCCTGGGTGGAATCATGTTGAGTAAATTCACACTAGGTGGATTCACGCTGACAGACTGAATCTACACAGGTTGGAATCCACCCATCTAAGAAATCTGGGTGCAATAGCGGCAGCACAAATGAACACTGAGTGAATTCACTCTTGGTGGTATAGCGTTCAACTCTTGTCCGAAAAATCTTAGGTTCAAATTCAAATGGGGTCAAAATTTGTTCAGACCCTATTCGGTGCCACGTCTTTGAAATCACCTTGTTGGTGGAGAGAAGACGTTAACACGCCTGGTTGGAATCACGCTGGGTAGATTATCACTGGGTAGATTAAAATAAATAATAATAATACATAGTTCTTGTATAGCGCTGTTCTCCAGGAAAACACTGGACTCACTGCGCATGCACTGACAACAGCACACCCTCTCTCTCAGACACAGGCACAATAATACACTACTTTAAACCACCCCATCCCGTCCCAACATCTTACATTCACTTCCTTTAGGATCAGAATAAAAGGCAGTCAGTCAACAGTTAGCTAAAGATGAGCTAAGTGTTAAATGCCCGACAGAAAATAAAAGTCTTTAAGTGAGATTTGAACTGTGACAATGTGGGCAGATTCCGCATTTCAGTTGGTAGAGAGTTCCACACACTTGGGGCTAAAAAGGTGAAAGAACGCTCCCCAACAGTTTTCATGTTAAACTTCGGGATTTTTAAAAGTTTTTCACTGGCGGAACGGAGGGTGCGTGATGGCTGATAAACAGACAGCTTGGCAGAAAGGTACGGCGGGAGAGATCCGTCAAAATGCCGATAGGCGAAAGTTGCAATTTTGTGCTGGCAGCGGAATTTTACGGGCAGCCAGTGCAGCTGCTTCAGTAGAGGCGTAACGTGGTCTCTCTTTCGTTTCTTCAAGATGAGACGCACCGCATTGTTTTGAATCATCTGCAAGCGTGAAATCTGATCTGCTGGTAAACATGCCAGTACAGAATTGCAATAATCGAGCCTGAACGTAATGAATGCATTTACAAGTCTTGACGCCGCACTTTCTGTGAGATACGGTCTGAGGGAAGAAATTCTGCGCAGCTCTAGGAAACCAGCTCTGCAGACGCCACTGATATGATCATGCATGGAGAGCGTCGAATCAATCTTCACACCCAGATATTTGACACAGTTCTGGAAGGGAACGCTGCAGCCACCAATGTTTGCAAACTCGCCGTCAATCAGACTAAGGCGAGACTGAGAGCCAGCAGGCATGACTTCGGTTTTGTCAGTGTTAAGCTTAAGTTTGTTGCTAGTCATCCAGGACAGGACGTCGTCTGTACAACACTGTACGCTCAACTTAGCGGAGCTGAAATGGCTAGGCGCGCTACTTCTTGACAATTCAGTATCGTCAGCATACTTGTGAAAATCACACCCATGGGCGGCAATTACATCAGACAGAGGTTGTAAATATAGAGTGAACAAAACAGGCCCTAATACGGAGCCCTGAGGGACTTCACACAACAAAAGACTAGAAGCAGATAGCTGGCCATTAACAATAACAGCCTGAGAACGATCCTTAACGTATGAAGTGAACCAGGCCAGGGCGTAACCACGGATGCCAAAGGTCCCCTCTAACCTCTCCAGCAAAACAGAATGATCGAGCGTGTGGAATGCTGCGCTGAGGTCCAGCAAAACAATGAGAGAGACAAGTCTCTCGTCTGCCTTCACTAGCAAACCATCCAGGGCGCTCAACACAGCAGTCTCCGTGCTGTGATTCTTTCTGTTTGCCGACTGATGCATTTCTAAAAGACCGTTTCCAGACAAATGGCTTTGTAGCTGCTTCAAAACAACCTTCTCCAAAATCTTTGAAATAAACGGAAGGTTAGAGACAGGTCTAAAATGCTTCAAGTCGTTTGGGTCCAGTCAAGGCTTTTTCAAGAGTGGTGTCACAACAGCATATTTAAACTGAGTAGACACTGCACCTATAGAGAGAGAGAGAGAGGCATTAACTATAGTGGTAACCAGTGGGAGGAGATCATCGATACACTGTTTTATGAGGGACGTGGGCAAGGGATCAAGCACACAGCTCTTTGTTGGTGACTTCATAATAAGTTCATGAATCTCCTGCTCAGTCACTGGCTTGAAACGAGACAGTGAAGGGCCATTATACACACCAAAAGTAGGTGGGTCACATGAACATGAGTCTAGTTCAGAGCGAATGTGCTTAATTTTATCCGAGAAAAAGTCACAGAAACGTTGTGGAAGGACATGGCTTGGCACATCCGTTGGAAGGGGCGTGGTACGGGGCTTGCCCTGCAGCTCACTGAAGACTGAGAAGAGTTGCTTGGACGACGAGCTGGAGTCGATCTTGTCCTGGTAGAACTGTCTCCTGGCAGACTGTATGACCGATGTAACTTCGTAGATCAGTCTGTGGACAGTCAGACCAGTCCGTCTCCAATGGCGCTCCGCGCGTCTCCGTCGGCGGCGAGCTTCTCTGACGTCATCGGATAACCACGGGGCGGATGGTCGGTCCCTCACCAGCCTGGTGACAGACGGGGCGTGTCGGTCGGGCACCTGTCGAAGCCCGTTGTTGTAGGCGTCCACGAGCAGCTCAGGCTCCAATGAAGGTGACTGACACACATCTGTAGCTGCTGCCACCTCCTTTACATCGGCCTGAAAATCAGCGGACGAAATATTGCGAATGTTTCGTGACGTCACGAGTCGTTTACGGGGGCGAGGTCTGGTAAGATTCACGCTAGGTAGATGCACGCTGGGTATATTTACACCTCGATGCAGCGAAACTGTCCCCTTCAGCACAACTGTCTCAGTACAGTAGCTAGTTCATTCTGCACCTCGCTCGCTGAGCTGTCGTGCACTCACGGTCGGTCTTTCTACTATGAAAGCACAGCTGAAATGCCCACTATGCAGTCGGTGCGTTCTTTTGTGACTGGCGTTCTCTAATTTACAGCAGAAACCCTTGAAAGACCATCATTTAGGTGGCATCAGCCACCTAAATGATGGTCTTTCGTGACAAGTGACACTTTCTGCAAGTCAAGCACCTGTAGAAAAAGAAAAAAAAGATGGTTACTTTACACACGTTCTATTGTATTCGCTGAGAGACCGCTGTCCAACCTTCTCTAGATAACACTGACAGCAGCAGTGTAAATTCTCAATGCGCAGTACAAAGGCAAACACTGATTCAGGGTTGCTATTAACTCATTCGGCCCGACTGACGCAAGTATTTTCCAAATTTCGGAGGCGACATCTAATGACTATGCACCTGTTACAAGAGATGGATCGACCATGATAATTCAAGGGCAGTGCCAGATTAGCTTGGCGCCGACAGGCGCCAAGCTAATCTGTCACTACCCTTGAATTATCATGGGCAACCCATCCCCTGCTGTAGTGCGTCAGGGCTGAATGAGTTAACCTATTGACTGTCGACAAAAAGCGAACACCACTCATCTGCAAGAGGCATAGATCCTCACGAGCCCCCGCAGTTGCGGGGGCTCATGAGGATCTATGCCTCTTGCTGACACCACTTTGTATCCCCGTTCTTCGGACCAAGGCGTTGCATGAACAAAGATTTCAGAAACACTGTATGCGGATCTAACGCTCTTGTTGACAGTGTCACCACTTTGTAGTCATGTCAATGATACTACGAGTATTTTCTTTCTTCATGGCGTTGAATTTAGACTGCAGAAACACATATTGCGACCGCTGTCAGTGAAAGGGCTAACAGTCACAGGCGAAGGTTGAAACAAACACCAGTTGACTGAAGTTCACTGTAGGCCCTACCTCGTATCACGGGCTGTGGAGGAGAAATGCTTTTTTTCGAGATGCTGTATGTATTACTGTCTACACACAGTGAAGTGAAGAACCAACGAAGAAAAAATCATGCTTAGAAAAGACAGTTACAATACAATTAAAATTATAAACTTTGTGTAACTGTCTTTTCTAAGCGTGTTTCTTTCTTCGCTGGTTTTCTTTTTTCTTCTGCATTTTACACGCTTGGCATCCGGCCCCAGAAGCAAAATATTTTCGAGCCGAGACGACGATCTTCGGGCCGATGACTGTGACGGGCGCAGTGGGCCCGCGGCGCACAGCTGTGTGCGGGCAGACTGCGGCCGTCATCGGCCCGAGGACCTTTCCATACTGGGCAGTCGCCATTTGGGTCTGGCTTTTGTCTAGATACAGTATAGTGTCACTGAACTTCTTCAAACTCACTGTACCTTATGGAAAGAAAAGGAGAGACTGCCAGTGCTAATATTTTAGGAAGGTTACAAAGTAAAGTAGGTAAGAGCACTGTCAGGGGAGAGAAGTGTGCACGCAGTGATCATAGATCTACTGTGGCCAAAACACACCAAAAAAAGAGATAGGAAAGAGGGGGTGAGCTAAGAAAGTAAGCAATGCATATGGAAGCCCCCCCCCCCACCCCCCCACACGCACACACTGTACCTTACTTCTGAACACACGACACAAACACTGCACATTAAAAGAAGCTGGTCACATATCGTCAAAACGCACCACTCTACGTCAGTCTGTGCCTCACACGGTGTTCTTTATGAGGTAATAAAGTCTGAGTCAAATCGCTGTGCCGCCGAAACACGGCTTGTCAGTTTCGCGGCGTCCGTCTGCGAGCTGTATCGTCTGCGCCGGCCATCAACGAAAACACGCCGGCGACTGATATCAAGGACAGTTTGCTTTGACCACGGCCAAGCCCATCTGACGGCCAAGCTCATAGGCTCGCGCAGCCGTACAAGTCAGAAATGCACACCAAAGCGGTTACTGCCGAGCGTGTAAAATGCCCCGACACACTTCATCAGGAGATGAAACGACCATGAATCGATAATTCAAAGGTAGTGCCAGATTAGCTCGGCGCCTGACGGGGCCGAGCTAATCTGGCACTACCTTTGAATCATCATGGTCGGCAGTAGTGGGTCTTCAAGTGGTTTGAAACGAGACAAGACCACTCACATTAGGAGACTTGCGCGGTAATCCGAGCGGAATTTGTCATAAATATGAAGCAAGCATTGGAAGAACCAGAAAAAAAAAAAAACACCCACGATTTGAAAATGAATATTATTACCACCTTTGTCATGAGTCAGAAAGAATTTGTGTGTAACTGTCTTTTCTAAAAGTGTTTTTTTTTTTCTTCGTTGGATTATTCTCCGCACAACGCAGGGTTAGAGGCATGTTAACCCCTGCAGACGTCAACCCTTTTGCGGCCACAAGAGAATGAAACCTTTCAGTCATATACAAAAGATGCTGATTTCATACTGGCGCCTCCGGCATGCTATGTGCTAGATTTTCATAAGCCACTGCGGCTTGCCATGAAAATAAGTATTGATTCGCATAAACTAAATGTTTCTATGAACAAGAGGTGTACGTTTTCATAAGCCCTGCAGTCTCCCATATGAGAGGCATATATGCTCTTAAGCCTGTACAGCCAAAGTGACGCAAGAGAAGATATGTCTACATACTATTAGCTCAGAAGCACTACAGCAGGAGACGGAGCGACCATGATAATTCAAGGCTAGTGCCAGATTAGCTTGGCGCCTGACAGCGCCAAGCTAATCTGACACTAGCCTTGAATTATCGTCATGGTCTTATCTGGCACTACCCTTGAATTACCATGGTCGATCCGTCTCCTGCAACTGGTACATTTCAACATTTAACGACGCATTCATAATTTGAGAAACTGATATGGGGTTGGTTGGATTTATACTGAGGCTTCAGTGGCATTCTAGCCGGGCTCATGAAAATGTACGCCTCTCACCAGAATGGATGGCCAGGGTCGCAATTTAGCGCGCAATGGCGTAAATAAGAATCTTCACCTCAGACAAATGTTGCCAGACATCGCCCGCATTTCAGCCGATGCACAAGGTTCATTGCAACCTATGCCTCATAATGCCTCCCATTTCAGCCACTGCGCCTCATGAGAATCTATGCCTCTTGTTGCGACAGACAGGTCGAGCTTATTATTTTTATACACATCTCTGCCTCTCAGGTGGAGGAGGTCTTTGAGGGTTTAGCACTGAGACTGGCCACCGCCCAATTCATCACTGAAAAGGAGACGCAGTGAAGCAAGAGGTCCCCGGGCCGACGCCGGACTTCGCTGGCCCGCGCACGGCAAAGTCCGGCACCGGCCCGACACCTTTCGCTCACAGGGGACTGAGCCGGTTACGGAGACTGTAAATCCCCTTGTCGGCAAGCAGAAGGTGTTCCTTGCTAGTCCAATAATGGGCGAACCAGCGGCTCAACTTATAGCAGATGAGGTCGACCGCCAATACACCGAGGAGAACATCCCAACGATAAAGGAAACACGCTTAGAAACGCCAGATAACTGCATTTTCTAAGCGTGTTTCTTTCTTTGGGATGTTATCTGCACTGCTTAATTTTTACATGCTTGTTTCTTTCTTTGTCGAGAACATCCGGACGAAGAAAGAAGCAAGCTTAGAAAAGTCAGATAACTGTCTTTTCTCAGTGTGTACGCTTAGAAAATACAGACGACTATCTTCTCTAAACGTGTTTCTTTTTTCATTGGAGTATTCTCTTCATTTTACACGTTTAAGAGTCACCTTTTTGGTTCGGATTTGAATTAAACATCGCGTTAATATAGATAGCCAAATGAACGTTCAGCCCACTTACACAACATACGGCTGTTGGGTCCCAACCTCAGCGTCGACCCAGCCTCGGCCAGAGTGACATATAATGCTCAATAATATTAAGGTACAATAACTTTTCAGTTTGAATTACTAAAAGATCTCAGAATGGGTATAATAACGGTTATATCAGTGATTAGCCATCCCATTGGCCTACAATTTCACAACGAAGGTGTGACATATAGTGCTCACAAAAAGTAAGGGACGTCATAATTTGAGCTTAAATTACTATAATGGCGAAAACACCTTACATCTGCAAACTGCAGTCACCTTTTTGGTCTGATTAATGTTTAAACTTAGGGGGACATTTTAATAATTCAAGCTGAAAGTAATACAGCACGTCCGTTATCTTTTGTGAGCAGTATATATGTCACACCAATGTTGTGAAATTGTAGGCCAGTGGGATGGCTAATCACTGATATACCCGTGATTATGCCGATTCTGAGGACTTTTAGTAATTCAAGCTGAAAAGTTAGTATACATGACTATTTGTGACTTTGGCCGAGGTTGGGTCGACGCCGAGGTTGGGACCCAACACGAAGCGGCCGGGGACTGAAGAAGGAGACAAATCCCGTTTGAGTTTATAATTATAGATACTAGGCCCGTAGGAGCCCAGGCAATAGATACCATGCCTGCGTGACGCAGACGGTGATGGACAACCCCAGGAAGCGAAAGATTCTCGGGCCGACCGCAGTCAGCCGTGCGCTACATTGCCAGCTACATTCGGCAGACGAAAAAGAAAATGACGAAGCTTCTGTTATATATTAACCCGTTGACTGCCGAGAAAAAAACAGAACTGCAAGAGACATGGATCCTCATGACATAGATCCTCACGCCAAAACTGCAAGTGACATGGATCCTCATGACATAAATCCTCATGCCAAAACTGCAAGAGACATAGATCCTCATGACATAAATCCTCATGCCAAAACTGCAAGAGACATAGATCCTCATGACATAGATCCTCACGCCAAAACTGCAAGAGACATAGATCCTCATGACATAGATCCTCACGCCAAAACTGCAAGAGACATAGATCCTCATGACATAGATCCTCACGCCAAAACTGTAAGAGACATAGATCCTCATGACATAGATCCTCACGCCAAAACTGCAAGAGACATGGATCCTCATGACATAGATCCTCACGCCAAAACTGCAAGAGACATGGATCCTCATGACATAGATCCTCACGCCAAAACTGCAAGAGACATAGATCCTCATGACATAGATCCTCACGCCAAAACTGCAAGAGACATAGATCCTCATGACATAGATCCTCACGCCAAAACTGCAAGAGACATAGATCCTCATGACATAGATCCTCACGCCAAAACTGCAAGAGACATAGATCCTCATGACATAGATCCTCACGCCAAAACTGCAAGAGACATGGATCCTCATGACATAGATCCTCACGCCAAAACTGCAAGAGACATGGATCCTCATGACATAGATCCTCACGCCAAAACTGTAAGAGACATAGATCCTCATGACATAGATCCTCACGCCAAAACTGCAAGAGACATGGATCCTCATGACATAGATCCTCACGCCAAAACTGCAAGAGACATGGATCCTCATGACATAGATCCTCACGCCAAAACTGCAAGAGACATAGATCCTCATGACATAGATCCTCACGCCAAAACTGCAAGAGACATGGATCCTCATGACATAGATCCTCACGCCAAAACTGCAAGAGACATGGATCCTCATGACATAGATCCTCACGCCAAAACTGCAAGAGACATAGATCCTCATGACATAGATCCTCACGCCAAAACTGCAAGAGACATGGATCCTCATGACATAGATCCTCACGCCAAAACTGCAAGAGACATAGATCCTCATGACATAGATCCTCACGCCAAAACTGCAAGAGACATAGATCCTCATGACATAGATCCTCACGCCAAAACTGCAAGAGACATGGATCCTCATGACATAGATCCTCACGCCAAAACTGCAAGAGACATGGATCCTCATGACATAGATCCTCACGCCAAAACTGCAAGAGACATAGATCCTCATGACATAGATCCTCACGCCAAAACTGCAAGAGACATGGATCCTCATGACATAGATCCTCACGCCAAAACTGCAAGAGACATAGATCCTCATGACATAGATCCTCACGCCAAAACTGCAAGAGACATGGATCCTCATGACATAGATCCTCACGCCCAAAACAGCAAGAGACATGGATCCTCATGACATAGATCCTCACGCCAAAACTGCAAAATACATAGATCCTCATGAGCCCCCCGCAAACTGCGGGGGCTCGTGAGGATCTATGCCTCTTGCTGACACCACTTCCAATCCGTGTTCCTGGGACGTCTAAGGCTCTGTGGTGTTGAATGAACGGAATATCGCAGAAACGCAGTCAACGTCCACTGGCAGTGAAGAGGTTAAAGCGAATTACTCCAAGGCGGGTTTGGATTGCTGTGATTCACCGACGCAACGGGTTGTCAATGTTGTCCTGCCTCAGCTAAGATTTGCCTGCCCTTCTTTTCGCAGTCCGTGTGAGTGTAGGCACGCGTCAGTGCCAGAGGTTTCCCGCTGCCTTTTGCTCGAAACGGAAGGAGCTCTCTTGCGCGCAAAGGAGAAGAAGAGCGGAATTTTTTTTTTATTTTACGACATTCAGACTTCGTAATTTAACCCATTTCAGCACTATTGGTTGAGATCAATTTGACTGTGATAGTTCAAGGGTGGTGCCAGAATAGCTTGGCGCCCTCAGGCGCCAAGCTATTCCGGCACCACCCTTGAACTAAAATGGTTGATCTATCCTGTAATCTGTCGTGTATTCTGCATAGAAAAGATAGCATTTTTTTTTTAAATCAGCCTCAGTGTGTAATGGGATAAAATAGTCCTCTTGTCAACATTATTGTTAGATAATAATAATAATTACGGTATTTATAATGCGCTTAACTTATGTATAATAATTAAAACTCTAAGCGCGCGCTCACAACTCACGCACGCATGTGCACGCTTTTAACAATGACTCTATACCACACATACATTACGACAGTCAGCTGGGGGTGGGGTGTGTGGCGGCGTTAGAGTGCTAGAACTGTTGAAAGAGGTGAGTGTTGAGGGCGGACTGGAAGGAGGAGGGAGAGGGTTTCTGAGGCACTAAGACACACTAAGAACATTTATAAAGGAGATCTTGCGAACTGTTAACCTCTTACTGTCTGGAAAAGGCCGCTTTAATACCTTTACCTTTTATAAATGTAACATGGGGTGGTCCGTGGCGCAGCGGTAAAAGTGCCTGCCACCAATGCTAGTGGTGCGAGGTTTGATACCCGGTTCCGGCGTCAGACCTTTCTCCTCTAGTAAGTGTCACCTTATTCATCGATTCAGTTACGTCGTGTCATGTCCAGCGGCTGACCACATCACGAAAAAAAAATCTTCTTTAAGCCCTGAAGAACCCGTGTCCTACGGCTGACCACAGCCCGAAGGACCGCTCAGGCTCTTGTCTTCTGGGAGCTCAGTTCGTGACAATCCCGGCAGAGCTACTGGAATTGTTGTGCAGAGACACGATCGAGTTCACAGGAAATTGGAAACATTGATTGTCTGCGTCAAGACCCCTTTATATTATCGCCAACGGTTTTCTGTTAGTTCGGGGTTTAACGTCCACAGCACCGAAGTCATGGACGGCCCTCGGACGGGCGGGTTATGGGGGACAGGGAAATCTATTGCCTATGGAGTACGACCTGAACACTGATCAACTCAGGCGCACTCCAACTGTGCCACTTTGATTTACCAGGACCTTTCAACGGACATGCTATTGAACAAGCCCGATCATCGCCAACGCAAGCCAGCCGGTCTCACGGGATACAAAACTAACGGTCAGCCCCGTCGCGCCGCGAGGCGGCTGACTGGTAGTTTCGTATTTCAAACACGCATTCTGACTTTATATAGGCAAATGTCAGTATGTCAATTTTTCAGAAAAGTGAGAATTTCTTTGTAATACAACGAAAAACTTGCTTTTCTAACAAACTGACCTTCTGTTTTCGGCCATATAACGGCAGCCCTCCAGACGAATCACGGGGGGTAACTGTGCACTGGAAGCACGTTCAGTCGTGCAGTATTTTTGCATGCGTATCGATTCTACTTTATTTTCGCTTCGTGGCTCGTATACTGCCTAATGAAGAAGCAGACGCACGTGTGGTCCTCGTGATTACAAATATCTATGCGTGTTCTTTGCATTGCAATCGAATAATTGGCAATGCTATATAAGACTTGAAGCGACTAATGAAGCATGTGCCCGTAGCTAGAAAAGCGAGATTGTCCTTGTACAACAATGAAAAATCGGCTTTTCTATAAATGTACACACTGGCTATTGTCATGTAACGTCGAGGCGCGTGCTTGAAATACAAAACTAATAGTCAGCCCCCTCGGGCGCGAGAGGGCTGACTGGTAGTTTCGTATTTCAACACGCACAGGTGAGATTGGCTGGCCATCCCTGATCACCTCGGTGCAGAGGGACAAAAAAAAATGGATAAAACGACTGGCTGGCTTGCGTTGGCGATGATATAATGGGGTCTTGACCCGTACAATCAATGTTACCACTTTCCTGTGACCTTGTGTCCACGCACAACAACTCAGAATAAGAAGCGATCAGCGACACAGAAAATCCCAACCAAGACAGACACTTAGAAAAGACAGTGCAACACAAACTGTTTACCTCATTGTGCCCGAGGTACGAATTAATACCCACATTTTGGAGTTCTCCTCTGAGGACTGCATTTATTCAGGAGACAGATCGACCATGATAGCTCGGCCCTTAAATGCGCCAATGGCTATTCTGCCACCATATTTTGGAGTTATCCTCTGAGGACTGCATTAGAATTCAGGAGACAAATCGACCATGATAGTTCAAGGGTGGTAGCAGAATAGCTCGGCCCTTAAAGGCGCCATGCTATTCTGCCACCACATTTTGGAGTTATCCTCTGAGGACTGCATTACAATTCAGAAGACAGATCGACCATGATAGTTCAAGGGTGGTAGCAGAACAGCTCGGCCCTTAAAGGCGCCAAGCGGCTATTCTCGACCACCTCATTTTGGAGTTATCCTCTGAGGACTGCATTACAATTCAGGAGACAGATCGACCACGATTGTTAAATGGTGGTGGCAGAAAAGCTTGGCGCCTATAGGCGCCAAGCTATTCTGCCACCACCCTTGAACCATCATGGTCGAGCCATATCTTGCCGGCTGTGGTGTGTCGCGGGCAGAAAGAGTTAATATTTCGGATTAAACCCATTTTTTTTTTAAATATACATACAAGCAATTCGCAACTTATCTTTTCGTGATGGGAAGATGCCAACTCTACAAAATTTTAGCGTGTGTTGGGTTGTTTGTAAAAATTAAACGTTTAGGGGTTTTGTCCATCGCGAAGATGATTTCAAAGACAGGGCACTGAATAGATTCTGAACACATTTTGACCCCAGTTGGATTAGAACGCTCAACCTGTGGCCATTTAGACAAGAGTAGAACGCTGTACCATTTGAGCTCCGCAGACCCCCCCCCCCCTCGCCCCCCTCCCGCCCCCCCCCCCGCCCCCCCCCCCCCCGCCCCCCCCCGCCCCCCCCCCCCCCCCCGCCCCCCCCACGGCCCCCCCCCCCCCGCCCACTCCCCGCCCCCCCCCCCCACGCCCATCCCCCCGCCCCCCTCCGCCCCCCCCCCTCCTGTACAATGTTCAAACTTGCCCTATGAAGTGTCAAGAAGTCAACAAAGTGTATGCTGTTTCTGTCTCATGTGTTCCAACAATGCAGAATATCTCGTAGTGAGCGGTTATGCTCCATGTGGATTCATTCATTATTTCCAATTTACTGTCCCCACGTCCTACGAGGGTATGGGGGAATCTCCGTGTGAATGCAAGGCGCCAAGATTTGTGTATGTGTCCGGGGGACGGGGGCATGACTGAGCTTAGTCCTCCGCCAGCCACTAAGCAAGGTGGTCCGCTATAGCGGAGCACCTTGCTTAGTGGCTGGCGCAAGACTAAGATCTATGTAGTGGAGCACCTTGCTTAGTAGCTGGCGCAGGACTGAACTCTATAGTTAAGCACATTGCCTAGTGGTTGATGCAGGTTGAACTCTATATAGTGAAGCACCTTGCTTAGTGGCTGGCGCAGGAATAAGCTTTAGAGCGGAGCACCTTGCTTAGTGGCTGGCGCAGGACTAAGCTAGCTCGTGCCGCTCTGTCTCCAGGGATCAGTGTCGGTAATCAAAAGGGTGTTTCAAAGGCACAGTGGTCAGCTTTAATAATAATAATAATAATAATAATAATAATAATAAAGGTAATTTGTATAGCGCCTAATCACCAAGGTGCTCTAGGCGCTTTACAATCACAGTAATGAAACACAAAGCAAAATACAAAAACAAACACATACAACAACAACAAAACAACAAACATACATTGATTTAAAAGGAGCAGAAAACTCACACACATACACACATGCACGCACACACACACACGCACATACACACACACACAGACACACACACACATGCACGCACATACACACATACACACATACGCACACACACACACACACACACACACACACACACACACACACACACACACACACACGATGAACCGGCAGACACAATGGTCTTTAAGTATATGCAACAGAGAAAAGGTGTGTTTTAAGCTTGGATTTAAAAATGGAGAGAGATGATGAGTGACGCACGTCAGCTGGGAGGGCATTCCATGTAATGGGACCAAAATACGAAAATGCACGAGCTGTGTCCATCGATTTGCTTCTGGCTGATCAGCGGTAGTGAACCGGCGTAGACAACCCAGTGTGCGTCAGGAGGTCGATCGAAGGAGAAGAACTCAACGAAGAAAGAAACACCCGCTTAGAAAAGCCAGTTACAACATAAGTGTGTTGTAACTGTCTTTTCTAAGCGTGTTTCTTTCTTCGTTGGGTTTTTCTCTGCATTTTACACGCCGGCTTGGCAGTCACCTCTTTGATGCAGATTTCGATGGATAAAGGTTTAGTTCAAACGCCGTTCATCATCCAAGAAGCATAGATTCTCATGAGCCCCTGTAGCC
Organism: Semisulcospira habei; assembly: GCA_036245525.1. Classification (NCBI taxonomy): domain Eukaryota; kingdom Metazoa; phylum Mollusca; class Gastropoda; family Semisulcospiridae; genus Semisulcospira; species Semisulcospira habei. The sequence continues at coordinate 16,193,096 of BTPG01000007.1, read as the reverse complement.
GATGTGCATGCTGTTGAGCATGTCGTCATATACGTCTGCATCTTCTCCAATCAGAAGGATAATTTATTTATGTCTCATGAGGATTCACCAGTGATTGCAAATTGAGCGTCATGACCGACAATCGCGTGAAGAACATAGGTAAAAATGAGACCGACAATAGCAAAATACTAACAAGAGACATAATATAGAGGTACGTTCAAACTAGCCCAGACGGCTAAGCGCCGAACAGAAAGAGAGCGAAGGCCCCGGTAGCTGGACTCGCAATCCAGGGGAAAAAGAGGGGCTTGTTCAATAGCATGTCCGCTGAAAGGTCCTGGTAAATCAAAGTGGCACAGCTGCAGTGCGCGTGAATTAACAGGTGTTCAGGTCCTGTTCCAGAGGTAAAAGGTTTCCCTGTCCCCCATCACCCGCCCGACAAAGCCGTGCATTACCACTCCGGTGCCGTGGACGTTAAACCCCGAACTAACTAACCAAGAACCAAAAGACATAAATCTGCGGGGGCTCATGAGGGTTTATGTCTCTTGCAGATGGGTGGCGTGTGTCATGCCCCGGAAGTTAAAAGCCCACTACCGCCGTAACTGTTGAAAGATACACTTTTGTAACAAACGGTTACGAGACGCTACACACAGGTCTAGTTATGGTTCATTTAGACACAGGAGAATCGTGTTCAACACAGGTCGTCTTAATATCAAATAACTTGACAATGACTCCACTCCGTTCTATAAATACAGTGCTATCAGTACGAGAAACAACTAAAAATAGTTTGAAACGCTAACGGCTGCACAGAATAAATAAGTGCGATTACGCATGTGCTGCTGCTGTCTGTCCAAACTGCTCAGTGTTAAAGTTCATTAGGTGTGTCGACAAGGCGTAACAAACACAAATGGCGCAGAAATGTGTCTTCAGATTTATGCGTAATGGTACTTTAAGGGGTTAACAGATTCATGGCTGATGCAAAACTAGACGCACCTTGCGTAAACCGACAAATTGGCATGTCCCTGGTCTCAAATGATGGTTACTACGGCTTAATAAATTGTGACAAAATAGACGCAAGGCCTTAGGGAACACTATAATAATTATATATAGAGCACTTTTCCTGACAGAGGTCGCTGACCGTGATTGTGAAATTATTCTTTGCTAACTTTTCACCAAAGAGCGTCTGAGAAACAGGGGCACAAAGAGGTGTGAACAAGAGTCATAGATCCTCATGAGCCCCCCGCAACAGCGGGGGCTCATGAGGATCTATGTTTCTTGCAGTTGATCGTTTTGACTTCTTCTCGGCAGTCAAGGGATTATCTGACTTATAGATTTTCATGTCCTCTGCATCCGCGATAAATCAGTCAGTTCTCCAGGAAAGAAAGGGTGACAAGTTCACACAATCTCTTTTGCAAATGTTCTTAGTGAGTGTTACAATAATGCTGGAGAAAAGGGCTGACTTGCCAACATTCTGCGATACAGCAGGCTATGTATCCACTCCATATAGTTTTCCCTTCTTTGACACATGTATTGATATACTGTATAACAGGCACATTAATGTGCATGAATTTGCTTGATATTCTATCCCTTGCGCGCCAAGAAGACTCGATCTTGATGATACTTGCATTTTCAAAACGGAAAAGCGAAATATGTTCACACTGCAACATTAACTCATTCAACTCCGACACACCACGGCAAGACATGGATCGAGCGTGATAGTTCAAGGGTTGTGCCAAAATAGCTTGGCGCCCATAGGCGCCAAGCTATTCTGGCACAACCCTTGAACTATCACGCTCGATCTGTTTCCAGAAGTGTAATACAGTCTTCACGGGGCAGCTTCAAAATTTGCGGATTGCGGTCCTGGAGCAGAATGTGTTAATGCGCTCCTTATGAAATAGTAGTAATGAAATTCTTCTTAGTGCCGTATGAACGCGCGAAAATTATATCTTAGTGATACACACACACACACACACACACACACACACACACACACACACACACACACACACACACACACGAAAGGAGAAAAGTCGTCAGAAAACGTGCGAGTCGCTGGACTGACAAGTCAGTGAAATCGACGAGATATAAGCTGGCGATATGGACAACCATAAGGATGCATTCTACGACGCCCTCCAAGCTGTTTTGGAAGACATCCCTCGACATGACGTGCTGATGCTGATCGGTGACTTCAACGCTAAGGTCGGCTGCGACAATGAAGACAGAAAGAGGACCATGGGACGACATGGAGCGGGTGTGATCAACGACAACGGGGAGAGGCTGGTCAATTTCTGCGAGGAGAATGACTTAGTCATAGGAGGGACCCTGTTTGCGCACAGGGAGATCCACAAACTCACATGGAAATCACCAGACGGCAAGACCCAGAACCAGATCGACCACATCATCATTAATGGTCGCTGGAGGCACTCTCTGCAGGATGTGCGAGTGATGCGACATGCTGACATTGGCAGCGACCATAGTCTTCTGGTGGGGAAGGTGACATTGAAGCTTAGGAAAATAAAGATAGGAGACACCAGAAATCAGCGCTACGACGTGGCCAAGTTGAAAGACCCAAAAGTGAAAGAAGAGTTTAGGTTGGCCCTCAGGAATAGATTTAGTGTTTTGGAAGATGAGACAGCGCTGACTATTGAAGATTTCAACAGAGCCATGAAGGAAACAGGAGGGGAAGTTTTAGGATACAGAAAGAGCAGGAAGACAGAGTGGATCTCAGAAGACACGTGGGCTCGCATAGAAGAGAGAAGACAGATCAAGAAGAAACTTTTGGATACCAAATCACCAAGACTGAAGGAAAGAATATCAAGAGAATACAGAGAGAAAGATCAAGCGGTGAAGACATCAGCGAGAAGAGACAAGAGAATGTACACAGAAAGGCTGGCAGAAGAAGCGGAGGCAGCTGCAAAACAGAGAGACATGAAGACAGTGTACCAGAACACCAAGAAGCTGAAGGGCGATTACGGGCAACACCACGACCTTCCAGTGAGAGCTGAAGATGGAACTCATGTCACAGTAGAGGAAGAGAAGCTGAAGAGATGGAAGCAACACTTCGAGTCCATCCTGAACCGCTCAGACCCACCAACCCTCACTGACATTCCTGAAGCGGAGGAGGACCTGGACATTAACCTCGGCAACATTACTATTGTGGAAGTCAAGCAGGCCATTCAAAAGCTGAAGAACGGGAAGGCACCTGGCGATGACGGAGTGTGCCCCGAGATGCTGAAAGTAGAAGATACGGTAACGCCGCAGCTTCTTTGTCAGATTTTTCAAAAGATCTGGGACACTGAGGAAGCGCCGAGCGATTGGAAGACCGGCACCATCGTCAAACTTCCGAAGAAAGGAGACCTGGGGAACTGTAACAACTGGCGAGGCATCACCTTACTATCCCTCACCAGCAAGATCTTCAGCCGCATTCTCCTTGAACGCATTACGACAGCAGTGAATGGCATCCTTCGCCGGGAGCAGGCAGGTTTTAGGAAAGGCAAGTCCTGCATTGACCATATTTTCGTACTGAGACAGATCCTTGAGCAGTCTAACGAATGGAATGGATCCCTCTATGTGGTCTTTGTAGACTTTGAGAAGGCCTTCGACAGTCTGCATCGAGACTCCCTTTGGAAAATCCTGCGATACTATGGAATCCCCCAGAAACTTGTCAACGTCATCAGGTCCCTGTACAAGAATTTTGAGTGCAGAGTCGTCCACAACAACCAGCTCACCGAACCGTTTAAGGTGGAAACCGGAGTGAAACAAGGATGTATTCTTTCGCCAATCCTATTCTCAATGGCAATTGATTGGATCATGCGCCGCACCACAGAGGGAAGGAGGCAGGGAATTCAGTGGACGCTGACCTCAATGCTGGATGACCTCGACTACGCCGATGATATCGGGCTGCTGGCAAGCAGAAACCAGGACATGCAACAGAAGACACAACAGTTGACACAGTCAGCAAGCTCCATAGGTCTCGGGGTCAACATTAGGAAGACTCAAGTCATGAGGAAGAACACCATAGTGGGCGACCCAATCACCATCAATGACCAACCTCTGCAAGAGGTGGACGAATTCACGTACCTGGGCAGCAAGGTTACCACAGATGGAGACTGCACAAGGGAGATCACCACAAGAATCAGCAAAGCCAACCAAGCCTTCGCAATGCTGAAACCCATCTGGAGGACCACAAGCCTGAGCATCCACACCAAGCTCCGTATTTTTAAGAGCAACGTGCTGAGTGTCCTTCTATATGGGTCAGAATGCTGGAAATCCACTACCGCTACGGAACGCAAGCTGGATGTCTTCCAGAACAAGTGCCTGCGACGGATCATGAAGGTCTTCTGGCCAAACATGATTACAAACGAGGAACTACGGAAGAGAGCAGGCGCAGACAGCATCGCTGAAACCATCGCCACACGGAGATGGAGATGGCTAGGCCACGTTTGCAGAATGTCACCTGACTCATTACCAAGGGTGGCACTGAGATGGACACCACAGGGGAAGAGAAACCGTGGGCGACCAAAGGAGACGTGGCGCCGAACCGTGGAGCGAGAGCTCAAGAACAGAGGCCTTACTCTGCAAACAGCACCCAAAATAGCAGCTGACAGACAAAAGTGGCGCTCCCTTGCCGTCGCCTCAAGCACCAGACGGCGCAGAGAGGACTGAATGAATGATATGGACAACCTGAGAAAAGAATTAAATAAACAAACCTGCTGGCATTTTCCGTAATTATGCGTGATCTAGTTAAGTAGTGAAGTAGAATTTACTCAGTAACACGCACGGTTATGGCAATGCACTGATGTCTTCATAGTCAGACGAAATTTGCGCGCTGAGTCGACAGCGATATGCAGTCGTCTGCCATTGCTGTATCGGGGCAAAATTTAGCAAGCAAAGCCAGCACTGGAACAGATCGCTTAAAAAAAAATATTAAAAAAAAAATTAAAAAAAAAACCACTAACACGTCTTCATGCTTTTTGCACCCCCTGCCTCCAGATGAATCACTGACTCCCTGTTTACATCTGTCTCTCCCGTGAAAAAGATATTTAATCCGCGCTGTCAGCGTTCGATCTACGGCCCGATGCGAAAATAGCCAGTAATTAACCCGTTCAGTGCCAGCTGACGCAGACTGTGCTTCTCAGTGCAAACTTCCTTAACCCATTCTACCCCAGACACACCACAGCAAGATAAGGATCGACCATGACAGTTCAAGGGTGATGCCAGAATAGCTTGGCGCCTATGGGCGCCAAGCTATTCTGGCATCACTCTTGAACTATCATGGGCGATCTGTGTCCTGCACTAGAGTGCAGTCTTCAGAGGACAACGGCAACATTTGGGGATTTCGGTGTTGGGGGTAGAATGAGTTAAATTCAACACCCCAAAACCCTAGCAGTCCCAGGAACATGGATTCAAAGTTAGTGTCGGCAAGAGGCATAGCTCCTCATGAGCCCCCGCAACTACGGGGGCTCATGAGGATCTATGCCTCTTGCAGTTGGGTGGGGTTCCGAACTTTCTCGGCCGTGAACGGGTTAATCTGCTGACGGAAAGAAGAGCAGTAACTCGTGATGCACCTCGCCGCTCTGGCTACTTCGCACATAATTGTGTTCTCTCGCTGTTGGTATTATGCATAGTTAACCCCGGTCAGTGCCAGAGCACGACGAGCAGAACCCCAGTGCAAGAGGCATAGTTCCTCGTGAGCACCCGCAGTTGCGGGGGGCTCATGAGGATCTATGCCTCTTGCTGACCCCGCTTTGTATCCATGTTTCTTTGGCTAAATGCGGTCAGTCGTCGGCGTTGAGATCGTAAAGCGCACTACCACAGCCATTAAGCGGTTACAAGTCATTGGCAAAATTGTCCCTTATAAATGTTCTTAGTATCATCATCATCATCAGTCCCTTGCCCGAACTGGGCGTTGGGGGGACTGAAAGGCAGCAGCAACAGACAGTGCTCTCCACTGAGTTCTATTTTGGGCGGTGGCAAGCAAGTCTGGCATCTCGAGTTCGGTCCATTCTTTTATGTTTGCGACCCAACTCTTTCTCTGACGACCTCGCCGACGACTTCCTTCGAGAGTGCCTTGGAGGATAGTCTTGGACAAGGTGTTGTGTCGGGTCACGTGGCCAAACCAAGCAAGCTTGCGCCGTTTCACGGTTGCCAGAAGGGGTTCATGTGGGCCCACCAGGGAAGTGACGATGCTCCGTACATATTCGTTGGTCTTGTGCTCGCGGTACGAGATGTGGAGCAACTTCCTCAGGCACTTGTTCTCAAAGGCCTGGATTTTCTTTTCTGAGTCTGCAAGCAGCGTCCAAGTCTCACAGCCGTAGAGTAGAATAGACACTACGAGGGACTTGTAAAGCCTGTACTTGATGGTGAAGCTGATGGAGTTACTTCGCCATATCCTGTCCAGCCTGGCCATTGCGGATGTTGCTGTACCTATCCTGATACGGATCTCTGCTATGCAACTACCGTCTTTGGACAGGGTGGCTCCCAAGTACTTGAAGCTATTGACCTCTTGTAGCTTCTGGCCGTTCATGTGAATGTTGCTGCTGCTGTCGCTTGTAGTGTTGATCATCACTTTGCTTTTATCCGTACTGATCTCCATGCCATAAGACCCTGCGCTACTTGAAAGTTTGTCTGTCAGGTTTTGCAGCTCACTATTGCTGCCTGCCATGAGGTCAATGTCGTCTGCGAATCGAAGATTGCACAGGGATCTGCCACCAATAGAGATTGAAGTATGGTGGTCGTGGAGGGTTTCCTGCATGATCTTCTCCAGGAATATGTTGAAAAGGACAGGAGAGAGCAGGCATCCTTGACGGACACCGATCGTCGTCCTGAAGAACTCGCCTGACTGATTGTTAAGTAGAACCGCGCTGCATGCGTTCTTGTAAAGCGCTTCTATCATTTGGATCAGCCCCTCCTCTATGTTGAACGATCTCATGACTTGCCAGAGTCCGTCGTGCCAGACGCGATCAAATGCTTTCCTGAAATCAATGAAGTTGTGGTAAAGTTCGCGCTGATGCTGCAGATGTTTCTCGATCAGGACGCGGCAGTTGAAAATCTGCTCTACAGTGCTTCTTCCAACTCTGAAGCCAGCCTGTTCTTCTGCCAGCAGTTCCTCGGCGAAAGTTTTGAGGCGGTTGAGAATGATTCTAAGCATTACTTTGCTATGGTGACTTATCAGACTGATAGTTCTGTAGTTCTGGCACTGTTTCAGGTTTCCTTTCTTGGGGAGCGGGATCACTAGAGACTGTGTCCATTCTACTGGCCATTTCTTTTGCTCCCAGATCTTTTGACAGAGTGTAGTGAGTACCTTCGTTGTTACTTCTCCTCCATGTTTCAACAGTTCAGCAGGTACGTTGTCTACACCTGGAGACTTTCCTCCCTTCAGGCCGCGTACAGCTGTTTCCACCTCTTCAGCTAACACTGGCAGGTCTTCGGCCTTCCTGGCCCCAGCCTGGTTGTTTTGGAGGATGCTGGTGTCTGGCTCAGCCTTGTAGTTATACAAGTCTCGGCAGTACTCAGTCCATCTGTTTAGTACAGCAGTGTTTTCCGTAAGGAGTTGGCCGCTGCTGTCTTCGATGACTGTGGCTGTTCGCTGTTGAGTCTTGGTGAGGGTCCTTAGCGTTTCATAAGCCTTCTTGCTGTTGCCGTTTGCCATGCCCTCTTCCACGCTACGACACTGGTCTTCAATCCAATCTTCTTTGGCTTCTTTCATCCTCTTCCTGATCTTCTTGTTGACAAGTCTGTACTTGTTTGCTGATGTGAGGTCTTGGCCTCTCTTTTTCTTCCAGGCTCTCCTCTCATCACAGAGATCAAGGATGTCATCGGTGACCCAGGGCTGTTTGCGCTTCCTCTGCTTCCCCAGCACTTCTTCTGCTGTAGAAAGTAACACCTCTTTTATATTTCCAGCAAGGGTGTCTACGTCCCAGTCCAAAGTAGCCAAGGCTGCAAATCTGCCTCCCACCTGGGCTTGGAAGACCTCTTCTACTTCCGGGTCTTTTAGCTTCTCGAGGTCGAATCGGATGCGAGGACTCTTGCTGTCTCGTTTCAATGCCAGCTTCAACTTGAGGCTAGTAAGGACGAGGTTGTGGTCGCTGCCAATATCATAGCCAGGAAAGGACCTCGTTTGTGCTTTGTTAACGCTGGATTTGAATCGTCGAGGCAGCAAGATGAAGTCAATCTGGTTATGGACCAGGCCTCCTGGCGATTGCCATGTCACTGTTCTTGACTTCTTGTGTGGATGGAGGGTATTAGCAACGGTAAGACGGTGACTCTGTGCGAACTCTAAAAGTCGCAGGCCTCTGTCGTTTGTTTCTCCAAGGCCAAACTTGCCAGCTGTTACTGCCCATTGTTGGTAAGCGTCAGGGCCGATCTTTGCATTCCAGTCACCGAGGACAGTCAGAATGTCTTTCTTAGGTGTTTTCTTGATGATGATGTCCAGTTGTTCGTAAAATTCTTCTAATTCCTCATCATCATGATCTGCTGTTGGAGCGTATACTTGTATTATAGTGATGTTGTGCGGTCGGGCGGAGATGCGGATGGAGATTAGTCTGCTTGACACGTTAGTTAGTTAGTTAGTTATTTGGGTTTAACGCCGAGCAGGCGACTAAGGCCATCTCACGGCGGTGCTTGACACGGGGGTGCAGCTGATGACAGTTCCAGCCACCTCTTTCCTTACGATAAAAGCTACGCCATGTTCGTGCTTGGTTTCTTTTCCGCTGAACCAGATTTTATGGCCTTCATCTTTTGTTGTTTCTCCGAAGCCTGTCCATCGAACTTCTGCAAGTCCTACAATGTCCCAGCGATAGCGCTTTAACTCGTGGGTGAGTTCCTTCACTTTGCCGCACTGGTAGAGTGTGCGAACGTTCCAAGTTCCGATAGTTATTCCTTGCGTGGGCAGCTTGATGGTGGGTTTGGTTCCAGTAACACACTTGTCGCCCCCACCCTGGAGACCTCCAATGGGGTGCGCGGTCGTTGGTGATCCGGGCCCCGACCGATCCGGCATGTTATTCTTATTCTGTTGCTTGTCCATCAGTCCTTTCAATGGGCTTAGGTGAACTTGGCGGCGCCCGTCTCCTCTCCAAGTATTTCAACTGACTGAGAGACGCGTCAGCCCCTCACAACGTTTCGCCCGCCAGCAGAAGCGGTTACCGGGGTGTGGCTAGGTAAAGGACCTGGAGCCAGCTGTGAGAGTTGAGTGCCATGTGAAGACCAGTGCTCCCGCCTGCCCCAAGAGGCGCTGCTGGCTGAAAAGTCAAAGGTACTACTTCTCCATGAACACTCTACACCCCGTGTAGTATGTCTCACAACAAATGTTGGACAAAAGAGCTATGTTAAATTTTGACGTTTGCATGTCGGAAAATGAAAGACCTTTTTGCTTTTATTCTCCTTTGTACGTGGGAGAGTTCCTTCCGTTAACTCGTTCTGCCCGCGACACACCACAGCAGGATGTGGCTCGACCATGATAGTTCATGGGTGGTGGCAGGATAGCTTGGCGGCTATAGGCGCCAAGCTATTCTGCCACCACCCTTTAACTATCATGGTCGATCTGTCTACATGAAATGTAATGCAGAGTCCGAAATAGCTCAGGCGGTTAAGCGTCGGAGCAGGAGAGCGAAGGGAATCGCCGGGTCATGGGTTCGAATCCCCGTCCTGGCCCCGGTAGCTGGACTCGCAATCCAGTGAGAAAAGACGGGCTTGTTCAATAGCGTGTCCGTTGAAAGGTTCTGGTAAATCAAAGTGGCACAGTTGGCGTGCGCCTGAGTTGATCAGTGTTCAGGTCGTACTCCATAGGCAATAGATTTCCCTGTCCCCACAACCCGCCCTGTCAGGGCCGTCCATTATCACTTCGGTGCCGTGGACTTTAAACCCCGAACAAACCAACCAATTGTAATGCGGTCCAATGCGGGTAGTTCGTACCTCAGGCACAACGAGTTAAGCCCAAGTCAGTGGAAAACCTCTCGCACGTGTGCCTTCTCATGTGGTGCGTGAAAAGGACAAAAAAAAAAAAATCGTTACACGTTAAGGGCTTAACGTCTTTTGTACACCACGAAGTTGATTTGAAAGACGGGGCGCCGACAAGAGGCCTGTACAAATGTTGACCCCAGCTGGGTTCGAACCCACGACCTTTCGGACGAGAGTTGAACACCCTACCACTGAACTGAGCTCCCCAGCTCCCCGAGTGTGAAAAGAAGGCTAGAAGAGTCTTGGTTGAGGAATGGCATCATTCAGAACCCATTGAATTGACGAATTCTAGCCAGATCGCAATGAACACTGAAGGTTTCAGAAACACAGTCTGAGACCAGTAGCAGGGAAGGGGTTGAACTCCTGTGATTTCGTCAATTTGAGGATGTGCTTAGAAGCCTAGCAAGGTTCTTGACGACGTCAGATGTGCCAGGCACGGGCTGACAGCTGCCAACACTGATCGGCCGCATAAGCCTGGCGTGTACTTTAAGTCTTGGAGACCGCGGGCCGTGTCCAGTGCCAAGACTGAAGGCCAAAAGCTGTTAAGTGTCTTTGGCTGACCTCGCTTCAGTTTAACTCATTGTTACGATTGTGGTTGTGTTATCCTGTGAGAGCGTACATGTGTTATTCGTAGGTAACGATATGTTGTTTATTTGAGCTATCACGGTTATGATTTCGTGCCTTTTTAGTAAGTTTTTCTTTTGTTCGTGAGTAGAGCCGATTTCGTTTTGTTAAGTTTAGTCCGGAACGTTGTAGACAGGTCGCACTGTCTGGTGGCCTCGTAAGTGTCACGTCGGTTAGTTGACATCTGACATCGCTACATTTTCGCTACTTTTCCTGTGCGCGTGTAGTGAGCAGCTTTTATTTTGTTTGGTGAATGTTCTCGTACCTTTTTGAGCTATCATAGATAGGGATACCATACTTTTATGTGTCTTTATTATACGCTAGAATTTAGAGCTGAAGTGAGCAGCCGTGTTTTTGTAGCCTGATATATTGTTTCTGGAAAGTTTTATGTTAATGAGCTTCGGCTGCGTGTTTCGTTCTGATTGGTTAAGTTGTATGATTTCCATAGAAGATTCTAGATTTTCGTAGTATTTATAAGGAGGGCGCTGGGAAAGCCCGGTAGTACATTGTCTTGCTTTGTCAGTTGTAGAGATAGGCAGTTTATTGCTAGAGACGCTGTGTATGAGAAACTTTGAGTCGTAGTGTGGACTGTGACATAGCAGAAGAGACTTTGTATTCAGTAGTTTGTGCATTTGAGAGTGCATTACTGTGAGGATATCGCATCGCTGAATTAAATATTGTTGGAACGGTTACTCCAGTTTTGTCTACATCCTTAAGCCACGGTTGACGGATTGCAGCTGAACGAGGTTTACTTTAAAGAACTCTACGTGCGTGTGTGTCTGGTGTGTTTATCATACTTCGACTACAACTCCACCACGTAACACTCATTCTACCTCAACACCGAAATCCCCAAATGTTGCCGTTGTTCTCTGAAGACTGCATTGCAGTGCAGAACACGTAGCGACCATGATAGTTCAAGGGTGATGCTAGAATAGCTTGGCGCCCATAGGCGCCAAGCTATTCTGGCATCACCCTTGAACTATCATGGTCGATTCATATCTTGCTGTGGTGTGTCTGGGGTAGAATGAGTTAATTATCAGACGCATCTATATTAAGCACTTCACTGCCGAGAAAACGTCAACACGATCCAGCTGCAAGAGACATAGATCCTCATAGATTGATCAACTGCGGGGGCTCATGAGGATCTATATCTCTTGCCTGGACCAATTTGTATCTATGTTCTTTGAACGGCTGGGGGCTCCGTCGTTAACGTTGAATTAACACTGAACGATTTAGAAAACATTATCTGCTTACCGCCGACAGTGGAGATGGCTCTAATTGAGTTGCATTTATAAGATAATCAGATCATCTGGCACTAGCCTCTCACTATCCCTCGATTTAAGCTCTAAAAGCGATGGAATTTATTCGGAAGAATCAGCACAAGGTTGAGAAAATATAAGAGTTTTGCGCCCCTGACAGCCGCTAGACTGAGCGCCAACAGTGAGGTGTCGTCTGCAATAAACGAACGAGAGCGAAATTCAGGGCGGATAACCAACTTGTTCCATAGTATACAACACTCCAAACATATCCAAGAGGCGTAGATCCTCATGACATCTCCATGAGGATCTATGCCTCTTGGAGATGTTTGGAGTGTTGTCTGTTCACCGTGATTTCTCTCTCCGCGTCCGGTGTTTAGGAGTCGATCGCTGACACACGAAACCTCACTCATAAAATAATATCTACGGCCGATTGAGGTGTGGAATCCTTTCCCGACAGGGGACATAACCCGGCTTCCTAATCCTGTGATATCCGTGTCAAACCCGACAGTCGAAAACTGCTTTCCACACTGTAATTAACTCGAGTCGTATGATTGACATCTACACACGCTGACTTGCTATTGTAAGACATAGCGCATGAGACTAATTCAGGCAGCAGTTTAGTCAGTCGTGGAGATTTAGGCATCGGTACCCAGTGCGCAAAGACCATCGGGACGACGTCGTTCGCCGTTGGCCCGCGCACGGCCGTGCGCGTGCCAACGGCGGCCGACGTCGGGACGATGGCTTTTTGCGCACTGGGTAATGATCACTGACGGTTGTAGAAATTAGTTTGCATCGACAGAAGAAACCTGTTTTGAGCAATCCCGGTGAGGTCAAAATTTGTATAGAGACTACTCCGGTGCCCCGTCTTTGAAATCACCTTAGTGGTGGCAAAAAGAGTTTAAGACCTAAACGATTCTGCTTTGAGCAGCCACATTTCTTTGAAATAAAAATGTGGTCGTAAACGACAGGTGGTCTCTCATGAGAAGTCTTGAAAGGCAAAAAGTGTCATCTGTCATTAAAGACCATTTATATAGGTGGCTACAGCCAGGGTTAGGGTTAGTGGCTCTTGGCTTGACTTCGCGAACGAAGATTTTATAGGAGTTGCCCACGACGTCTGCAGGCTTGTTCGTGGCTGCGGAGGCCAATCCGAGACAGGCAGGTTCGACCGCAGTGGCTGCAGGGGAAGGTATGGCCGGGGTTCTGAGCTGCGGCATCTCTGTTTTTTCTCCTGAGCCGCTTGTCCTTAAGGCTAGCTCTGTGAGAGTCCTCAAAGGAGACAGCTGCCTTGTAAATGGTGGAGCGCCAGGTGTCACGGTCCGCAGCAAACGAAGACCACTGGTGGTGGTCGATTTGGCAGGCAATAAGTGACTTCTTGAGACAGTCTTTGTATCTCTTCTTTGGTGCCCCTCTGTCACGGTGTCCAGTAGCAAGCTCGCCGAACAGGGTGATCTTTGGTAGGCGATGATCCTCCATCCTGGAGACATGCCCCGCCCAGCGGAGCTGTGTCCGCAGCTGCAAAGCCTCGATGCTCACAGTTTCAGCCTGTTCAAGGACCTCGACGTTGGTGACATAGTCACTCCAGTGAATGCCCAGGATGGTACGCAGGCAGCGCTGGTGGAAGCGTTCGAGGAGTCGTAGTTGGCTGCGGTAGAGGGCCCAGGACTCGGAACCATACAGCAGGGTGGTGAGGACCACAGCTCTGTACATGCTGATCTTGGTGCCTGTTTTCAGCTGTTGATTGTGCCACACCCGCTTGAAAAGTCGCCCGAAAGCGCTGTTCGCTTTTGCCAGCCTGCTGTCAAGCTCCTTGTCCAGCTTGGCGTCCGACGTGATAATGCAGCCAAGGTAAGTAAACTGGTGCACTGACTTTAGATCAGACTCGCCAATGGTGATGTGAGGAGGGCGATACACTGTCTTGGGTGCCGGTTGATGGAGGACCTCTGTCTTTTTCAGACTGACCTCGAGTCCAAAGAGCTGGGCAGCATCTGCGAAGCAAGACGTGATGCGCTGCAGGGCTCTCTCTGTGTGTGCAACGAGGGCAGCATCATCAGCAAAAAGCAGCTCACGAATCAGTTGGTCTAGGGTTTTCGTGTGGTCCTGCAGTCGTCTGAGGTTGAACAGGCTGCCATCGAGACGATACCTGATGTACACTGCATCGTCATCATCAAGGTCCACTGTGGCCTGCTTCAACATCATGCTAAAAAAGATGGTGAAGAAGGTCGGTGCCAGCACGCAGCCCTGCTTTACGCCGTTGAGAATAGGGAATGGTTCTGAGAGGTCATTGTTGAGTCTGACCTGGCCTTGCTGGTCCTCGTGTAGCTGGACAATCATGTTGAGGAACTTTGGGGGACAGCCAAGTCGCTCCAGGATCTGCCACATGCCTTGCCTGCTCACAGTGTCGAACGCTTTTGTTAGGTCGACAAATGTTACGTACAGCCCTTTGTTCTGCTCGCGGCACTTCACCTGTAGCTGTCTCAGCACAAAGACCATATCGGTGGTGCTCCTGTTTGCTCTGAAGCCACACTGGCCCTCTGGGAGTTGGTCTTCAGCGATGGCAGGTACCAGCCGATTCAGGAGCAGCCTTGCAAGGATTTTCCCAGCAATGGACAGCAGGGTAATTCCCCGATAGTTGGAACAGTCAGACTTCTCGCCTTTGTTCTTGTACAGGGTGATAACGACTGCATCACGGAGATCTTTTGGTATTGTTCCTTCCTCCCAGCAGCAGAGAAAGAGGTCATGGAGCTTGTTGTGCAGTGCTGTGCCTCCATGTTTCCAGATCTCTGGCGGTATTCCATCAATGCCTGCTGCTTTGCCACTCTTGAGCTGGTGGATGGGTGTGAGGGTCTCTTCAGCGGTGGGCGGTTCGTCCAATTCAACCTTTACTGGGAGGTGTGGGATTTGTAGGACGACTGCTTCTTGAACAGTGCGCTCAGCGCTGAAGAGGCTCTGAAAGTATTCCGACCAGCGGTTCAAGATGGAGGTATTATCTGTGAGGAGTGCCTGGCCATTCGCGCTTCGCAGGGGACTTTGTACCAGGTGCCTGGGGCCATACACTGCTTTCAGTGCTTCGTAGAAGCCCCTGTAGTCACCATTGTCAGCACAAAGCTGGGTCCTCTGTGCAAGTCTGGTCCACCACTCATTCTGGAGATCTCTGAGCTTGCGCTGGAGACTGCTGCAGACGAGTCGGAAGGCAGACTTCTTCACAGGGCAGGAAGGCTGGGCTAGGTGGGCCTGATGGGCGGCTCTTTTTTTTGCTACGTGTTCCTGGATCTCTACATCGTTTTCGTCAAACCAGTCTTTGTTCTTCTTTCTGGCGAAACCCAAGACTTCTGCAGAGGATTTTGTAATAGCAGTTTTCAGTTGTTCCCAAAGTGTTTCAGGGGAGGAGTCTACTGGGTCCGCTGTGTCTTTGAGCCTGCGCTGTAAATCTGTCTGAAAGGCAGCTTTCACATCGTCACGCTGAAGGCTGGCAACATCAAGCTTTTTCTTGGGGGGCCCCCATTTCTTGGGTTTTGGCCTGAAGTGGAGCCTGAGTTTGCAGCGGACAAGGCGGTGGTCAGTGTGGCACTCTGCGCTGGGCATCACTCTGGTGAGGAGGACGTCACTGCGGTCCCTCTGACGCACTAGGACATAGTCGATAAGGTGCCAGTGTTTGGAGCGAGGATGCATCCAGGTGGTCTTTCGACTGTCCTTTTGCTGAAAAGTAGTGTTGGTGATGACCAGTTGCTGCTCCGCACAGAACTCCAACAGTAGGCGGCCATTGTCATTGCAGTTCCCCACGCCATGCTTGCCGAGGACTCCTTTCCAGGCTTCAGAGTCCTGGCCCACTCTGGCGTTGAAGTCGCCAAGGATGATGACTTTGTCGTCTGCAGGGGTACTCTGTAGGAGGCTGCGCAGGTCAGTGTAAAATTTGTCCTTTTCAGCAGGCTCTGCCAGGAGGGTTGGGGAGTACACACTGAGAAGGGTGACGTGTTGCTGGTGTCTCAGTGGGAGGCGCATGGACATGATGCGGTCTGAGTGGCCCGTTGGTAGGTTTTCCAGCTTAGTCGCAATGGATGTCTTGACCATGAAACCCACGCCTGAGAGCCGTCTTTCTGATGCAGGCCTGCCTGACCAGTAGAGGGTGTACCCAG
Organism: Semisulcospira habei; assembly: GCA_036245525.1. Lineage (NCBI taxonomy): Eukaryota > Metazoa > Mollusca > Gastropoda > Semisulcospiridae > Semisulcospira > Semisulcospira habei. Next base: position 16,177,147 of record BTPG01000007.1, on the reverse strand, counting down.
CACCAAGTTCTTGGAGGCTGCCTTCGTCCGGAAGGCGTACTTCGCTGAGCGCGGCGATGTCGATGTTTAACCTCCGCAATTCATGGGCAATGAGGGCGGAGCGACGTTCAGGGCGTCCGCTGTCTGCTTTGTCGAGCATGGTTCGGACGTTCCAGCATGCTACGTTGAGTCCGGTCGTGGTCGTCATGAGAGTGGATCCGTTATTCTTTCTTGTTTTTTGACCGCAGGAGAAGATGCCCGTTGACCGCGGCTAGCCAACTGGGGTTGCGAGGGGACGAGCTTTGGTTAGGCCACCTTTTCTAGGCCCCTCTCTGTGTGGAGCAAGCAGTGCTGTCCCTAGAGAAGGCTGCTTGGTCGTTCAGGGTGTGCCGAGTGATGTTGTCATCCCCAGGTCAACATCAGGCGACCAATATCCTGAACCGCCTGCATGCAGGTTTGAGACTGCGGCTTCCAGTGACATCTTTCACCTGCCGTTTCGCCCCTCGCCCGTCGCTACAGGACTTGGAATGGTCAGTGTCATGGTCCGTGGACGTTTCCTAAAGCCTGCGCGGTGGAGCTTTTTGGTGGAGTGCAGTGTGCGCAGTACTGGCCCCACCCTTTAAACCCTTGGTTCATCTGCCATGGCCTAGCAAGCTGGGACGATGGCATCGAGGTCCTCGGGTCGTAGGTTTTATATCAGACTGTCCTTGTCCTAGTCTCTGGCTCAAAAGCCTTCCCCGGAGACACGGGGGCTTTGATGTCAGGGGTTTCCTCCCTTAGCCTTTCCGCAGCCAAACTGCCAGGCCTGCAAGGCAGCAGGCGACTCGTGGAGGGCGGGGTCGTCTATGTCCCGTGCAGATGTGAACATCTGCCCACTGCCAAAAAGTGTCATCTGTCATTAAAGACTATTATATAGGTGGCTATATCCAGGGTTAGGGTTAGTGGCTACAGCCATCTAAATGATGGTCTTTGATGACAGGTGATCCGGCTCTCGTACTGCCCGTTTGTCGTTCAAAACTGGTTCTGTTGTATATCACGCCATTGAATTTGGCGCTTTCCAGCTTGACGATACAGTGAGACACAGGGTAGAGGAAACCCCAGCAAATTGTGTATTCTGACAGCGTCTCCATAGAAGCCTCCATAGAAAGGCTTGAAATAGCTGACCCCTAAGGAACATACTTCGTGAAGGTTTCTCGTCCCTGTGGTTGTGTCGCTTTCCATATTGCGATTAATTTCCTCCATTACTCATGAGTGCGTGATCTACAATGACTTTTATTTTTTAAAAAAACAATATAAGTGTTTGTTCAAGGGTTTTCAAGCACTGATAAGGTGTGCCAACCCCAGACACTTGGCACAACGCCACAAACCACACAATACAACTACTTAACAAACACACCCTGATCCAACTCATCTAAACAAACGACCCGTCATGACAAGAACGAAGGAGACCCAACTCTTTTTTTTTTTACCGAGATTTATTTTTTACTTCGCCCAACTGCAAGAGGTATAGATCCTCATGAGCCCCCGCAACTGCGGGGGCTCATGAGGATCTATGCCTCTTGCAGACACCACTTTGAATCCAAGTCTGTGGGACAGCTAGGGTCTTTGGGGGTTGAATTAACGAAGATTGCAGAAACACAGCCTGCGTCAGCTGGCACTGAATGGGTTAACACACGACGAACAAGGCCCGCTTGTACCTACTGACCTACCCCCACCTGTCCCACCTCGACCTCATGGCCACCTCCCCTCCGCCTACCCCCACAAAACGCCACCCAACCCCATCCCTACTTCCCTGTTCTTTAATCTTTTTTTTTCTTTCTTTCTTTCTTTCTTCCCCTTAAATGAACTGTCTGGACACAAGTCGAAAGGCTGCGCACGAGACGTGAAAATCAGCGGCGAGCTCATTTCCTTCTGCCCGTCTGAGAACTACCGCCAACAGTGACCCGCCAATCAGAACCTGCCTCAGCTAAGCACTGAATAAGCTCAAGGGTGGTGGTGCCAGGATAGCTTTGCGCCTAGAGGCGCCGTGCTATTCTGGCACCATCCTTGAACTAGCACGGTCGATCTCATTTTAGTCGTTACTTTTAAAGCTTTGTTAGCCTTTGACTGCTAAAATTCGCCCGATACAATGGGCTATCAATGTTGTCTTGCCTCAGCTAAACCATGTCTGCCCTTCTTTTCACAGTCCATGTGAGTGGGCACACGTACCAGATGATTTCCACTGCCTTTTGAGCGGAACGGGAGGAACTCTCCCGCGTACGAAGGAGAAGAGGAGCAGTCAAACTTTATAATTTAATTGAGCCCTGTTGCCCAGCATTATTGTAAGACATAGTAAGAACATTTATACAGGAGACATTGCATACCATAATAAGGTTTACTGCCTAGAGTAGGTCGCTTTAACTCAGTAGTATGTTAAATCTTTAACCGACCCTTTTTTTTTTAATGTACATTATTTTAGTTATTTAGTTTTGTTTTGTTTTCTTAATTAATAGTACTTTGTAGTAGTTTCGCATGATTTATGTACATTAAGTTAGTTATTGATGTCTTGTTATAGTGATTTTTTTATGATGTATCATAGTGAACAAAGGACAGTTTGGAAGAAAGGTGTTTTAATGCCTAAAACTGTATCCTAATAAACGTTTCATCATCATCATCATTCAACTCCGACACGCCATGGCAAGACGTGGATCGAGCGTGATAGTTCAAGGGTTGTGCCAGAATAGCTTGGCGCCCGTAGGCGCCAAGCTATTCTGGCACAACCCTTGAACTATCACGCTCGATCTGTTTCCAGGAGTGTAATACAGTCTTCAGGGGGCAAGTTCAAAATTTGCGGATTTCGGTCCTGGAGCAGAATGTGTTCAGATTTCTTTAAAGGGTTGTGAAAGGGTTTGTGTAGCACCAAGAACTTGACTGATGGTTCAAATTAACGAAGGTTGCGGAAACAGTCTGCGTCAGCTTGGGCGCCTAATGAACTAGTCGACCCACACATCATGTCCTACCGTGTCAGAGCTTTGTGGGCTAATTGACATTGTCAACGCGATATGTAAACTTATCTTGAAAAAAAAAATAACGTACCTATAAGGACACCAAGATGTGTCGGCCTTGATAACTTGAAGGCAGTGCTCAGTTAGCTTGATGCCTGAAATCACACAGTCAGAACTAAGCATCAGTACTACCAATAACGTGTTAGTCGGACGAGAAATGAGATGGATCGACCGTGATAACACAGGGCAGTGCCTGGTTTTCTTGGCGCCTGAACTTGTTTTGTTTCTGTGATTCTTGAATGATTGGGGTTTATTTACGTTTAATTTGCCGTGGTTTGTCAAGACTTGACAGTGAGGTTCCGTTGTCAACGAACGCCTAACCACAACGAACCACAAAACAAATCTGGGTTGATGGCCATGCGGCTTGTACCGTAAGCACGGACAACACTCCAAACAGCTCCGAGAAGCATAGATCCTCATGAGCCCGGGGTGCACAATAAGCATGGACAACACCCCAAACATCTCCAAGAGGCATAGATCCTCATGATCCCCGAGGGCTCATGAGGATCTATGCCTCTTGGAGATGTTTGGAGTGCTGTCTATGCTTATGGTACAACCTGCTTACCCACCGTGACTTTGCTCTCGTTCGTTAATAATAATAATAATAATAATAATAATAATAATAATAATAATAATAATAATAATAATAACGGTTATTAAATAGGCGCTTTACCCAATTCTGCGAGTCGGCTCAAAGCGCCGAGAACTGCACCCAACACGCACGCTCACGCGACACACACGCATTCACTCTGAAGACAAACACAGTACAAGACAATCACAGAACATTCACGTGGTGCGAAGGGTCAGCTCAGCTACTGAGGTTTCGGAAATTTTGATCGTTTTGTATTTGAAATTTATAAAGTGGCCTGAAACCGGTACCGAAGTGGAGGGGGGTAGGAAGAGCAGGAGTACCCGGAGAAAGAACCCCCGGACGGTCCGCCCGAATTAGCGGTGACACTCACTAGAGGAGCTAAGTCCGACGCCGGGACCCGGTATCGAACCTCGCACCTTCAGCATTTGTGGCAGGCGCTTTTACCACTGCGCCACGGACCGCCCCGTTTGTTATCGTTTGTCGATCGGCGTAAACATAACCCCACTACTTTGTGATCGTCGTGATGGATGGATGAAATGGGGGGGGGGGGGGGGGGGGGCGTGGGGGGGGGGGGGGAGGAGGAAGGAAGCGGAGGTCAGAGACGCACGTCAGCAAAGCATAATTCGATTAGAGCTGCCTTTTGCAAGCGTCTAGTGGTGTCTTCTGGGATTGAATTCCACAGTGTGAATGCTTGGGGACTTTTCTGCGGCTTCGCTGTCTGTCGACACGCCATATATGACGACCCCACGTCACAGGCAAAGGGTAACCCTTTGGCTGTCGGTAGCGGTTTTGTCGCGATGATTCCGACATCGGCTGTCGGTAGCGGTTTTTGTCGCGATGATTCCTGTCGGAATCATCGCGACAAAAACCGCTACCGACAGCCAAAGGGTTAACTCATTGGTGACGTATCGCTTACCGATACGCTGCTGATGGCCGCCTAACCAGATGCGGTACATCTCAAATGAGTTTTGTAAAAAATAAATGTATAGAAATAAAATAAATAAATAACTATAGAAAAAATAATAAATAATAGAAAAATATATAAATAAATAAATAATGAATAATAAATAAATTTAAAAAACCAGACAATAACAAAATAAATAAATAAGTATTATCAAATTTAGTTTTCATCGGTCACAACGATATGATTTAACACGATAGGCCAAAGTTCAAACATGCCGTCACTAACTATCGCTGCATAACGATCTTTTATCTGTCTAGTCTGGGGTAGTTGCCTCGAGAAACAAAAAAACAAAAAACAAGAAGAAAATTTAAAAAAAAAAAAAAAAAAAAAACACACACAAAAACACCGAGCTAGGAAATCAATCCTTGCGTACAAGTATAGAAGAACCCAGCGAACAAAGAAACACGCGTAGTGATTCTTTTCTGCATTTTAAACGCTTAGCAGTCACGATTTTGGTCTGGATTACAAATCAGTAGAAATTGTATTGCATCTGAAATTCTACAGTACGTATACTCCGGTGTGAAGTAATCTCGCTTTGCACAAAAACGGATCTGGACTTGTTATCTTTTGTCGCAGTTTGTAACAGATATGAACCCCGGGTAGCATAAGATGATGTTTCACACGAGGTTTAGCCGGCTGTGTGTTACTTAACTCAATGTACACCAAGAGCGAAATCCCCCAATTTTGCCGTTGTCCACTGAAGACTGCAGTTGCAGTGCAGGACACAGATCGACCATGATAGTTCAAGGGTGATGCCAGAATAGCTTGGCGCCCCTAGGCGCCAAGCTATTCTGGCATCACCCTTGAACTATCATGGTCGATCCATATCTTGCTGTGGTGTGTCTGGGGTAGAATGAGTTAACGAATAATTCACATAGACGTGTGTGTGTGTGTGTATGTATGTGTGTGTGTGTGTGTGTGTGTGTGTGTGTTGTGTGTGTTGTGTGTGTGTTGTGTGTTGTGTGTGTGTTGTGTGTGTTGTGTGTGTGTGTGTGTGTGTGTGTGTGTGTGTGTGTGTGTGTGTGTGTGTGTGTGTTTAGACTTTAAATCCCCGACATGCTGCGACAGGTGGATCGACCATAATACATGATAGCTCAAGTATGGTATCAGAATAGCTTGGCGCCGAAAACAAGCTATTCTGACAACACACTTGAACTATCACAGTCGACTGTCTCCAGAACTGTGATGTAGACATCTACAAATATTGCTGATTGCATTATCAGGATGTAACGAGTTACAGTCCGTGGGCCATAAAGTGACACCCTCCCCTTCTGACGGAATTTTCAAGACCCATTTTGTAGGGAGCCTGACGCATATCTTATTGATGTCTGCTTGTCTGACGGTTGTATTCCTCTGGAATAAAGTAAAATACCACTGTTACCAAAGAAGAACGTGCGCGCGGTAGCGAACAAAACACAGATGCACGACATGACAAAATATAGGGTAGTAAGTCAAAGAAACTATTTCAAAATCACTTAAATACATGATTTATACCATGCAACACCGACACTTCGGGGTTTAACGTCCGCGGCACCGAAGTGATAATGGACGGCCCTGACGGGCGGGTTTATGGGGGACACGAAAATCTATTTCCTATTACACTGATCAATCCAGGCGCACTGCAACTGTGGCACCTGGTAAATCAAAGTGCCACAGTTGCAGTGCGCCTGAATTGATCAGTGTTCAGGTCGTACTCCATAGGAAGTAGATTTCCGTGTCCCCCATAAACCCGCCCGTCAGGGCCGTCAATTATCACTTGGGTGCCTTGGACGTTAAACCCCGAACTAACCAACCAACCGACACTTTTTCGCAGGATGAATTATGGAAAATGTTCACCCATCTTCCAAATAAAAAAAAAATAAAGAATGTAAGTCATATTTTTTGCCCCTTAACATGCATTTCTTCAATTTGTATCGCAAGAACACAGAATCCAACAAACAGTACCTAAGAATAGTTTACTTCGTTACATGCAATGAAATGTGTAACTGAGAAGATTAGGAAGAGTAACAAAAGACGAAAAGATCAAATATAAAGATGTTCTTATTTGAAACAGACTTCAAAAGTGTTCGAGTATTATTTTCAATTATTATTTCAGACAAACTGTCAACAAGTCATATGTTTGAAGCAAGATGGTCATAACAAAGCTAATTTGCTGCAACCATTACTGGCACAGAAAGAGAAAAGTTCCGAAATACTCTTTTGTCACTGCAAGCTCAGCCTCTCTATCATCATATATGTCAATGGGGATCTGTCACGTAACTGTCAAGATTTACAGCAACAGCTTATTCATAAGTAAATACGATATCTGTGAGATTCAGCACCCTTGAGAGTATCTCTTCTGGGGACCCATCCACTTCTGTTCTGTCTGGCATGTCTAGCAGTACATCAACAAGTTCCTGTGGCATCAGGTCAACATCCATCCAACTGAACTTCAATTTAGCATCTGTAAATTTCCACAGATGTGTATCTGGTGAGGGATGGCAGTGGGTAGTTTTGTTCGCTTGGTTCCAATATGAGACTGTGGTAATTTACCCTCTTGGTGTGCATCCTGAGGGAATTCCTGCAAGGAGGCAGCAGACCCATGTCGACCCCATCGTACCTTGCCCCTGGTTGGTGCTGAAGTGTAGAAGAAACTTCTTCTGCCTACTTTTGTTGATACCCTTTTGCCATTTTACCTGACCCCCCAAATGGTGAATGTTTTGTTGTTGTTGTGTTTTTGAGGGATGGGGGTGGGGGCATAAGACAAGGAGGCTTCCAAGTTTCTTGGAATCTTTCTGGAGGTTTCTTTTAGCAAGTGAACGGAAGAGGAACCCCGCCACGCTCTCTCAACTCTTCTCACTGAAAGTAGGTGGTGGGAATATGCTACAAAGTCCACTCGTGGTTCCTTTGGAAGCTGTTTAAACAGGCTGTCAGTTTCAGTAAGTTCCTTAAGTGTGCTAGGGAGGGTTACCTGGTCGTGGAATAAAGCATTGCCATCGATCTTGATGTTTTTGACTGGATCTCTCTGTCGTCTGAAGATCTCCTTCCAGACAGCGTTAAAGCTTTGCCACGTCAGTCTTTGTGGGTGGTGGGTGCTGCATATGCCGCAGCAAGTGGCCAGGGAACTGGACCTAGCTGGAAACTGAGTACTCTCTCCAGGCTGATGTGAGAATTGACTGCAAGAAGAACATGCTGACCAAAGACTTTTCTCTTTGACTTGCTTCGATTTTTTTGTTGACTGCCCTGTCACTGTTGTCTTGACAGCTTTGGAAAATGTCTTGAGGTTCGGTGTTAGTGGTGGAGTTGTGGTCGAAGTATGATAAACACACCAGACACACACACGTAGAGTTCTTTAAAATAAACCTCGTTCAGCTGCAATCCGTCACACGTGGCTTAAGGATGTAGACAATACTGGAGTAACAGTTCCAACAATATTTAATTCAGCGATGCGATATCCACACAGTAATGCACTTTCAAATGCACAAACTATTGATACAAAGTCTCTTCTGCTATGTCCACACTACGACTCAAAGTTTCTCATACACAGCGTCTCTCGCAATAAACTGCGTGTCTCTACAACTGACAAAGCAAGACAATGTACTAACGGGCTTTCCCAGCGCCCTCCTCATATATACTATCAAAAATCTAGAAACTTCCACGGAAATCATACAACTCAACCAATCAGAACGAAACACGCAGCCGAAGCTCATTAACATAAACTTTCCACAAAAAAAAAAATATAACAGGCTACAAAAACACGGCTGCTTACTTCAGCTCTAAATTCTAGCGTATAATTAAGTCACATAAAAGTATGGTATCCCTATCACCTGGTAGCTCAAAAAGGTACGAGAACATTCCCAAAACAAAACAAAGGCTGCTCAATCCACGCGCACAGGAAAACAAAAAGTAGCGAAAATGTTGCGATGTCAACCGACGTGACACTTACGAGGCCACTAGACAGTGCGACCCTTCTAGAACGCACCGGACTAAACACAACAAAACGAAATCGGCTCTACTCACGAACAAAAGAAAATCTGACTAAAAAGGCACGTGAAACGTAACCGTGAAAGCTCAAATAAACATCGGATCGTTACCTACGATCAACACACGCACGCTCTCACAGGATAACACAACCACAATCGTAACATTACCCCCCTCTTAAGAATGAAATTTCACAAAAATTTCTTCTCAAATTTCAAAAATACGGTTGTGGCTGTGTAAACCTACACAAACCCTAAACAAATATAACTTCACATCAAAACATCAAATTAAAATAATCGTCTCACAGTTCCTGTAAACAGTCCTGAGCATCGAAATGTTTCATACAAATGTTCTGGACACAGAAATGTTCATTTAAACTGCTCTGCTCAGGTAATCTGCTCCAAAATTCTGCGAACCCTTGATAGACTGTAGTTTAATGTCAAAATTCTACAAGAACATCGCCCATCTCATAATAAGAGAATTTGTAAACTTTGCAGAGTTTAGATAGTTCAAGGGCTGATGGTCTGTTTGGAGACAAATGGCATTCCCAGAAGGTACAGTTCGAATCGCCTTACTCCCCAGATGATGGCTAGGCACTCCTTCTCGATGGTCGAGCAGTTTCTCTCAGCTCTGGTCAACTTTTTGCTGGCGTAGCTCACTGGGTGGAGTTTTCCGTTATCTTCTTGCATCAAGACTGCACCTACTCCTTCGTTGGAGGCGTCTGTTTTCAGGAAGAACGTTTTCAACGGGTCAGGAAGGTGTAGAACAGGCTTCTCGGTTAGGATGTCTCGAACCGCCTGGAATGCTCGCTCTTGGGCATCCTCCCACTTCACTATGTTAGGTTGTCCTTTCCTCAGCAAATCAGTCAGGGGTGCTGTGACTGCTGCAAAGTTTGGTATGAACTCCCGGTAGTAGTTCGCCAAGCCCATAAATGAGCGGACTTGCGTCTTGGTCGTAGGTCGCGGGGCATCCCTGATCTTCTGCACGTTGGCGTCGTGTAGCCCCTTTAAACCTTTGCTCAATTTATGTCCAATGAAGTCTATGTTGTCAGCCCCAAGAATACACTTGCTTGGACGGATGGTGAAATTCGCATCTGAGAGTCTTTGGAACAGTTCTCGGAGGGCTTTGAGGTGGCCCCCCCCCCCCCCCAAGTTTTGGTATGGATCAAAATGTCATCCCAGTAAAAGACCACATTTTGCATATCTTCTAGGATCCTTTTCAGTCCTCTCTTCAATGTGGCACCACTGTTCACCATACCAAAAGGCATCTTCAGGAACTCCCAATGACCGTCGGGTCCTTTTCTGCAACCTTGATTTGCCAATACCCTTTGCTTAGGTCAATTTTGGAGAAAAATCGGTCTCCACTGACCTTCTGGAACAGTTCTTCCGCTGTAGGCATAGGCTCTGGATCAAAGATTGTTAGTTTATTGAGTCTGCGATAGTCCACACACACTCGGTTGGATCCATCTGGCTTCTTCACAATGACAACTGGGGACGCATATGGTGACTTGGACTCTCTGATGACATTCAGACTCAGCATTTCCTTGATATCCTTTTTCAATTCTTCCCTCGTGTTATAAGGAAGACGATAAGGTTTGCTGCGAACTGGCTCGTTTGACGTCAGGTTTACCTCGTGCTGGATAGTGTCTGTTGTCCCTGGGTCAGGTGTAAACCGATGCTCGAACTCTTGAGTCAGGACGCGCAGTTCTTCACGTTGAGTCTGGGTCAGATTCTGACCAAACTGGATATCTTCTACATCCTCTTTGTGTCGGAGTTCGTTAAGGTCAAACAGGTTTTCGTCGTCTAGTCTTTCGTCATCAGCAAGACGCACCGATTCCGCCAATTTTGGTTTGTCTTGACCTCTCTGTAGCTCCACTGGCCTTTCTTTATTCACCACTGCTGCTTCCGTGTTGTCCGCCACTTTTAGAGGGATGGTCTGGTGACTCTTCTTTGCTTGACTTCTCGTGGTAACAGAACATATTTCATGTCTCCACTCTGGATCTGGATCGTCTGCGTTTCTGGCACCATCAATGTTTCCAATGATAAGGTCGTAGACTGGTGCCTTCACGCACAACGCCTTCACCTCTCCTGTCAAGTATGGGGTGTCGACACTGACTTTGGCAAGGGGGATAATCCTTACAGTTCCGTCAGCCAAAATGAGGGTGGTCCACTCTTGTAGCTTCTGGTCTTCAGCTACTAGGTCCACTCTCACGATGATGCAGCTACAACCAGTGTCTCTCAACACTCTCACTGGTGTGTCGCCGACGAATCCTGACACCACCGGCATGTTCGGCACTTCATTCTCAGGCAGCGCGATGTTTGAGGTAAAAATGTAGCCCCATCTCCTACTGGGATGCGTCCATTCTTTTTGAAAGATTCAATCCGCTCTGGTGTCACTCGCTTTTCTCTGGATTCAAAGTCATTGGATGACGTCACATCATTGGCTAATACAGCGGCAGCTCTGTGTTGAGACGTGGTACTGCTTCTGCCTGCTATCCCACGATCTTGGTTGGATCTTCTGATGTTGTCGCCTCGGGGAACATCTTTAGAAGGACACCGTATCGCTTTGTGACCTTTCTTTCCACAGAGAAAACATATCAGGTTCTCCACCGGCTTGTATCTCGGGGTGTCTCTGACATTATGGATTTCCTCTGCTGGTGCAGACACACGCTGTGGCTTACTGGACCCGAACTTCATGTTGTGAGCGTCAAGGTATCTTTGAGCGAAGTCGGCCAGGGCCTTTAGTGACTGGTCTTTTTGCTCTCTGAGGTGGGCGGCCAGGTCCTTAGAACATGCGCTGAAAACTTGTTCTTTGATGATGAGGTCGCACAGGTCTTGGTACTCTCTGTTTAGGCCAGCCAGCTCTATCCATTTCCCCAGGTAGCTTCTGACTCTCTCAATGAATAGGCCGGGTGTTTCTCCTTCTTCAGGCTTGCAGTTCCGAAATCGTCGCCTGTAACCCTCTTCAGTGAAGTCGTACTGTCTCAACAGGGCGGCTTTCAACTAAGTATAATCTCCGGCTTCTTCTCTTGGTAAACGGGTGTAAAATTCAAGCGCTTTGCCAGTTAGAAGTGCGCTCAGTTTAATAGCCCAAGTCTCTTGTTTCCAATTGTTGCTATGTGCGAAGCGCTCGAATCGCTCCAGATAAGCGTCCATCTTATCTGAATTTTCAATGAAAGGTGGAAGTTTTGACGCACGGGCTGTTTATTCTCTGCTCGCTAATGCTGTTGCTTCATTAGTCCTCTGGCTCTGTGCCTCTATCTCCATCTGCTTCAGATGAATTTCGTGTTGTCGCTGCCTCTCCGCCTCTTTTGCTTGAATTTCGAGTTTCCTAATTTCACGCTCTTTGGCTCTTTCTTCTCTTTCCAATCTCTCTTTTTCTTCTTTCTCTCGTCTCTTTTCTTCTTTCTCCTCTCTCTCCAGTCTCTCCGTTTCTTCTCTCTCTCGTCTCTTTTCTTCTTTCTCCTCTCTCTCCAGTCTTTTCTTTTCTTTTCTCTCTCGTCTCTTTTCTTCTTTCTCCTCTCTCTCTAGTCTCTCCTTCTCTCTCTCTTTTACAAACTCGAGGAGTTGAGCTCCTTCGAGTCCACATTCCTTTCCAATTTTCAGGAATGTCTCCATCTCCGATGTCGCCATCTCTGCTTTTCACTGCTGGCTGTTTTCTCCTGCTACCCTTTCCACTGAACAAACTGAAGAGGTCTCGTCGGGGTCGCCAAAATGTTACGTGGTGGAGTTGTAGTCGAAGTATGATAAACACACCAGACACACACACGTAGAGTTCTTTAAAATAAACCTCGTTCAGCTGCAATCCGTCACACGTGGCTTAAGGATGTAGACAATACTGGAGTAACAGTTCCAACAATATTTAATTCAGCGATGCGATATCCACACAGTTATGCACTTTCAAATGCACAAACTATTGATACAAAGTCTCTTCTGCTATGTCCACACTACGACTCAAAGTTTCTCATACACAGCGTCTCTCGCAATAAACTGCGTGTCTCTACAACTGACAAAGCAAGACAATGTACTAACGGGCTTTCCCAGCGCGCTCCTTATATATACTATCAAAAATCTAGAAACTTCCACGGAAATCATACAACTCAACCAATCAGAACGAAACACACGCAGCCGAAGCTCATTAACATAAACTTTCAACAAAAAAAAAAACTATAACAGGCTACAAAAACACGGCTGCTTACTTCAGCTCTAAATTCTAGCGTATAATTAAGTCACATAAAAGTATGGTATCCCTATCACCTGGTAGCTCAAAAAGGTACGAGAACATTCCCAAAACAAAACAAAGGCTGCTCAATCCACGCGCACAGGAAAACAAAAAGTAGCGAAAATGTTGCGATGTCAACCGACGTGACACTTACGAGGCCACTAGACAGTGCGACCCTTCTAGAACGCACCGGACTAAACACAACAAAACGAAATCGGCTCTACTCACGAACAAAAGAAAAGCTGACTAAAAAGGCACGTGAAACGTAACCGTGAAAGCTCAAATAAACATCGGATCGTTACCTACGATCAACACACGCACGCTCTCACAGGATAACACAACCATAATCGTAACATTCGGTTTCTTGATTGTTGCATTTGAAGCTTTTTGTCAATTAATCGTCCCAAAGCTCCCTCTCCAATGTCCTCTGCGTTCAGATATTCTGTATCCTGCAATGCTGGTACACTTGAAGACAGCAGTACAGGCCATCCTTGTTCTCAACTTCAAATAGGTTAACTCATTCAGCCCTGACACACCACAGCAAGACATGGATCGAGCATGATAGTTCAAGGGTGGTGCCAGAATAGCTTGGCGCCCAGAGGCGCCAAGCTATTCTGTCACTACCCTCGAACTATCATGCTCGATCTGTCTCTAAAATTGTAATACAGTCCTTCAGAGGGCAACTTCAAATTTATGGGATTTCGGTCCCCGGGCTGAATGTATTAATAAAATTGCAAATAGCCTGTATGACTTTCTAAGTGTCCTCCTCATTTTGTGCAACCTGTGAAGAGCTGAAGACCTTGTACGAACTGCTGTCTTGGGTGTCCATGTCTGTCACTGCTAAGGCCGCCCGGGAATAGACTGGCATGCGTTGTGGTGCACGATCTGTGGCAGGCTGCATAATTTCTGCTAGGCCACCGTGGGATTTTGCATGGCGGCCAATGGTGATGTCCACGGCGCTTCTTGAAGGGACGTCCATTCTGACGCAAAAGTTCTTCTGCACTGAGGTAACTTTTTTTTCTCTCTCCATAAACAGCTGTTGTTTTCGGTGAAAATGCATCGGATATATGCCCCAGAAAACTGACAGTAACTTTATCTTTTGTCAGTAAAGCCATGGTTATTTATTAGGGGAGCCCGTAACTATTCTCGGCAGTACCTACACATAAACATGCACCACGGCCACATCCAGAGGATGATCACTGGCAGACAACTTGAGTCCGATATCATTGAGGTCTAGGATGACAGAAATGACCACCTCATAAATTACCTCGGGGGGTTGGGCGGGACTATTGGTTACGAGGTCTGCTGTGCTGTATTAGCGGTTTGAGTGTTGAGGTTGTCCAAATTATTTAGTTGCAGCGGCGGCTCCTGTACAAATGTGGCGAAAAGGGCAGGGTTGGGTTCCGTGAAGTTTCAGTTTTCCCAGGTACAATTCATACCCAATGCGCAAAAGGACGTCGGCCGCCATTGGCCCGCGCACCTGCGTACGCGGGCCAATGGCGGCCGACATCGGCCCGATGGCCTTTGCGCACTGGGTAGTATCTTCGGCGCGCTTTAAACCGTTTTGGCCCTAATAACTAAGACATTACAGACCGGATCCCTATTTCCACAACCCCTCTCCCGGGTTTATTTATAAGCGACCTCAGAACTCACACTGATACGCCTCTGCAGAGAGCAGTGGTTCATGAGGATCTATGCCTCTTGAATTCAGGGTGGGGACGGATGTTGCTGAGAGGAACGTCTACCTACACGTAGTATTGCCAGCAGCAAGTAAACAACCATTATTCCCGTTCCTCTTACATCCCCACAGTCAAAACTCAAATGGCTCCGGTTAAGAACAAAAACCTTTGCTCACTAGTCCCGGCCTCAGTCGCGCAGGAGACAGTTCCATTCTGATAGCTCGATGGTACTAGTGTCTGATTAGCTTGGTCGCGGCTGCCATAGACGGATCGACCATGATATGAGGGATAATGCCTGATAAACTCGGCTTCTCTGGGAGATAAGTTGATTTTGATAGGTAAGAGGTAGTGCCTGATTGACGACTCCTAAAGCCAAGATTTATCTTATTAATCCCATCCCTGCCACTGTACGTACATTTTGACTTTTGAAATCTTTGTTCATTCAACGACCCAAAGTCAAAACCGTCCAAGAAACATCGATACAAATTGGTCTCAGCACGAGGCATAGTTCCTCATGGGCCCCCGCAGTTGCGGGGGCTCATGAGGATCTATGTCTCTTGCAGTTGGTTCGTGTTCGCTTTTCCTCGGCAGTGAAAGGGTTACGTCTGCCTAGTGACTTCAGACAAAATACGGTAAAGCCCATTTTTGTGAAAAGCGAGATTTTCATTGTAACATAATGAAAATATCGCTTTTCACAAAAAATAGACTTGCTATCTTTTGCCGGCTAAAGACAGCGGCACAGTTGACGCTGGTAAGGAAAGAGGTATATGTGTGCGGCGGAACGCTATCTCTGCAATGAACAGACACCTCTGCTTGTACGTGTTTTCGTTGTTATCCCAGTGCGCAAAAGGACATCGGGCCGACGTCGGCCCGATGGCCTTTTGCGCACTGGGTACCTTCGTGGCTGTGCAGACCGCGGAAATGTTGTTTTTAGTCAGCGCTACAGAGGATATGAATACCGCAGACAAAAGAAGTGACTGCACTGCCACGCGTGTGAAATGCACAGAAATAACTTACTGAGAAAGAGGAGGTACAAACACGCTTTGAAAGGACGAAACCACAGTGGTTGTCTGCCTCGATCCGCTAGGGTTGTGGCCGACTTGGGAAATATGAAACAAAACAGAACTCGGAATCGACTGTCATAACAACCCAGTTAGTGACTTTCACTCTAAGTTTCTGTCTCTGTCTGCCTCTCTGCCGCTCTGTGTGTCGCTGTCTCTCTATCTCTCTCTCTCTCTCTCTCTCTCTCTCTCTCTCTCTCTCTCTCTCTCTCTCTCTCTCTCTCTCTCTCTCTCTCTCTCTCTCTCTCTCTCTCTAAACGTCAAATATTTTTCTCTTTCTCCTTAAATTTGCTACCTACTCATCTATTGTCTTGTTGGTGTCTCTATACGCTATTGATGCTGCTGATTCTATGACACTGTATTAGATGAGTATAATATTAATGCTGTGCACGCGTTTCGTTCTCTTGCTTTTTGCATCGGAGGCAGTTACAAATTCTCCATTGTCATTTTTTTTCCTCCTTTCGATGATTCCCCTATTGTGTTTCCCCCCCCCCCCCCTAGTTTTGCTTCCTCATCTTATTATTATTATTATTATTATTATTATTATTATTATTATTATTATTATTATTATTTGCATGCTATGTTTCTTTTCCTGTTGTGTTCTCTTTTGTTTACAGGACAGCTTGTAAGACAGGCATTGAGTTGCCTAATGGCTTTATCCTGAATAAAAAAGGATTCATCATCATCATCTCTCTCTCTCTCTCTCTCTCTCTCTCTCTCTCTCTCTCTCTCTCTCTCTCTCTCTCAGTCTCTCTCTCTCTCTCTCACTCTCTCTCTCTCTCTCTCTCTCTCTCAGTCTCTCTCTCTCTCTCTCTCTCTCTCTCTCTCTCTCTCTCTCTCTCTCTCTCTCTCTCTCTCTCTCTCTCTTGTCTGTTGTGTGTGTGTGTGTGTGTGTGAGTGTGCGTGTGTGTGTTTTGTTACGTGGTGGAGTTGTAGTCGTAGTATGATAAACACACCAGACGCACGCACGTAAGGTTCTTTTAAATAAACTTCATTCAGCTGCAACCCGTCACACGTGGCGTAAGGATGCAGACAATACTGGAGTAACAGTTCCAACAATATTTTAATTCAGCGATGCGATCTCCACACAATGCAATTCCAAATGCACTAACACTGATACAAAGTCTCTTCTGCAATGTCCACACTCTGACACAAAGTTTCTCATACACAGCGTCTCACACAATGTACACCCTATACGGGCCACGTACCAACGATAAACTGCGTATCTCTACCACTGACAATGCAAGACAATGTACGAACGTGCTTTCCTAGCGCCCTCTTTATATATACTATCAATTTCTAGAATAATCCAGGAAAATCATACAACGCAACCAATCAAAATAATCTACGTAACCGGAACTCAAAAATATTAATAGAAAACGAACTTTGTAGAAAACTACAATAGGCTACACAAATTTGGCTGCTCACTTCAGCTCCAAATCCTTATATATAAAGACGTCACATAATAGTATGGTAGACCATTTCACAAACTAGTCGGAAAATTCGAGAACACCCACGATCCTTCATAACACACAAGAAAACGGCTGACGGGTTCACGCGCACAGTAAACAACTTGTCGCGAAGTGTTGCTAATATACCGACGTCACATATACGAGGTCACTAGACAGTGCGACCTTTCTAGAATGTTCTGGACTAATAGCGTATCATAACGAAGTGAATTCCGCTCTGCGCGACCGAAAGTAAATGTTACTTAAAAAGGTACATGAATCATAACCATGATAGCTCAAATAAATATTGGATCGTTTCCTACGATTAACACATGCATGCTCTCACAGGACAACACAACCACAATCGTAACAGTGTGTGAGTGTGTATGTGTGTGCGCGCGGGTACGGGCGCGCACGCGTATGTACAAGGACATGATTGAAAATAAGATCTCTGTACCTAATCATTTATCCTTGACAAATAAAGTTTCCGATTTCATTTTATTTCACTTCCTCTCTCTCTCTCTCTCTCTCTCTCTCTCTCTCTCTCTCTCTCTCTCTCTCTCTCTCTCTCTCTCTCTCTCTCTCTCTCTCTCTCTCTCTCTCTCAACGACACGTGCTCCGACGTTTTAGTTGACTTCTGCAATGAGAAAACTGCCAATTGCCGGCTGGCTCCTGTTAACATTCCTCCACTTGCAGTACATGAAGTAAGCAAATAAGTAGTCTAGGGAACAAGAAAGCATCAGGCCGTAAATCGTAAAGTTTTGAAACTATTTTTACATTCTACATTGTTGAATCATTTACATACATCTACAACCTGTGTCTCCATTATTGTGTATTTCCCACACACTTTAAACCTGCAAAAGTTATTCCACTAGCAAAATCCAAGGACAGGGCAGGTCTGAATGATTACAGACCGATTTTGTTACTGTTGCTACCATGGAACGACATGTACACACAAATCTATGTCAACGATTGGAAACACGTAACATGCTTCATCCCCTTCAGTCTGGATTTCGTCCAAAATATTTCTGCCATACGGCACTTTCCAGACTTGCAGATAAGTGGTTGTCTAACATAAACAATTCTCAGTTGACGGGTGTTACATATCTCGGATTTTAAGAAAGCGTTTGACTTTGATATCAACGGCACTCTGATTAAAAAGCTTAGTCACTAATTGAAAAAAAACGACTCAGCAGTCTCCTTTTTTAGTACATACCTAAAGGGAAGAAGGCAACAAGTAATGGATCTCACTCAGAACTGAAGGAGGTAAAGTTTGGAGTGCCCCAAGGTTCAGTCTTAGGGCCTCTACTATTTTGCTTATATATATCAACGATCTACCTCTCCATTTAACACCGAATCTGTCCAGTATGACTTGTTTGCCGACGATACTTCAATCCACACGACAAATAAAATCTTTAATGTGATTACCAAAAACAAAAAAAAAAAAACTGCAGCAAAGACTTAATGAGGTGACTGCCTGGTGTGAATATAACTCAATGATTATCCATCCTGCTAAAACTAAGTCCATGGTAATTGTGACACGACAAAAGCACCAGCTAGTCCCCCTTTCTCTTGAGCTGTCGCTGGAAGGTAATTCAATAGAACAAGTCACGGAACACCGCCTGCTAGGGATTATCATAGATGATCAGCTCAAGTGGCAAGAACACACAGATAAAGCGTGTAAAACTGTCTCAAGGAACATTTTATGATATCCAAGCTGAAACACTTCACTGATTTTGAAAGCAGAAATTTATTTTATAATGCACATATTCAGTCCCACATTAATTATGCTTCAACTGTGTGGGATGGTTGCAGCGATGTACATTTAAAAAGACTGAACTCTTTACATATACGAGCCTCCTCTCCCGATCTTGCATCCCATTTCGATTCCTCCCTTCGAAAACTTCTAGACACCCATGCCCCTGTCACCACCTGTTCCATACCCAACCGACTCCCCTCCCCCTGGCTCACTGACGACATAGCTGAGGCCAAGCGCGAGCGTCGACAAGCGGAACGCCGCTGGCGCTCATCTGACCTCACCGTTCACAGACAGATCTTCCAAACCACCAGATCCAAAGTCTGCAGAATGATCTCCGACTCCAAACGCAAACACCTTCAAAACAAAATCCTGGAATCCACTTCTTCCAAAACCCTCTACGCCACCATGAACACACTCCTAGGCACTTCCAAAGACTCTCCTCTTCCCAGCAAACACAGCAAAGAAGAACTTCCGTCCGCTTTTTCCTCCTATTTCTCCGACAAAATCCAAACTCTGCGCAACACACTCGACACTCCGCCTTGCCTTCCTGACCCCCCCTTTTCCGGCACTCCCCTCTCGTCCTTCCGCCCCGTCTCTCAGGATGAAGTCCTCAAGACCATAAAGTCCATGCCTTTCAAAACCTGCGAACTAGACCCCCTCCCAGCTTCCCTCTACCGGGACGGCCTCCCAAAACGTTTGCCCTTCATTACCAACATCATCAACACATCTCTAGAGAATGGCTCTGTCCCTGATATCTTCAAGTCCGCCATCGTTCGTCCTTTCCTCAAAAAACACAACTTCGACCCAAACGAACTCAAGAACTACCGCCCAGTCTCCAATCTCTCTTTCCTGTCCAAGCTTCTTGAGAAGGTTGTCCTCAACCAACTCAACCTCCACCTCGCCGACAACAACCTCCTCAGTCCCTTCCAGTCTGCCTATCGCAAACATCACAGCACTGAAACAGCCCTTCTACATATCCTTAACGACCTGCTTCTCTCCACTGACTCGGGCAACATCTCCCTTCTTACGCTACTCGAACTCTCTGCCGCCTTCGACACCATAGACCACTCTATCCTCCTCCACCGCCTTCACCACTCCTTTGGCATCACTGACTCTGCTCACTCCTGGTTTCTCTCCTACCTCTCCGACAGACAGTAGTCCGTCACCATCGACGGCGTCTCCTCTAACCCAGTCAGGCTCTCCTGCGGCGTTCCACAGGGGTCCGTCCTGGGCCCGGTCCTTTTCACACTCTACACCTCCCCCTGTCCAACATCATCCAGTCTCACCACATACACCACCACCTCTACGCTGACGACTCACAACTACTAGACAAAGACAAATTCGACAACACTCAGACACTACTGACTCGCACGGCTGACTGCTATGAAGACGTGAAAAATTGGATGACAGCAAACAAGCTCAAACTGAACGACGACAAAACGGAAGCCATGCTGGTAGGCACTCGCCAGAAACTTTCCCAGCTCCCTCCCTCTCTCCACCTTAAACTCGACAGCACCCCTATCTCCCTCTCTGACTCGGTCAAGAACCTTGGCGTTATCCTCGATTCCTCTCTTTCTATGACCAGCTTCGTCTCCGCCACGGCCCAGGCATGTTATTTCCACCTCCGCCGCATCAGTCAGATCAGAAAATACCTCACTACCAAAGCTGCTCCAAACTCGCTGTCTCTCTCATCTTATCTCGCATCGACTACTGCAACTCTATCCTTTCCGGCCTTCCTCACTCCACTACTCTCTCTCCAGCGCGTCCAGAACAATGCTGCCCGCCTCGTCCTCAGAAAGAAAAAATCCGACCACATCACTCCCCTGCTCAAGCTCCTTCACTGGCTCCCCATCCCCCAACGCATCCAATACAAGATTCTGTCTCTCTGCTACAAATCCCTGAACAACTACGCTCCTGCCTATCTCTCCAACTTACTTCACCCCTACACTCCTCCCCGCTCCCTCCGCTCCGCCTCCGACCCTCTCCGCCTCCTCATCCCCCGCACCAAACTCAGCACTTTCGGCCCCCGCTCCTTCTCAGTATACGGTCCATCTACCTGGAACACTCTCCCACTCTCTCTCCGTCAGAAACACTCGCTCTCCTCCTTTCAGTCCGCCCTCAAAACTCACCTCTTTCAACAGTTCTAGCACTATATCACCACACTCCCCACCCCAAGCTGACCGTCGTAATGTATCTTCACTATTTGTGTTACGTGAGTCATTGTCTAAAGCGTGCGCATGCGTGTGCGAGTTGTGAGTGCGCGCTTAGAGTTATAATTATTATAAGATAAGCGCATTATAAATACGTAATTATTATTATTATTATTATTATTATTACGAGCAGCAAAGTTAATCTTACCGGATCTTTTTCTGACAACTGATGATAAGATGCACAAAGCGGGACTTCTTTCTCTTAAGAATTAGTTTGTTTATAACAAAGGAGTTCTCATGTTCAAGATTCGAAATAACAGAACTCCCGAATACTTAACGCAGCTCCTGATCCGGTCTCAGTCCCGCTATGGGGATACAAAACGCATGTACGCCGTACCGAAAACCAGAATTGACATATGAACCAGTTTAGCATACTTGGTGGCAACTTTGTGGAATTCTCTTCCATCCTATGTAAAGACCACTCCAACGATGTCATGTTTTAAGGACAGACTTTTTAAATACCTAGCATCGCAATCAGAAGTAGCTACAATACTTACTTGCTATAGGAGCAAATCATGCTCAGTTCACACACTGTTAGTAGGAACTCATTCATTAACTATGGATATGTATATCTGCCCGGTGTGAATGAGTGTGCGCATGCAAGTATTACTATATTATGTGTAATGGTGTAAGTGCGATTTTTTATATTTTATTTATTGGGTTTTTTTACCTCCCCTCCCCCGCACCCTCTTAATCTCAGACTATGTATCTAATTGTTGTTTGTCTGTAGAAGTAGCAACGGCAGATGTGAAAAATGACATTGCCTCGGCCTCTGTCAATATCTTTACCGTTGTCAAATAAAGATTCATTGATTCATTGATTCTCTCTCTCTCTCTCTCTCTCTCTCTCTCTCTCTCTCTCTCTCTCTCTCTCTCTCTCTCTCTCTCTCTCTCTCTCTCTCTCTCTCTCTCTCTCTCTCTCCACGACAAAATGCTCCCACAACACTGACCTGCACTGTAACCCAGTTCGCAAAGGTCATCGGACAGCCGTCGGCTGCCGTTGGCCCGCGCACGTCGGCAGAAAGATTTTTTACGCATTGGGTATTACATATCTGAATCACATTATAACAGAGAACTGTAAACGTAGTTGAATGTGTCGGATCCGTGGTGTACGGTTTTTCGGCAATTTCGTTCCATCTGCAAAAGGCACAGATACTCATGAGCCACTGCAGCCGCAGGGGCTCATTAGAATCAATGCCTCTTACTGACCAAAGTCGGCTCATTATTTGCGCCCTAAATAATTCCAAAATTAATGTGTGTTTTTATAGCTTAGGCGTGTGCCTTCATAATCCGCAGCGTTCTCACGTCAAAACACGGCGGCGGCTGCAAAGTGCACCAACTGTTAATGTTGGGGTTTTATCGTAAGTCTGTCAACATATTTGCTACAGTGCATTTACAAGCATAATTGCATAGGTTGTGGTTGAGGAAAACGTTTTCACTGACGATGTGTACAGATGTACAAAGACTTTAAAAATCGAGTTTTAACCTCTGCCACTGGTCGCCCCTTTTTGTTTCTGAATTTGGTGTTCATTCGAAGGACCAAAAGCCACAACTGACCAAGAGACATGGGTACAAATAGGTCTCAGCAAGAGGCATAGATCCTCATGAGCCACCGCGACTGCGGGGGCTCATGAGGATCTAATCCTCTTGCAGTTGGGTGGTGTTTAATTTTTTCCTTGGCGGTGAAAGCGCTTAACAGTATGAATTTCTTCTAGTCACAAGTCTTGTATTACAATGACTGGAAGAAATGAAGTGATACACATCGTGAAAAATAACGCATTTCTCTACAACAGTCTGTGCTTACAAGCACAGAATAGCCACAACTGTTAAAAAATAAAAAGTCTCACCAAAAGACATTTGTGCTTGGTTTACAAATCTGAATACAAATCTGATATGAGCTTTAAAGCGTTGCTTTCTTTTAAACGAGTGCTGTACGTGGGGAATTACACATTGCGGACACGCGCACTTATGGGCTCGACTGTAGTTGTTGCAACGATTTTAGTGACAATGTAACAATTGTTCAGAGTTTGGAAATACAACCTGGAGTCTCCCAGGGGCGGATCAGGGCGGATGGGGGGTGGGGGGGGGGGGAGGTCCAACGTTTTCTTGGGGACCTTTAGCAGCCTAGCGTCGAAAACCGGGAAGAGGGTTATAGAGTGATCCATATTTCAGAAAAAAGGACTTTGTTATAACATTTTAAAGAATGTTTGGCCTAGGGACGAAGGGGGGGGGGGGTGGGAGGGCAGGGTGCGGAACCCACGGAACCTCCTCCCCCCCCCCCCCACACACACCTCCACACACACACACACACACACACACACACACCGACTCCCCAGACCCCGCCCACCCCCACCCCACCCCTACGCCACCACCCCACCCCCACCCCCACCAGCTCCGCCACTGACTCCACAAATTTTTTTTTTTTTTTTTTTTTTTTTTGTTGTTGTTTCTTTGGGTGTCGATAGCGCTTTAAGTCGAGGTTAACCCATTTAGCCCCGAGTCCCTACAGCAGGAGATGGATTGACCATAATTCAAGGGTAGTGCCAGATTAGCTTGGCGCCTTCAGGCGCCAAGCTATTCTGGCACTACCCTTGAATTATCATGGTCAGTGCATCTCCTGCAACTGGTACATAGTCGTTAGGCAACACCTCCAAAAGTTGAGAAATGGGACCTTGGGGCTAAAAGCGTTAAACAAGCTCGCGGAGTCTCGACAGGTTGTGTGTCAAATTGCTTCAAAAGCTCTTGAAATCCAGAAACTACACTGACGAGCAAAAGAAATGCGACCTTGTTTGAATCATCGGAAACACTTTACGAAAGAAATGCGATATTTTTTTTATTTATTTATTTTTTTATTTATTATTATTTTTATTTTATTTTATTTTTTTTTTTTTTTTTTTTTTTGGGGGGGGGAATCGTCGGAAACACGTTAGTGTCGGAAACACGATGATTTTTTTTAAAATGTCGCATTTCTTTTGCTCGTCAGTGTACCTATAAATTAAATTACACCCAAGAGCTGTGCCACAATTTGTTACAAAGCTTGTCGAAGCTCTACGAGCGCCGTTACCACAACAGCAAAATGCTGTCACAACTTCTTAACTCATTCTGTCCGCGACATGTCACAGCAAGATACGACTTGACTATGATTGTTCGAGGGTGGTGGCAGAATAGCTTGGCACCTGTATGCGTCAAGCTATTCTGCCACCACCCTTGAACTATCATGGTGGTTCTGTCTCCTGAATTATAAAATGCAGTCCTCAGAGGATCACTTCAAAATGTGGGTATTTCGTACCTCGGGCACAACCTCTTAACGACATGCGGGGCGCATGGGTGGCTCGGTGGTAGAGAGCGGCTCAACTCTCATCCGAATAGCCGCTGGTTCGAATCCAGATGGGGGTCAAAATTTGTCCAGACCCCCTATTCGGTGCCCCGTCTTGGAAATCACCTTCGTCAGGTGGACAAAAGACTCTAAGCCCGACACGCTATGGCTCGGGCTCATGTGGGTCTAAGTCTGTTGCTGATCCCATTTATGTCTATGTTTCTCAAGCGAAAGGGTCTTCTGGCTATCAACCCTGGAACGGTTTAGAACATATTTTATGGCAACTTGCAGTGAAAGGAACTGCAAAAGTCATATGTCCATTTTTTTTTTTTTTTTTTTTTTTTTTTTTTAGAAAAGCTAGATTTTTATTGTGTAACAATGACAGTCTCGCTTTTCTCACATCGCCTTTTGCCAAATATTGGCAAATTTCTTTGGCTATCGGCAGCGCCTTTATGTCGCGGTGATTCCTACAGGAATCACCGCGACAAAAAGCCGCTACCGACAACCAAAAGTGTTAATGGGAGCACATCTGTTAAAGCTGCCAGCGGCAGCTTGGGTTTCAACATAACATCAGTCTATTCCGTCGATTTGCCCAAAGGTCGTTAACGCAAATAATAGCGACACTAATATTTTTTATCGTTCACATGAGGCCTGTACATCTGTTATAAGATCTATTTTTCGGTAATGCATACGGTAGTTAAGTGTGTGTGTGGGGGGTTGGGGGGGGGAGGGTCGGGGAGGAAAGGAAAGGAAGGGGAGGGGGGAGCAAGGTAGGAGGAGGGGCAAATGCATAAAGCCGTGTATGAGATTGCAGCAGGTCTCCTAATTTGTTGACCGATTACATCCTGAGGCTGATTTTTTATTCTTTCCTTTTTAGGGGGAGGGGGGGGGGGTAATGGAGGGAGGGGGCGGGGAGGAGTCAAAGCAGAGCCTAGGAGAGGCATATTTATCCGTCCAACACCCCCCCCCCCCCCTCCATCCTCCAAACAAAAAAAAAAAAAAAGTCAACTTTTCCAGTGTTACCTTTAACCCTTTAACCCTTTGGCTGTCGGTGGCGGTTTTTGTCTCGATCATACCTGTAGGAATCATCACGACAAAAACCTCTACCGACAGCCAAAGGGTTAATGGCAACAGCCTGTTATCAATTGTACTGTTCTCTCTCGGGGCAACAGCTTATTCTCAAATTTAAATGTTATCTCAGATCAGCAGGTGTTTTTTTTTTTAATCGAGTTAAGTGTCATTGAATAGTTAGAAAAGTTAGGGGACAACAGTGTTGTCAGTTCAGCTGTTATATGGATGAGGGAAGGGTTTCGGGGAGTGAGAGGGGGGAGGGCAGGGCAAAGCAGGGACACTGAGATTAGTGTCAGTTCAGTACTCTCGCTTTCAACATGTCAATTGAATTCAGTTATCTCTCCGTGCGCGTCGGTGAACCAGCAGAATTTGATATGGCTTCCAGGGTACTGACCTTTAGAAGACATCAAGACAGTCATAAATGTGCGTACAGAAAAATGAATTTGAGTCGTAAAAAAAAATATATTGTCTGGCATGGTCATGGGAACAGGTATAATAGACAGTTATAAATGTCAACGCAGAGGGGTGAATTTGGCTCAAATACCACACAAAACAAAAAACCAGTCTGGCGTAAAGTTATGGACCGCGCCCCCCCCCCTCTCCCCCCCCTCCCCTCCCTCACACCACTACCACTAATGCGGGAATTAAATCGGTACTGTTTCGGATGCGGACATCCGCGTTATTTCAATTTTTTTACTTCACACGCAGTGGTGAAATGCATGTGACGTCAAATTATGACACATGGCGTTACAATATGACGCATTGAAGCTGTCTTCGTTTAACACAGTGCCAATTAATAGTGCTCCAATTTAGTGGGAGATATCTTCTTCTTTTTTTTCGGAGTTTCGGGCTGCCTGGGTTCGCCAAAATCAACTTTTAACCTTTGAACTGCTGAGAAAAAGTGAACGGGAAGAGGTCTAGATCCTCATGAGACCCCGTTGTTCGTTTGTTCGTTCGTTCGTTCGTTTAGTTATTTGCACGTTGGTGGGTAGGTGGGTTGCTTGGCTGATTGATTCCTTGCTAGCTTTCGTTTGTTTGATTCTTCGCACGTTATTTTGTTTATTTATTATTGGTTGGTTGGCTGATTGTTTGTTTGTTTGTTTGGTTGGTTGGTTGGTTGGTTGGTTGGTTGTCTGGCCGGCTGCTTGCTTGGTTGGTTGGTTGGTTGGTTGGTTGGTTGGTTGATCTGCTGTTTGAATGGTTGGGTGAGTGGGTTCATAGATTCATTGGTGGGCTGTTTTCTTGCTTGCATGGCTGTTTAACTGGTTGGTGGGTTGTGTTTTTTATTTCCTTTTTTATCTCTCTCTTTTACTTCCCTAACGTTATGCGTGAGAGTTAAAAAAAAAAAAAAAAAAAAAAAAAAAAAAAAAAAAAAAAAAAAAAATTAAATAAAAACCTGACAGAACCCGACATCTCCCCGCCTTCTCGAACACACCTTCAGGGCTAGCCTCCAAAGTCAGGTTCTGTTCCTCCCTGCAATCTCACCAGAGCCCCCACCAGAACACTACCCTGTTGATAACGCTTTCAGGGTCGGATCCAACTTGCGGGACTGAGATGGTTCCATCTTGATATTTCAAGGGTAGTGCCTGATTAGCTAATCAGGCACTACCCTTGGGATACAATGTCGAGCCATCTCGTTAGTTCAACGAATCGTTCATCAGGGGATTAATGAAGCCGGTTTGGCTCGAAAGGCAACGACAAGTCACAACTCAAACTGATCGTCTTCTTATATGTACTAAGATCTACAAAAAAAAAAAAAAAAATTGTAGATCCGCAGATCCACAAAAGCCTTGTTCTACCACCTTTGTATTTATATTTTGCTTCCGTTGCACAAAAAGGCCTTTTTTACGCATGTTTCTTTTTCTCGGTCGAAGTAGGAATTGGATTCTTCAGCAAATGACATTTTCAGGCTGGGGGCGCAAGTTGATAAGAGTGACACTGGGGCAAACACTAATCAGACCCGAACTATCTCTAGTCGATTGGCCTACCATTAAAATACTGAGCAAATAATTGTCCAAATTCCTTTTTTCTTTTTTTTAATAAAGGTTAATCCTGATTCAAAAGTAGGTCGAAAGTTACACGGACTTAAATCATTCAGTGTAAGGCGTGTGTCCAGTTCACATTTACCCTTGCAAATCACCCATGACCATTAAAATACTGAGCAAATAATTGTCAAAACTCCAAAATAATAGAGGTTATCATCCCTAATTCAAAAGTATTTCAAAAGTTGCACAGAGTTCAATCATTCAGTATAAAGCGTGTATTCGTATCTACCCCTGCAAATAACTAACCCTCTCGTGCGCTCAGTCATCGGCACTGGTTGAAAGAGTGTTAACTCATTCTACCCCAGACACACCACAGCAAGATATGGATCGACCATGATAGTTCAAGGGTGATGCCAGAATAGCTTGGCGCCTATGGGCGCCAAGCTATTCTGGCATCACCCTTGAACTATCATGGTCGATCTGTGTCCTGCACTGCAATACAGTCCTCAGAGGACAACGGCAACATTTAAGGATTTCGGTGTTGGGGTAGAATGAGTTAACTGCGGCAAAACGCAACACTAATGGACAGTTGAAATTAAATTGCCGTAAAAGTCTGTTTATCTTAATAGCCGTGAAATGTGTCTCAGATCTGGCGGGGAGGTACGTTTGATAAAAGCTCACGGTTGAAGGCAAGGTCAGAGCATCACAATAATTTTTAATGATCTACGTCTCTCTTTTTCACACCTGTGTTTTTCATGAGGAGATCACAGGACGGAGTTCTGCGATGCCGAAACACAAATTCTAGAGGCATAGCTCCTCATGAGCCCCCGCATTCGCTGGGGCTCATGAGGATCTATGCCTCTTGCTCATCTCATTCCTAGTTGTAAGACAGTAGTAGTAGTAGTAGTAGTAGTAGTAGTAGTAGTAGTCATCATCATCATCATCAGTCCCTTGCCCGAACTGGGCGTTGGGGGGACTGAAAGACAGCAGCAACAGACAGTGCTCTCCACTGAGTTCTATTTTGGGCGGTGGCAAGCAAGTCTGGCATCTCGAGTTCGGTCCATTCTTTTATGTTTGCGACCCAACTCTTTCTCTGACGACCTCGCCGACGACTTCCTTCGAGAGTGCCTTGGAGGATAGTCTTGGACAAGGTGTTGTGTCGGGTCACGTGGCCAAACCAAGCAAGCTTGCGCCGTTTCACGGTTGCCAGAAGGGGTTCATGTGGGCCCACCAGGGAAGTGACGATGCTCCGTACATATTCGTTGGTCTTGTGCTCGCGGTACGAGATGCGGAGCAACTTCCTCAGGCACTTGTTCTCAAAGGCCTGGATTTTCTTTTCTGAGTAGTAGTAGTAGTAGTAGTAGTAGTAGTAGTAGTAGTACAAATGCTAGAGGCATAGATCTTCATGAGCCCCCGCATTCGCTGGGGCTCATGAGGATCTATGCCTCTTGCTCACCTCATTCCTAGTTGTAAGAGAGTAGTAGTAGTAGTAGCAGTAGTAGTAGTAGTAGGTATTCTTGAGTCTCGAGAGACTA
Source organism: Semisulcospira habei (assembly GCA_036245525.1). Taxonomy (NCBI): domain Eukaryota; kingdom Metazoa; phylum Mollusca; class Gastropoda; family Semisulcospiridae; genus Semisulcospira; species Semisulcospira habei. Next base: position 16,148,324 of record BTPG01000007.1, on the reverse strand, counting down.
TAAAGTAAAGTCAGCAAGTACATTTCTATGAAAAGCGAAATTTGTATTGTATTTCAATGAAAATCTCGCTTTTCGCAGAAATAGACTTACTGGGTTGTTGTTGTTTTTTTCCCCTTCATGTGACAGATTTGATGAAGTACTCACAAACCAGATAGGTGAGGCTAGCGCTGGAAGAACTGTACAACAAACCAAGGGGAATTACTCAGCGCTGGACAACAGTTAGGCAGGGGATCTAACTGTTGTCCAGCGCTGTGTAAGATTTGATGAAGAGTACAGAACATGGATCAGTGGATCAGCTTAGCGTTGGTGGATACAGGCCAAACAGGGCTATTACTTCCGGTGCATGAAGTAACTTTTCCGCAAGAACCAGTTCTAAAATATTTCCCTCCCTTTTTGCAATTGTTTTAGAGTGAAATTTCAATTTTTTGCCTTTTGGGGCGCTTTGAGCAGCAAAGGGCATGACAGGTGGTGTGAAAAAGAGCAAAATTTGGGTAATTTTAGTCGACATAGTTTGTTCATGGGAGCCTTATATGGGGCATGTGCACAGTTATGCAGGCTTGCAGACGACAGTTTTGTCATGGGGTGCGTAGTGCCGCATTAGAGTGTTGCGGAAAACGCTAACAGACAATTTGTTTAAGAATTGCTGGAAATGTTTCTCCTGTGATATGCTCTGCGTGGATTTTTGTGTGGGCAGAAAGGTTCTTCGTTCATAGCTTTGTGCTGCAAGAGGCTAATAGAGAGGAGTGTGTGAAAAGGTGGCGTAACTTTATTGCCATGTTGACCCAAAAAATACGTACTAAAGGGAATCACTCAACGGCGGACAAACCAACAGTTACAGCCCTTGACCCCATTCTTATCAGGGTCTCCGATTGCTGCCCACGACACAAAGGTCAGGTTCCAGGGATCCAGAGTAAAAAGACGAGCTTGTTGAATAGCATGTCCGTTGAAAGGTTCTGAAAAAATCAAAGTGGCACAGTTGCAGTGCCCCTGAATTGATCAGCGTTCAGGTCGTACTCGGCCATAGGAAAGTAAATGTCGCATGTCCCCTACAACCGGCCGGTTGGGGTCGTGCATTGTTCAGTACTCCCGTACTGTGGGCGTTAAACCAACCAATCAACCAGTCAACAAAACAACGCATATGGCACTCTACATCCAGAGTAAAATACAACAGAACCTGAGTGAGCGGCCACCTTTATAAGAGATTAGCTGTCATTAACGGGCCGTAGCCACCTAAATGATTGTCGTTAATGACAGGTAACATTGTTTGCCATTCAAAACTTCTCTTTAGAGGGCGCTTTTTTTTTTTTTAAAGATAACGTTTCCCTTGAGAAAAAAAAAAAGTTGCTCAAAACTGGTTGTGTGGTAAACCATCACAGCTTTAAACCAGCGTTTGTTTACTGGACTGTTCTAGACGAAAGCAATGAACGGGGAAATCTTCAAGGGCCTGTACTCCTGCGGGACATATAACGGCACAAAATACAGCAGTAATCACTGATTGGCTGAAATCGCTCCTTTGGTCTAATGCATCCCTCAAGATCCATTTAGTCGCGAGGAAAATGTCTTACACAAACCATCAGTCTCAGAATGTCCTTTGATCTCCTGCGTCTGAGGGGTGTGCATGTTAGTAGTGTAATTAATCCCGTTACTGCAGAAACTAACCAGCTGCAAGAGACATAAATCTTCATGAGCTCCCGCATTTGCGGGGGCTCATGAGAATTTAAGTCTCTTGTTGGCCCTGTGTTGTTTTTTATGCCTATTTATGGTTTCCCGGCTGAGTTTGTGTGCGCGAATGTCGATCAATGTACAGTCGGGTTTCTGACGCGAAATCCGTGATCACTGGCAACGCCAAAGGGATTAAGACCGGTTTCTTACGTCGGCATCTGAGCGGCATAGATTCTCATGGGCACCCCCTGCAGCTGCAGGGGTCGCTTATGCAAATCTACGCTCCTTGTTGGTTGAGAGAACGGTAAGCAGTGTCGCATACCGAAGCTTAGAGATGAAAAGACGTGCAGGGTCCTATGAAAATCTGTCTCTTGCACACGAAGGACACCGGGCTCACGAGGTTGGTTAGTTCGGGTTTAAGGTCCACGGCATTGAAGTGATAATGGACGGCCCTGACGGGCGGGTTATGAGGGACAGGGAAATCTATTACCTATTATGTCTGTTGGAGATAGTAAGACTTGCCCCTAGTAAGCAAAGGTCATTGGGCCGATGTCGGTCGCAGTGGGGCCCACAAACGGCTGACGTAGCCCCAATGTTCCTTTGCTTACTGGGGCAAGGAAAAAGGCGGACCTGGGAAAACCGTAGCTCAGCGTGTTTAGAGATGGAAAGATCTGCAGCTACAGATCAGTTTTGTTTGGGACCTTCAACCTGACAAAAAAAAAAAAAAAAAGCCTCCCCGACGCTAGACCTTTGCTTCCAGGGGCCGAAATATGGAAAAGCGTGGAGAAGAACAGGTTGGGGGAGGGGGGGGGGGGTGGAGAGAAGGAGCGTGAAGACTCTCACCATTCGCCAAAATATCAAACTACGGAAGGGGGCGAGGGGGTGTCCAAACACCCCATAAAGGGACTTTGTTATAGCATTTTAAAGAATTTTGGGTCTAGGGGCTGGGGGCGGGGGGGGGAGGGGGTCCGGAACCCTTGTAAACCAACCCCCGCTCCCCTCCCCCTCCCCCTCCCCCAGATCCGCCCCTGAGCTGCTCATGTGAATATGCACCCTAATGATACAATCGTGCAGCACGATGTCTTGAAAAGAAGACTTGGCAACACGCCGAACGCGCCAGAAAGTAGATCCCGACATCGTCCAACGTTATACGAGGAAATTGTTGTGCAGACTTTGATTTGCCAGGACTTTATAACGGTCCTGCCACAAGGTAATACGTCAGCACAAGGTTTACGTTCGTGACGAAGGCGGATGTAAAACATCGTGTCTCTGAGTGAGCTTAACCCCATTCAGCCCTGACGCACTACAGCAGGAGATGGGTCGACCATGATAATTCAAGGGTAGTGCCAGATTAGCTTGGCGCCTGTCGGCGCCAAGCTAATCTGGCACTACCCTTGAATTATCATGGTCGATCCATCTCCTGCAACAGGTGTATAGTCGTTAAATCACGCCTCCAAAATTTGGGAAATACGTGCGCCGGGCTAAATGAGTTAAGCGGTCGCTTGTGCCGGGTGATCTAGGCGGCCTCTTGAGGTTGAGAAGACTCATGCAAAAATTGTATACGCGTCTTACAGATAGAAAGATCTTCAAGGGCTCATGAGAATCCACGCCATTGATAAAGAGCTTCTGAGGTTACAGCCAAACATGCTTTGAGCGACCACAGTTATGAGAGATCACCAGTTATTAAAGACCAGTGATGGTCCTTAATGACAGGCAGCACACTTTTCTCTTCAACACTTCTCGTGAGTGAGCACTTGTCTTTTAAGACCACTGTCTCTCGCATTCAAAGGTGGTCGCTCAAAACAGGTTATACTGTATATGCGCCGCGTGGAGATAGAAATCTGCGCAAAGGCTCATGAGCATCTGTCCCTCTTGCAAACAGAAATGGCTTGCGCAGCCTGGAGATAGTGTTTACGAGATCTCCAGGACGTCTTGATAGGAACACTGCATCCGAATCACCTCCACTACTAGCCTGGCACAACACACTCATTTGGAGAGGCAGCTGGGGCCCACCTCGGTCAGCCAAAAAACATAGATTCTCATGAGTCCCTGCAGTCGCAGGGACACATGACAATCTATGTCTTTTGCAGATGGGAAGAATTGGCCAGATATTGGATTCTGGTATTCTTCATTGCTGAATGGGATGCTAGGAGTTGTGATGGGAATTTTGCCGGCTGTGGGTCTATAGTATGTTTGTAGTAAGTACAGGATGCACAAACACATTAACTCATTCAGCCCGGCGGCCGTATTTCCCAAATTTTGGAGGCGTCATCCAATGACTATGCACAGTTGCAAAAGATGGATTGACCATGATAATTCAAGGGCAGTGCCAGATTAGCTTGGCGCTGACAGGCGCCAAGCTAATCTGGCACTACCCTTGAATTATCATGGTTGACCCATCTCCTACTGTGAAGTGCGTCAGGGCTGAATGGGTTAAGTCCTCATGCTATTCCTTGACACAAACATGCAAAAACAAACACGCGCTTGAGTGGCACGCGTACACAAGTATGTGTGCATGCCTATAGGGCTCGGGAAGCTGACGTCATCACGCTAGTCGTGGCGGCCATCTTGAGAGGATTGGCGATAAGACCCTCATAGGGACTAATCGCTGTCCGAGGACAACGTCAGGAAAGTCGTGACGTGCTATGGGCAATAACAGCAAGTCTTGCAGTCACCGTAGGGAACCACTAACCAGAATCTGTTTTTGTTTGTTTCCAAAGAGGAAGAAACATAAAGAAAAACGTGTTGAAACACTACTTCGCTACTATCTTGAGACCGGCTATTCTATCCTCTTAAGATGGCGGCGGACGCTCCGACGCTGCTAGGCAACGCGGGGAACTTTCCGAGCCCTATTAGCCATTAGTATACCTATTAGCTATTACCTCCCTTGTGCACGGAGACGCCAAGTGGGTTTAAATGCCGCTGAACAAAATCTTCGTTCATTCAAAGACCAAACGCCACAGCCGTAGGAGGATCATGGACATAAATTGGTCTCAACAAGAGGCATAGATCCTCATGAGCCCACGCGGTCAAGGAGGCTCATGAGGATCTATGCCTCTTGCAGTTTGGATCGTGTTCCTTTTTTCTCGGCAGTGAAAGGGTTAGGGCTGCCGAGTGACTGCAGACAAAATACAATAACTCCATCTTTGTGAAAAGCTAGATTTTCATTGTAATAACATGAGAATCTCAGCTTTCCTGGAAAAAATCCTGGAATCCACTTCTCCCAAAACCCTCTACGCTACCATGAACACACTCCTAGGCATTTCTAAATACTCTCCTCTTCCCAACACACACAGCAAAGAATTACTTCCGTCCGCTTTCTCCTCCTATTTCTCCGACAAAATCCAAACTCTGCGCAACACACTCGACACTCTGCCTTCTCCGCCTTGCCTTCCTGACCCCCCCCCCCCCCCTTTTCCGGCACTCCCCTCTCGTCCTTCCGCCCCGTCTCTCAGGATGAAGTCCTCAAGACCATAAAGTCCATGCCTTTCAAAACCTGCGAACTAGATCCCCTCCCAGCTTCTCTCTACCGGGACGGCCTCCCAAACCTTTTGCCCTTCATTACCGACTCATCAACACATCTCTAGAGAATGGCTCCGTCCCCGATATCTTCAAGTCCGCCATCGTCCGTCCTCTCCTAAAAAAAACACAACCAAACGAACTTAAGAACTACCGCCCAGTCTCCAACCTCTCTTTCCTGTCCAAGCTTCTTGAGAAGGTTGTCCTCAACCAACTCAACCTCCACCTCGCCGACAACAACCTCCTCAGTCCTTTCCAGTCTGCCTATCGCAAACATCACAGCACTGAAACAGCCCTTCTACATATCCTAAACGACCTGCTTCTCTCCACTGACTCGGGCAACATCTCCCTTCTTACGTTACTCGATCTCTTTGCCGCCTTCGATACCATAGACCACTCTATCCTCCTCCACCGCCTTCACCACTCCTTTGGCATAACTGACTCTGCCCACTCCTGGTTTCTCTCCTACCTCTCCGGCAGACAGTAGTCCGTCACCATCGACGGCGTCTCCTCCAACCCAGTCAGGCTCTCCTGTGGCGTTCCACAGGGGTCCGTCCTGGGCCCGGTCCTTTTCACACTCTACACCTCTCCCCTGTCCAACATCATCCAGTCTCACCACATAAACCACCACCTCTACGCTTACGACTCACAACTACTAGACAAAGACAAACTCGACAACACTCAGACACTACTGACTCACACGGCTGACTGCTATGAAGATGTGAAAAACTGGATGACAGCAAACATGCTCAAACTGAACGACGACAAAACGGAAGCCATGCTGGTAGGCACTCGCCAGAAACTTTCCCAGCTCCCTCCCCCTCTCCACCTTCAACTCGACAGCACCCCCATCTCCCTCTCTGACTCGGTCAAGAACCTTGGCGTTATCCTCGATTCCTCTCTTTCCATGACCAGCTTCGTCTCCGCCACGGCCCAGGCATGTTATTTCCACCTCCGCCGCATCAGTCAGATCAGAAAATACCTCACTACCGAAGCTGCCACCAAACTCGCTGTCTCTCTCATCTTATCTCGACTACTGCAACTCTCTCCTTTCCGGCCTTCCTCACTACACCACTCTCACTCTCCAGCGCGTCCAGAACAATGCTGCCCGCTTCGTCCTCAGAAAGAAAAAATCCGACCACATCACTCCCCTGCTCAAGCTCCTTCACTGGCTCCCCATCCCCCAACGCATCCAATACAAGATTTTGTCTCTCTGCTACAAATCCCTGAACAACTACGCTCCTAACTATCTCTCCAACTTACTTCACCCGTACACTCCTTCCCGCTCCCTCCGCTCCGCCTCCGACCCTCTCCGCCTCCTCATCCCCCGAACCAAACTCAGCACTTTCGGCCCCCGCTCCTTCTTAGTATACGGTCCAACCACCTGGAACACTCTCCCACTCTCTCTCCGTCAGAAACACTCTCTCTCCTCCTTCCAGTCCGCCCTCAAAACTCACCTCTTTCAACAGCTCTAGCACTACATCACCACACTCCCCACCCCAAGCTGACCGTCGTAATGTATTTTCACTATTTGTGGTACGTGAGTCATTGTCTAAAGCGTGCGCATGCGTGTGCGAGTTGTGAGTGCGCGCTTAGAGTTATAATTATTATAAGATAAGCGCATTATAAATACCGTTATTATTATTATTATTATTATTAGCTTTTTACCCAAAAAAAAAAACGGACATCGCTGTCTTTTGACTTTCAAGGGCAGTACATTTGACGCTGGTATGGGAACGGGTACGTGTGGCGGCTACGCTCACGCCTCATGATCATGCAGTTAGATCGCGTTTAATAATAATAATAATAATAATAATAATAATAATAATAATAATAATAATAATAAAGAGCATTTATATCGCGCTGAATCCCCAGGAGCAGTGGGCTCTAAGCGCGTTACAAAAAAAAAAAAATGTATGTATGCAGAATCTCACTATCTGTAAACAAATTTCATCTACGCACAAACATGCAACTGAAACACACATAACAATCCATTCCCAAGTTAAACGCAGGTGGGATTACTTTTCCTTCGGCAGTGAAGGGTTAAAAGTTGCCTAAGCCCTTCTTGTGCTTGCATCCACAAGCACTTTTTTGGAGTCTGAATGAAGTGAACACACTTTCCCAAGCACTGAGACGGAATTCAAGCCATTCACAGCGAATAAACGACGGTGTGAGGTGGAAAAACGTGACCATATATTTCAAGGGCCGGGTGTAGTAGCACCAGATTACCGCTTCACCTCCTCCGACGTGAAGGTACGAGAAGGGTGAGGGGTGGGGTGGGGGTGTGGGTGTGGGTGTGGGTGGCGCACACCCTAGTCCTTGATACTATATGCCGGCTGCAATTTTGTTATCTTTGTGTGTGTGTTTCCAAAATAGAACCCGCTATCGTAAATCCTGCAGTCTAAATACACAGTCACTCCTCCAGCCCTGTTTACGTGTATTGCAAGAGACATCTTCGCCTGGGTCCTTGCAGTCGGAAAGCCAAAAACGTTAACTCCTTCGAGACGTGCCGCCTACGGATACGCGGCGAACCGCCGCGTATCCGTAGGCTGCACGTGTCCAATGAGTTAAACGCTTAGGGCTTCAGTAAAGTCTTTGGTCACCACGAAGGTGATTTCAAAGACGAGGCACCGACCGAAGTGGGACAAATTTTGCCGGACCCCCTAAAACCCGCGACTTTTTTGAACGCCGGCAATCCCTGCAATCGCAGAAGGTGTTCGTGCGAGTCAGTCTGTCCATTTTTGTCTTTCATATAGATTCGCATGAGCTCCTGCAGTCTGAGGGGTTAATGTGAACCTGTGTCTCTTGCTGAGTGGGATTGCCTCCAGCTGCGCCCAAGAATTGAAAGCTTTTTTCTTTGACCCCTTCATAGCCAGTGGAGGCAGACTGTGTTTTTGACATCCTAAATTCAACAGCAAAAGATTCTCAGCCGTCCGAAAAACCGTGGACACAAAGTGGTTTCAGCAAGAGGTATTGATCCTCATGAGCCCCCGCAACTGCGGGGGGCTCATGAGGATCTATACCTCTTGCAGTTTGGTGGTGTTCAGTTTTTCTCGGCAATGGATAGGTTACTGATTCAATCCTCAGCGTAGAAAGGCATCTGGCCGATAGTGCTGAATCCGTATCAAAAGAAGAAGAACAAAAAAACAAAAACAAAAAAAGAGAGGAAAAACAGACACAAGCAAAAAATAAATATTTTCTACGGGAACAGAAGCGATTGTGCAGAACATCAATTCGTGCACAGTTACAATGCTTTCTGAGCAATTGCGCTGCCGTTCCTGACGCACCCCGCCCCCCCCCCCCGCCCCTCCCCCACACTCGCCCACACCCCCAACCCCTCCTAGCCTTGCATCCCCTCCTCCGACGTCAACCACCCCCACCCCTCTCACTCCAGCCCTGGCACCCGCCATCATAAATCTTGCGAAAGATAAATTTGTAGTGGAGTGTAGATTTCTCCTCTCAACGATTTTCTTCAAGTCTATTCTTGTGTTTCAATCAGCTCGAACGTGCACGAAAAGGTGTCTGCTATGTCTGTGTTTCCTCCTGCTCCGCCGGCGAGCAAAAGGTCATCGGGCCGACGTCGGCCCGAGGGTCCTAGATTTGGACTTAGAATTGCCCGCGCAGTCACAGATTTTTCGTCTCACCTTTACCTGCGGCCTCCAGTCTGTTCTTGCTTTTGAGCGGAGAGTGCACGAAAATATGTGTGCTAAACTTGAGTGAGTATACGTGTCAACAAGTCGATGGCTCCGTCGACTTCCCCAGTGAGCAAAACTTCCCTCGTGCCGAGGTCGGCCTCGGTAGGCCCGCGCACGGCCGTGCGCGGGCTTCCTGAGGCCGACCCTCGGCCTGACGAACTTTTGTTCAGCCGGCTCATAGTTTTATGGCGTTTGCATTAACACGTGTACTGCTTGTATGTGGAGCAGTTCGTCTAGTCTAAGTCTACAGAAACGTCTGCTAAGCTAAATTTGCACACTAAGAGCACAAGAATAAGAGTCGGCAAGGAAAATGAGCTGATATTTTTTTTTAGCCGTTAAATGTTTAGGGCTTAACGTGATTTTTGTCCACCACGAAGGTGATTTCAAAGACAGGGCACCGAATAGCGTCTGAACAAGTTGAACCCCAGCTGGGTTCAAACCCGGGGTTTTCGGACGAGAGTCGACCAATCTACCACCGAACCACCCAGCTCCCGTGATGCTGACGGAATCCTGCTGATGCAGTTCATTTCAGTTCAGTTCAATTTAAAATGAGCTTACTGCGCTCAGTCAGGAAAGCTCGTACGCGCATCAGTCCAACCGGCTTGAGAAGTTGCAGAATAAAACATAAACTATTACTGACAACGTATCCTTTATTAGTACATTTTCAGCGCCAATAAACGCGTCTGTCAATGGACACTCTGAGCCGGACCATGGCAACTATCAGTGGAGTCTCAAGGATGAGTTGTCGGGTCTGCATCCGAAAAAGTCTACAAGGAATACACTCGTTAACTCTTTCACACCGAATAATGATTGCGGCGCCCTTAACCCACTCACTGACGAGATAAAGTGACAAAGTGAACACGATCCAACTGCAAGAGTCATAGATCCTCATGAGCCCCCGCATTCGCGGGGGCTCATGAGGATCTATGCCTCTTGCTGACACCACTTTATGTCCATGCTCCTTGGACGGCTGGGTTCCTTTGTCGTTGAATTCACGAAGATTACGGAAACACAATCTGCGACCAGTGGCTGAGAAGGGGTTAACTCATTCAGCCCCGACACACCACAGCAAGACATGGATCGAGCATGGCAGTTCAAGGGTGGTGCCAGAATAGCTTGGCGCCCGTAGGCGCCAAGCTATTCTGGCACCACCCTTGAACTATCATGCTCGATCTGTCTCTAGAAATTGTAATAGTCCTTCAGACGGCAGCTTCAAAATTTGGGCCTGGATTTCGGTCCTGGGGTAGAGTGTGTTAAGAGGCGTCCATATAACGATGATCGGACTACTGTCATTGGCGGAGTAGTTGTGAGATGGAAATAGATTAACCCTTAGGCTGTCGGTAGCGGTTTTTCTCGTGATGATTCCTCAACAAGAATCATCACGTCCGGCAAAACCGCTACCCGGACAGCCAAAAGATTAACTGCATGGCGGACCCATACCATAATCAGACTGGCGACTGTGTACCATGGGCGGACTAGAAGTTGCACATTGAGCGGACAAGTTCAATTGGTAGACTAGATGTAACCATGGGTGTACTGCTTTTATCATGTGCGGACTAGCTGTACCAAGGCTGTACCACTGGCGGACTACTGGTTTTGTAGCACGAGCGGACTATAAGTGTAAAATGGGCGGACTAGTTGTGCCACGGGCGGGCCAGTTCTACCATGGACGGACCATGATCACACACTGGTTACCTCCCTCGGTCAAGCGCAGTGGATCGATGGCGGTAAACAGTGTGGCTGAACCATTGGCCCCCGTGACTAATTTTACCAACGACGTTCGCCGGCATCAGACTAGTTATTCATTCCATTCTTCTTTGCCTGAGAAGAACCAATACGTCCTAGTAACCGGCTCAGTCTGACTACCTCCCCCTTCTGCTAAACTCAGATGTCTCCTTCTGCCCCCTCCCCTCTCCCCTTCCCCCGCCCCTCATCACCTCACCTTGCTTTTTGGTTAATTTTTCGACTAGTAGAAAAAACGGTCTGCACTCTGAGCGCCGTATCTCTTAGATACAAAACAAAAAAGTTAGACCTCACCCCACCCCACCCCTCCCTGCTGCAAGTCGGGAGATAACTGATCCGCCCATGTTTTGCAGACACATTTGACTGACTGACAGAGGGACGTTCCACTAAGATGGCTGCTCTAGATTACAAGTAGCACGATCCTACTACAAGAGGCATAGATTCTCATGAGCCCCTGCGAAGCAGGGGCGCATGAGAATCTATGCCTCTTGTGGTAGAAGTGTGTCAGTTGTAATTTATGCCTCGTGAGAATCTATGCCTCTTGCAGACTTGCTCTGCTAACTGAAGAAACGTTTCACTGATCGTGAGGCGCGGGACACGGCAGCGATACGCACACTAAGTTTCCCCTCGCCTCCCACAAACCGGCATATGTCTTTCTTTGAGGTGCTATAGTAAACACTGATCCCGGTGTTGCCATTTCGGTAACACTGTTTGCTATTTTCCGCATCGTTTTGCCAAAGGACCGTAGCGCACGTTTTGAAGCGGCAACACCAGCAGAAACAAGCAAAGCAAAGTGCGGGGGAAAATGATTGATGCGCTGGCAGTTTTTTCAGTAGGTGGTGCAAACGTCTGCCGCAGAAAACGAAAACAATAAGGGCACCAGTCCGGAAAAGGTCGCCGGGCCGACTTCGGCTGCAGTGGGCCCGCGCCGGCACAGCCGACCGTCAGTCCGAGCGTAATTTCCATGCTTACGGGGAAGGCAAAAAGTTGGTGCATGCAGCAAAACGCGCTACCAGTGAGTTTTTTTTTTTTTTTCTTTCCTTCTTCTTCTTTGAAAACAATGCAAGTTATTCCGTCGCTCATAATGATAATCCATTTACAAGAAATCTACAGTGCAGATTCTCACAAGCCCCTGCATACAGGCAGTCAGAAATCAGTCAAGCAACCAGTCAACCAAGCAAACAACTAGTCCATCCATCCATCCATCCATCCAAATCGACCCATTCACCAATCAATCAATCAATCAATCAGTCCATCAGTCAATTAGTCAGTCAGTCAGGCAAGCAAGTAACTAGCCAACCTTCTAATCAACCAACCAACTAACCAACCAATTAATCAATCAAGCAAGCAAGCAATCAATGAGTCGATCAGTTCCAGAGCCTAATGTGAACGGCCTGCTGTAATATACACAGAGATGCCACCGATCGCAGTGTGTGTTAAACTCAACGCCACAGAGCTTCATCCGTCCTAGTAACGTGGTACAAAATGGCGTAAACAAAAGGCATAGATCCACATGAGCCCCCGCAACTGTGGGGGCTCATGAGGATCTGTGCCTCTTGCATTTGGGTTCTGTTCGTTGTCTTCTGGGGAGGAAGGGGTGGGGTGTGGAGGAGGTGGGGTGGGGAGGGGGGGTGTGGGGGGGGGGGGGAGAGAGAGAGTGGAGAAGAAGAAACAAACACTCGCGAGCAGACACACTACCAGTGCATTCAGTTTACTTGCGGCTCAAAGGTGACGTCATACTGGTTATGACGACAGACAACATGTCCTGACTGGCAAATCTAGCAACAGATATCTGCGTTTTACATTGCTGTATTGCGGTTTTGCCGTGCATGCCACTACCGACATTATTTTTCATTTAACACATTAACTTTTTTTTTTTAAATCACTCTGGAAGGTGGATTGAGATCATAGTTCAAGGGTAGTGCCATACTAGCTTGGCGCCTTTTCAGGCGCCAAGCTAATCTGGCACTACCCTTGAACTATAATGCACTTTTGTTATGGCAATGGGGGGGGGGGGGGAGGGACCTTTCAAGTTGAAATTAACAGTGGTTTGTTTATTTTAAAGTTCAACTTCTGCCAATACTGACGAGCAAATCGAAATCGACATTTTCTTTAATCATCGGACACTCAAGTTTTTTCCAATGATTCCTAAAATGTCGCATTTCGTATGCTCTTCAGTATATTTTCAAGACAAGACCCGAAATCAGGAGGCCGCGTAATCGTATAGGATTCCTGGACCTGTGGCGGGTGTGTTTTGTTCACTTGGCGGTCAGCTCGCACTGCATGACCCCTATCAGCGCCCGATCTTCCCTATTAGTTGAGCCAATTACATTGCTAGTCCGCTCTCAGCTGCGTCTCGATGGCCTATGAACACAGAATCATATAACAGTGTGTGTGTGTGTGTGTGTGTGTGTGTGTGTGTGTGTGTGTGTGTGTGTGTGTGTGTGTGTGTGCGTTTGTGTTAACTCATTCAAGACGTGCCGCCTCCGGATACGCGGCTTATGCCGCGTATCCAGAGGCGGCACGTCTTGAATGAGTTAAACGTCAAACGTTTAAGTCTTAGGGTCTTTTGTCCACCAAGAAAGGTGATTTCAAAGACGCGGCGCCGAAAACAGGCCGGGTCTGAACTGACAAATGTTGACCCTAGCTGGATTCGAACCCGGGACCTTTCGGGCGAGAGCCGAAAGCTCTACCAACGAGCCATCCAGCTCACCGTGTGTGTGTGTGTGTATGTGTGTGTGTGTGTCTGTGTCTGTGTCTGTGCGTGCGTGCGTGTGTGTGTGTGTGTGTGTGTGTGTGTGTGTGTGTGTTTGTGTGTGCGGAGTGCGTGTGTATGTATGTGTGTGTGTGTGCGTGCGTGTGTATGTGTGTGAGTGCGCGCATGTGTGTGTGTGTGTGTGTGTGTGCGTGCGCGCGTGTGTATGCCTGTGTGTTTGTGTATCATCATCAACAGTCATCAAAAATGCCGGCGGCCACATCCTCTTGCAGAGGCGGGATCAAAGTTGGGCCAACTATCCCCGTCCCTCACTCTTCTCCCCCCCCCCCCCCTCCTTCCCACCACCAACCCCACCCCACCCCTATCTTCCAACTTGCAAGAGGCATGGATTCTCATGAGCCCCTGAAAGGGCCTCGTGAGAATCTATGCCTCTATGCCTCTTGCAAATGGTTCGAAGTTCGCCCTGCCCTCCGCCCTCTCCCCCCCTACCCGATCTAACCCCTCCCCCCTCCCCTCCCACACACACTACACACCCCCACACTCCCAATAACTGACCCAACCTGACCACTGAAGCATGACGCGAGACTGGCACTGATTTGCACCTGTCCGTGGCCGTGTCAGGCCGGTCTGCACCATGTGCTTTACCTGCCCAGCTGTCGGCACCTAAGCACGCATCGACGCCCGGAGCGGTCCGGCTGAAAACATACCTGGGACGATTAGCAATATACCCTCAGTAATGAGGCTTGGAAGGCTAAGTTGGCTGTTCTGAGATTTTGTGTACATGGGTGTAATTCTATCGCTACCTCTTTCTTTGCAAGCATCAAAACTGCAACGTGAGATTCGTAGCAAAGATCCTAAATAGTAAATCGATGTAGGATCTTTGTTCGTAGTCAGTTTGGTTGGTTGGTTGTTGGCCGTTTGACATCGGCGCGCACGATGATTTTGCCAAATACCTCCACTCTGAGAACAAATATCATTGAGTGCCAATTAACCTTATATGGAATATTTTTTACTGAACTATGATTTGTCGATTTTGCTCTACAGTCGTAAAAATTGGGTAAAAAGACAAGAACAAGCCATTTTCAATACCCTAAATAGAGCCCCGGCAGATTCAATGTGGAGGTCAAGCATGCAGACTTCATGCATGCCTACGCTGTTTCAATTTAAAAACTTGGCCAGTTCTCGTCAACATGAATCTTTCTTATACTTGGTTTAATGTATCTGGGGCACATTTAGGGATGTAAAATCAGTCAATTAATGAAAAATTCCGATTTTTTTTTACGACAGTACAGCAAAATTGACACATTGTTCTAGTTTTGTTTTTGTTTTTCCAAGTAACTCGTATTAGGTCAAGTGTCAGTGAATGATACGCGTTATAAGACTGGAATACTTTGCAGAGATATTTGCGAAAAACGTTGTGTGCTCCAATGTCAAACGAACTATTTTTTAGGATGGTCGGAGGGACGGAGTTTGGCTTAGTGTGGTCTGCTCTGGTCCGGTCTGGTTAGATGTTGGTTGGTTGGTTCGTCGGTCGGTCGGTTGCTTGGCTGCTAGTTAATTGGTTGTTTGGTTGGTTGGTTGGTTGGAGTTGGTTGATTAATTGGCTGGCTGGTTGTTTGGTGCATGCTTGATCACCAGCTCACTCCTTTCTTTTTTCGTTCTTTCAAAGCTCGTTCGTTCGTTTCATAATTCATTATTTTGTTGTTTTCTTGAACTTGAACGACTGAGCAGGTGCCTAGCTAATCAGAAACTATGCTTCAGCCATCACATTCGATCTCCTGCGACTTGAACTTTATTCAATTTTACAGCAGATTTTTTTTTTTTATCTTACATGACGATCAAAAGAAAAAGATGCTAATGTCGACATCCTTCAGAGCAATAAGACGACTGGGCAGAATGCAAGAAATCTACATGAATTTAACCCATTCAGCCCTGACGCCTTACAGCAAGGGATGGGTCGACCATAATAATTCAAGGGTAGTGCCAGATTAGCTTGGCGCCTGTCAGGCGCCAAGCTAATCTGGCACTGCCCTTGAATTATCATGGTCGATAAATCTCCTGCAACTGGTGCATAGTCATCAGATGACGCCTCCAAAATTTGGAAAATACGGTGGTCGAGCTGAATGAGTTAACCCTTTGGCTGTCGGTAGCGGTTTCTGTCGCGATGATTCTTCAAATAACAACATCCCTCACGTCCTGCAGGAATAACAACATCCCTCAAGTCCTGCAGGAATAACAACATCCCTCACGTCCTGCAGAAATAACAACATCCCTCACGTCCTGCAAAAATAACAACATCCCTCACGTCCTGCAGGAATAACAACATCCCTCACGTCCTGCAGGAATAACAACATCCCTCACGTCCTGCAGGAATAACAACATCCCTCACGTCCTGCAGGAATAACAACATCCCTCACGTCCTGCAAAAATAACAACATCCCTCACGTCCTGCAAAAATAACATCCCTCACGTCCTGCAAAAATAACAACATCCCTCACGTCCTGCAAAAATAACAACATCCCTCACGTCCTGCAAAAATAACAACATCCCTCACGTCCTGCAAAAATAACAACATCCCTCACGTCCTGCAGGAATAATCGCGACTAAAACCGTCTACCGACTCGCAAAGGGTTACTTTTTTGTTTTGGGCGTCATCTATCCATCTCTGTAAAAAAGTAAACCTAAGGATAACACATTTTGGAAAGCCCAGACACATCTTATCACTGTAACTCTTTCACTGTCAGTGGTCGCTGATCTTGTTTCTGAAATCGGTGCTTATTCAACGTCAGAGATCCCCAGCCGTCCCAGGAACACAGACATAAAGTGATGTCAGCGAGGGTACGTACAGATCCTCGTGAGCCCTTTACATCGTATAGTAAGAACGACGAAGATTGAGAATGTTAACTTATTCAGCCCGGCGCACGTATTTCCCAAATTTTGGAGGTGTCATCGAACGACTATGCACCTGTTGCAGGAGATGGATCGACCATGGTAATTCAAGGGTAGTGCCAGATTAGCTTGGCGCCGACAGGCGCCAAGCTAATCTGGCACTACCCTTGAATTATCATGGTCGACCCATCTCCTGCTGTACGGCGTCAGGGCTGAATGGGTTAAGATCTAACAGAAAGTGAATGAAGAACGAAGTGAAGAATTCTTTCAGTTTGCAGACATTTTTTCTAACCCCCTCCCCTCTCCCCCCACCACCCCCACCCCACCCACCTCATCACCTCCACTCCGCCTCAGCCTCCTCCTGCTTCCACCCAACCACCCATCAACCGCTGTCATTTCACGTTTGATATTTTGAGAGCCTAGAAAACACATCCCCTATGGGCGCTTTGTATCTTGGGTATATCGTCCAAAAAATAATTTAAAAAAAAATTAAAAAGCTGGACACCGCTCCTAGTCCCCCGCCCCCTCACTCTCCCCCCCCCCCCCCCCCGCCCTCTCACCCCCTCCCCCCCCCCTCTCCCTTTAACCACCACTCCCCACCCTCCCCACTTCCCCCTTCCCCCTTTTCTGGATCTGCCTCTTACTGCCGTGAAAACGTGTGGTGCTACATTTGGCTCACGGTGAACGGCAAGTTTGAAAACTGGTCCTGTTACCAATAACTTCTACCGTTGGAAAATAAAGGTTGATTGTTCATTGTTCACTGTCCGCAGGAAGGTGGTTTATGGGAAATTGCTTTTAACCCTTTCACTGCTAGTCAAGTCAAGTCAAGTCAAGTCAAGTCAAAACACTTTTATTCATCCCACGAAGGAGCAATTCCAGTTTGCAGGGGAGCGTATAAACTAAAACATAAGATCACCTCCTGCCAGTCGATGTGGACGCACAATAAAGTCTTTTAAAGCAACATAAATTCACCAAGGAATGATCTCAGCGATCCAAAAGATCAAGCATAGGAATAGGTGGAGTGGTTTTGCAAGAGGCAAAAGAACCTCATGAGTTTTTTTTTTTGCCTATTGCAGTTGGGTGTTTGTTCGCGTTTTTCAGGAGGCGAAGGGGTTAAAATGGAAAGAACCAGACAGAAAAACACAAGTACGGCTGTTCGTGTGCTGTTGACAGATGATTGGCCTTTATCGCTTAGACTTTTACAAACGTGCCTCGCGTGCAGCCAAAAGTTACGATCGCCGCGTTTGAATGATGGTGCGTTGTGGGGGGTTTTCCACGATGTCTGACTGGCCAGCGAATCTCAAGTAAGCCATTAACCGCTTTACGTTTAAAAAAAATAGCCGAGCAGCATTTGACCTATCGACGGACATCCTCTTAGAATCAGAATTAGGTGTAAAAAATATATATATATAAAAAAGGTGCGCGTCTTTTTGACGCAAATAGTGAATAAAAGACCGGGACAAACATGCGATATCGCATGTTTGTCCGGGTTTTTAATTTTTGTGTTTCCGTCGAAGATTTCTGTTGGTCTTTTTTCCCAGGACATGCTGGGAACGAGGGCAATGATCGAGGGGACACCCTCGCTGGCGAGGCAGAAATCACACAGGGACTGCGGATGGGCAGATCAGACGTGGTAACAAACCTGAGAAAGCATTTCCAGGAACAGAGCCAAGGGCACCGCACAGTCGATAGCCTCCGAAGCTGAGGTGTTAAGAAAGGCAGTGGGCGTTGGGCAGACTTGAAACGACATGAGAGATCCATAGTAAACTAGACCAATATTGGCACGATATCGAAAGGCACTCTGGGAAGGGCATAATTATAGGTCTTTCCAGGCGCAGAGACCTCATCCTGACCGTAATAAACTGGACTGAACTTAACTTTCGTCGAAACACGTGCAATTTTGAATGACGTACTCCCGATTGCCGAACAAAGTTTTAAACGTTGAAAACCAAAAGTGTGTACCCAACGAAGAAAGAAACACGCTTAGAAAAGACAGTTACAACACAATTGTGTTTCTTTCTTCGTTGCGTTATTCTCCGCATTTTACACGCTTGGCAGCCACTTTTTGGGTATGGATTACAGGCGGTTTTTTTTTTTCGTTTTTTTAACTGATGATGGGCGCAGAGTCGGAGAATCTGCTTCTCTGGCAATAATAAGCGTCGAAGCCACGAAGTGATAATACAGCTGAATCAATACATGATTCTTCACACCATTAACACGTCTAATTCCCCACCCAGTAAGCAAAACGTCTTCGTCCCACGACAGCCGCAGTGGGCAGAAGACGTTTTGCTACCTCTACTTCCCCTCCCCTCCCGCCTGCCCGCCTCCCCCCCCCCCCATCCCCATCCCACCCCACCCCACCCCGACGCCCGCAGCAAAACCACAATAAACGTCAAACCTGATCGGCCCTAACCTCCATAAACCATCCGGGTTAGTATATGTATATTGGTTTTCGCCTCTGGCTACGCGTAAAATACATAGAATACCGACACTGGCTGAAAACATATTGCACAACAGAAGATGCTGGCATTTGTGTATGAGTTTGGTTGTTGTTGCTGTTGTTGTTGTTGTTGTTGTTGTTGTTGTTGTTGATCCTGTTCTTCTTTTTGTTCTTGTTCAACTTGGTTGTGGTTAAGGGCGTTCTTGCTGTTGTTATTATTGGCATATTATTATTATTGTTGTTAATATTCGTATTGTCTTTCTTGTTAGTAGTTGTGGCTAAGGTGGATATATTTCTTGCTGTTGGTGCTGTTGTTGTTAGTGTTCAGTTGTTGTTGGTGCTGTTGTGGCTGCTGTTATTGCAGTTGTTCTTGTACTTGTTCTTCTAGTTGCCTGTTTCTAATTCCCCAACCAGCAAGAAAAATGAGATATTCATGTGTGACGCACACTGGTTGCCTCCCTCGATTCTCTACCGCTGAATGAGCGGTAGTGAATCGAGGGAGACAACCAGTGTTGCTCGTGGCCCTCTAAAACATACAAGAAATCAGGAACTCTTTTATCACTGAGTGATAAGATTCCTCCAGAAAGCAATTCACCTAAGCCAGGTCTACGTCAGCCTTAACTGGCCAGCACAAGCCAACTGCTCTAAGACCTGAGAATTTTTTGCTCACCGGGTAGTCACTGGACTTGCCAGCAGCCAACCGTGGCAGACCTACAGATAGTCTCACGATCGAGGCAATTTACCGTGATAGTTAGTAACTGACTCGAGCTAAATGCCGTAACAGAGTCTCAACGTAAACTCTACTGGACTCTCTCAGTCTATAACGATGTAAATGGCGCATGCAGCCTCACCCAGCAAAACGTATGGCGATATTTATTATAAGACTCCTCCAGCCTGCCGTGGGGCTACTGAGACTCTACTCCTGTTGGTACCGCGGGATGAATGTGACTAGCTGGATTCCCGAAAGGTCCTTGGGCCGTCGTCGGCCGCAGTGGGCCCGCGCACGGCCGTGCGCGGGCCCACTGAGGCCGACGTCGGCCAGAGGACCTTTTGCTAACTGGCTCAGAGACTGTGCAGAGAGTACGCGGGGTCAGGCTGATACTTTTTGGTGCAGATAACCAGGCCTTTCATGACAGGCGGTATCTGTTCTCAGAGTCAAGCATGCACGCGCCGCATTTATCATTCTGTCATTGCCTTTCACAAAGATAACTTTTTTTTTTAGTCATACGTTATGGCCACGCCCACACGTACTTTTCTCGTGATTATATATAACCATATCCCACGCAGAGACATGGTATATTAGCTTATATAGCTTATATTAGCACGGTTAGTATTTATGATTCAAATGGCATCCATTGGATAATAGATGATCATTTTATGAGGCCATAGCGCAACCTTAACTAGATCCCACGGACTATTATGTCTGTTTTACTCATGTCCAAGAGACATAGATCCTCATGAGCCCCCGCACTGCAGGGGCTCATGAGTATCTATGTCGCTTGATGTTCCCGGTAAAAACACGGCAAAATGAGGATCCTTATGCCAGCCATGCTTATTGAATCGGAAACCTTCAGAATCCACCCGTGATTTCCGTCAGGCAAAACATAATATACTAGCTTGCTGTTGCCTATAACTTACAGCCAGCTAAGCACAGTCACTGAAACAAACGAAAGCCACCTCTAGATGTCGCCGTTTCTTTGCAATTTTGCCGATAGAAAGCGAAAATCCGAAACGAATCTATTCAAGAGGATAGGAAAGAAGTTAGTTTTACATTTACCTCCTGAGTATAGGTACAGGCACACTCAAACTCTGCAGCGGTACTCACAGACTGAACACATCAGGATGCAATTGTGGTACTCCCGAACTGAACGAAGTGCCGCTTTTGTGAAGTACAAGGGACAGATTTTCACCTCGCGATTGTTTTTTATGTAATGCAACATACTATTCCTAGTGACGTTTCAACTACTTTTGTATTATTGCGTCACCGTATAACGTCATGTATTCTTGCAAAAGAAGTGCAGAGTTCCGTCCTTATATTTTCGCGTCCCTGGTGGCTTAGGCTGGCTAAGAAAAACAGAAGATAGTGGTAGAAAACCCTTTAAAATAGAAACAAATAACGACGTTTCGGATCAAAGATCCTTCCTCAGGTGACATGGAAACAAACGTAGAACAGAAAAGAACACGACAGAAAGAATAGACGTCATCCTGTATAGAGAGAATTTAGAATGACGTAAAAAAAAAAAAAAAAAAAAAAAAAAAAAAAAAAAAAAAAAAAAACCCACACACACGTACACATAATGACGCAAATACACATGCACAAAACACGTAGCACAAAACTTACGTCTATATACATACACGTCACTGCATACATTCGCATTCACTCGTGCCTGCTGCAGCTCGCGCACATGCACACACACACACACACACACACACACACACACACACACACACACACACACACACACACACACACACACACACATACACACACACTCAAAGGTAGCATCCAGTATCAACAGTGAGGTCAAGTCTGGCACCAACTACCCATCAGGCCGAGCATACATCCCTAGGGGCGAATGTTCAAGCCGCGCGGATGGTAAGTGCCAAGCCTGTCCGCGAAAAAGGATTCTGTCATTTTGCGGCGGATGAAGTGGGATGTATTTTGCCAAAGGATGCGTATGCTGAAATGTGTGAGGCTATGAGGAGGTTCGTTGAAATGACGTCCAACCTGGTTGTTGTATCCGAGGCGGATCGAACGAACATGCTCCTCGCAGCGTTCAGGGAGTGTACGGTATGTCTCCCCCACATACAACATCTTTGGGCAGTGAGAACATGAGATGACATTGTAACCCGCGAGCGCAGATCAGTCTCAGGTTGACTATTAGGCGTAAAAATGGCTGGCCGTTCAAAATAATAATAATAATAATAATAATAATAAGTGCATTAAATAGGCGCTTTATCCCAATTGAAAATCGGCTCAAAGCGCCGCCGCGAACTAAACCCAACAAGCACGCTCACGTGAATCACGCGCATTCACTCACACACTGTACATAAACACAGAACATTCACGTGGTGCTAAGGGCAAGCTCAAGCGAGCTACTGTAGTTTTTGGAAATTCATAATCATTTGTATTTGAAATTTGATTAAGTGGGCTGAAACTGATACCAAAGTCGTGGGGGAGGAAGAGCCGGAGTACCAGGAGAAAGAACCCCCGACGGTCCGCCCGAATTAACGGTGACTTTTATTAGAGGAGAAAAATCCGAGCCGGAACTCCGTAATCGAACCTCGCACCTTTAGCATTGGTGGCAGGCGCCTTAACCACTGCGCCACCGACCGCCCCAAATCCGTAGCCATTTGTAATCCTTCAAAACCGCACTTGGTTTCAAGGACGAAGACAAGAGATACTATTTTCATAAAACACAAAAACTACTAGTCTATACTTGCACATGTTGTTTAACTCACTCTAATCCCAGACACACCACAGCAAGATATCGATCGACCATGATAGTTCAAGGGTGATGCCAGAATAGCTTGGCGCCTATGGGCGCCAAGCTATTCTGGCATCACCCTTGAACTATCATGGTCCATCTGTGTCCTGCACTGCACTGCAGTCTTCAGAGGTCAACGGCAAAATTTGGGGATTTCCGTCTTGGGGTACAATGAGTTACACGCTAATAACGAGTGTTCGGAGAGCTTGGGCGGGGTGGGCATTGTGTCTATTGGAGGGCTGGTGGTCATAGTGTCTATTGGAGGGCTGGTGGGCATTGTGTCTATTGGAGGGCTGGTAGGCATTGTGTCCATTGGAGGGCTGGGACCCTAGGGAACTTGAAGTCGTCCGCAAAGCATTTTCATGGATTTGAAATCACAGTGCTATCACCTATAGAGGATGGTTTTGATCTTGGCTAACCCCTGCACAGTCCAGAAAAAAACGACGCGATTTACCTGCAAGAAGCATAGATCCTCATGAGCCCCCGCGACTGGGTCTCATGAGGATCTATGCCTCTTGCTGAGACCACTTTGTGTCTATGTTCTTTGGACTGTTGTGTGACTTTTGTGATTTAAGAACTGAACTAAATGTGCGTACGTTGGCACGGAACCGGTTAAACTCAAAGAGAGAGAGAGAGAGGGGGGGGGGGAGAGAGAGAGAGAGAGAAGGGGTGCGGGGGGGGGGGGGGATGCGGGGGACCGGGATGGGGGCTTTAGCGCTCGGGTTATCGGAGATGGCAGAGTAATAATAATAGAATGGTGCTGAATGTCAGTTTGCCCTCAAGGTTGGGGGGGGGGGGGATGGGGGAGGGGGGAGGTGGGGCGGAGGGTGGAGGTGGGTGGGGGGGGGAGGGGTGGCGGGGGGGGGGGGGGGGGTGTGAAGCGCCAGATATGAGGACTAAGCCGGTTAACTGCAGTCAAAACAGAGACGTGTTTGGAAGAGCCTATGAGATCACGAACACAATCTGCTCAATAATCAATGGACGAACCCATCCCTCAGAATATATAATAATATATATATATATATATATATATATATAATATATATATATATATATAAATAATATATGATATATATAATATATATATATTATATATATATATATATATATATATATATATATATATATATATATATATATATATATATATATATATATATATATATATATATATATATATATATAGATAGAGAGAGAGAGAGAGAGAGAGAGAGAGAGAGAGAGAGAGAGAGAGAGAGAGAGAGAGAGAGATCATCGGCCGGCCGACGCCGCCAGCTGACCCGCACACAGCCGTGCGGCACGTTCCGCATATTCATACGGCCCACGCTGGCCCGCCGGCGGTGGCAATTTGCATAAAGGTGTAACCCTGAGGTTAGGTCGTACAATGAACAGAGGAAGCAATCGCGCAATTTTAAGGTTTAACCAGTTCACTGCCAGTGGACGGAGTCTGTTCTCGAAATCGGTGCTAATTCAACGCCAAAGAACCCCAGCTGTCCAAGGAACATCAATGTTCAAAGCGGTGTCACCAAGAGGCATAGATCCTCATGAGCCCCCGCATTTGCGGGAGCTCATGAGGGTCTATGCCCCTTGCTAAAAACTACTTAATATCCAAATTCCTTGAACGGCTGGGATATTTTTGACGTCGGGAATACAACGATTTCAAAAGACACAATCTGCGTCTGCTGGCGGGGAAGGGGTTAGCGTGAACGTGACGTAACGCTTTGCACAGGGATTAATATCGTCAATATTCAAGATGAACCTTCCTTTTTTTAATTAAAAAAAAATTCTCCTGCAAGCTCTCGATAAGGGAAATTCAGGTATGAATGTGTCAAGTGTATCCGGTTATGATTTGTTTCATCTGGTATGACTATAGTTTGTCAGCCCTGGTGTTTTTATCCTCTTTAAAGCCCGCATTGGACTCAGGTTGCTTTTCTGAAATTTTTGTTAATTCCACGATTCGATTTTTATTTTATTTTAATAGAAACCTAACCATTTATTATTGAGGCCTCTTTGAATAAGATCCTTGGCCCATTTAGCCACTACAGATGGAGATGCATCAACCATAATAATTCAAGGGTAGTGACAGATTAGCTTGGCGCCTGACGGCGCCAAGCAAATCTGGCACTACCCTTGAATTATCATGGTTGATCCATCTCCTGCAACCAGTACATAGTCGCAGTTTCGGTTGTGGGGTTAAATGGGTTAATTTGTTTCAGTCTCAAGTGCACTCGTTCACCTTTTTCAGTCGCCAAGCTAATCCGGCACTACCCCTGAATTATCATGGTTGATCCATCTTCTGAAACTGGTGCATATTCGTGCGGTGACACCTCCAAAATTTGTGGAAATGCGGTCGTGAACTTAGACGGGTTAAGTTTACTTCAAGCTAAAATCGGTTGATTTACTTCAGCCTCACCATTACTAGGGCTTGCACCGTTCCTTGTTTTTTATTCGCGAATTCGAAGAAACAGACCAGGAAACGAGTAAAAAGATGTCGTGACGAGCCCATTTTGTTCTCAAGACAAGCGAACAAATAAATAAATGGAGAAAGTTCCGGCGAGGAAAGACACGTGTCCTGTGCACGCGCACCAACAAAAAAAATTCCACGGCAAGAAGCACGACTATCGTGTGAAGGCAAAAGAAAGTTAGTCCGTTTTTGTGAAACACAAAAATAGCTATAACATGTTACTTTCCAGCCTCTCATGCCCCCCCACCCCCACCCCACCCCTCCCCCCACCCTCACCCCACCCCCCACTTCTAAAAGAAAAAATTCTTTTTTTTTTGTGGAAGAGTGGCGGGGGGGTCGGGGGGGGGGGGGCGGGGGAGTAGTGAGGGAGGGCGGAGCTTGCCTGACATATTACTTTCCAGCCTCTCCCCACACGCCCCCTCCCTTCAATCCCCCTTTCCAAAAATAAGAATTCAAACACGGCCGTAGGAAAGGGTGGGTGAGGGTTGGTGTGGGTGGGTGAGGGTGGGGTTGGGTGGGTGACGGTGGGGGAGGGGGAGGGGTATGTCAGACGCAAGCGACAGTGCAGCCTCGTATAAATCAAAATCTTATATTTTTGTCTGCCAAAATAATTATGTATCTCTCCAGGAAATAAATAACACAAAATTCAATCTTATGATATCTGATATTTGGGACAATAATATATCTTTCTCCTAAAATATGGTGGGGGAGGGGGGAAGCAGGGAATATTCTGACATCCCTCCCCCCCCCCCCTCCTTTCTTACTTTTTCTGTCAGAGGGCCAAGGCATCCTCCGTCTCTACCCCCCACCACTACCCTCACCCCTTGCCCTTTTCCCCTCTCATCCCCGGTTCCTGCGCCACTGTCTACAACCACACTAGGTTCCAAACGGACACAGCTGCAATCCAGCCCTAGAGAAACTCTAGACGATGATACAATTCATGCATAGCATTCTTCGGTCCCCTTCGCCGGTCTTAACCCCAGTAGCAAAACGTCAGTCTTGGGACCCACGACGGCCACAGTGGGCCCGCGCACGCCTATGCGCGGGCCCACTGCGGCCGTCGTGGGTCCCAAGACATTTTGCTATTGGGGTTAACACATTCGAGACGAAATGAATCTGGATACTCAGCGTTGTGCCGGTTCCCACTAACTCTCCCCCCCCCCCCTTACCTCCCTCTACCGCCCTCCCTTGCCTCCCCCCCCCCTCCCCCCCCCCCCCGGCTTCCGGCAATAAAAAAAACAAGGATAAATTTTCACTGGCCCAATACAGCCAAGTCGAAGATCATACTAACCTAGCAATGGAACTAGGGTATGACTGGCTGAGGCAGATATTACGTGTTTCTGGTGCCCAGGCAACCGTAGTGACTCCATTATGCTTTGATTGAATGTGAAAAATATTGTTATTCTCCGCTACACCGAGTTCACTGCCCTTCCCACCCTCTCCCTCTTTCACCTTTCTGCGTATTTTATATCGATGATGTTCGCATACAGCCCTGTATATGCCATATCGAA
>BTPG01000007.1:16102197-16117197 GCA_036245525.1 Semisulcospira habei | reverse complement strand
CGCTCGTTCCAGCGTGGGTGCTCAGTGGGCCACACGTCCTGTTGCCGATGTCAGCCTCATGTAGCCGGCCCACGCGCGACGGAAAAGGGACAGCGGGTGTAACTGAAGATGGTTTTAAGTTCACGTATCTTATCGTCTGAAGATGTCCATCGTCGATACAAAGAGCCACCCCATCCCCCCCCCCTCCCATTCCCCCCACCCCCCACCCATCCCCCCTCCCCTCCCACTTAGAGCAATACCAGATCGACACTCAACAAAAACAAATAGCATGTCCGAGGAAAAGGCCCTGATAAAGAAAAGTAGCGCAGTTGCTGTGCTCTTGAATTGATCAGCTTTCAGGGAAATAGCTGTCCCTGTCCGCCCTAATCCGCCCCTTACGACTGTCCAGCATCACTCTTGTGTCGTGGACGTTAAAACCCCGAACTAACCAGCCAACACCGAAAACAGTAAGTGTTCCTGTGTTCTTGGAGGTCTCAGTCATTGCTTGGGGCCATTGGGCCGCCTCGTTGAGCAAAAAGAAATGATCGGCGTATAAAATACCCTGAAGTAATCATTCAAAGTTCACCGAAAGAGCAAAATAAAAAAAATAAAAAAAAGGTTCTCCGCCGAGGGCCGATGTCAGCCTGAGCTGGCCCGCGCACGACAGTGCGCGGGCCAGCTGAGGCTGGCGTCGGCCCGAGGACCTTTTGCTCACACGGGCCCTCATTGCCTAACTAGTTGGCTTTGATCGGTGTGTCGCAGAGTTCATTGATTTCCTTTGCCGGAAGCTGGAGAGTGGTCCATCATGTGCTATCACGATAACGCGGCGGAGACAGATTGTTAGGCCGGGCTTAAAGATGATCTGCCGCATGTGAATGCCCTGTCTGGGCATCGGCTAACGATTACGTGTGATCACCACAGAACGGCTTGACAGCACTGGCCTGGAGGCGACAGCTGATGCTTATATAGTCAGGCACTACCTTTAAGCTGCAAGAGTGGAACCAGCGACATCCTGCCCTTCAGTATGTAATAATAATAATAATAATAATAATAATAATAATAATAATAATAATAATAATAATAATAATAATAATAATAATAAACTCTTCTATAGCGCAATATCCCCACAAAGAAAGGCTCAGAGCGCTTTACATCTAGATAATCTAACTAACTGAAATTAACTAAGGCACCGACAGCATACACAATTCATAAGTACTAATGCACATTCACACAATACTAACGTAATAAACATAAAACATTTCAACAACTTGATCAGATATATACATGTATACTCCTCGCATTGAGTTAAGGATCCACATGGTCATGGTATGAAATAAGCACAACTGTGGCAAAATGTATGATTTGTCGTTGAATTTTTGGACATGACAGTCTTGTCCAGAAACATACTGCACTTCAGTACGTATTATACTACTCACATTAAGATAAGGACCACCATAAACAATGGTCATGATTTCAAATAGGCACAAAACCTCTGCCAAATTTTATGATTTTTCTTAGAGGATTTTTCCGGAGACAGTCCTCTTTAAAAGCCCCCACCCCCACCCCACCCCCACCCCCTTCCGCCCACCCCTCCCCCCAAAATCTGTAAAATTGTACACTTACGTTTCAATTTACGGGTTTCACAGCCCATCAATACATACCTTACCACTTGCAAAAGACATAGAGTCTCTTGAGCGCCTGCAGCACTCAGGGGCTTACGAGAATATATACCATCTTCCCTGCAAAATTCGGACACTTTTGATATTTACATCTTCAGACTGAGAAAGAGAAGAGATTTTTTTCCCAGAGGTCCTCAATACACACAGTGCCATGTTCAAGAGGCATAGATCCTCATGAGCCCCTGCATTTGCAGAGGCTCATGAGGATCTATGCCTCTTTTTGTCTAAGGTTGGTTCCATTTACTCTCCTCGAACCTAGGCACCCATCTGGGCAGCTAAGTGTATGAAATGGTCGGCTAATGACAAAGCTCAGTCACTCCGTCCGTCCGTCGGGGGTGTACTCATGGAGGGAAGGGGCTGGGAGGGAAAAGCGGGAGAAAGAACAGAGGACTGGAATTAGTGGGAAAGGAATATTTATGGACCATTTTGGTAAGACGAATATTCTCACTTCATTCTAAGTGGCGTGTTAAAAAAAGAAGAAGGAAAAAAAAAAGGAAAAAAAAAAAAAAAAAGAAGAAGGAGCGTAGTAAGCTATAGGTCCTCGGGCCGACGTCTGCCGCAGTGGGCCCGCGCACTGTTGTACTGTTGTACTGTTGTACTGTTGTGCGCGGGCCCACTGCGGTCGACGTCGGCCCGAGGACCTTTGTCAGTTTACTGAAAAAAAAACCGTCCGGGCGTGGGTGTGTAAGGGGGGGGGGGTGCACGGGTGGGGGTCGGGGGTGCGGGTGGGGGTGGAAGGGGGTGGGGGTGGGGGGATATCGATGTGTGTCTGCTTCGCACGCAGATCTCGTGAGTAACGAATTCACTTATGTTTTCGATGAAAACGACCCCCCCCCCCCCTCCCCCCAAAAAAAAACTCAAACCAAAAGAAAAGAAAAGGATAAAAAACACGACCCCCCCCCCCCCTCCCCCCCCCCCCCCCAAAAAAAAAAAAAAAAAAAAAAAAAAAAAAACACCAACTCCCAAAAACCCCCAACAAAAACCAAACAAACAAACAAAAAAACACAAACAAACAAAAACCACACACACACACACACACACACACACACACACACACACACACACACACACACACACACACACACACACTAACACAACCTGTTTACATTTTGGCTACAATATAGTACAATAATAAATGTAATCAGAGACTTTCTTCACGAGGCGGTTATTAAGATCATATCCTGGCGTCCTATCCTATCATATCCTATCATATTATATTATTATTATTATCTCTTCGATATGACATATACAGGGCTGTATGCGAACATCATCGATATAAAATACGCAGAAAGGTGAAAGAGGGAGAGGGTGGAAAGGGCAGTGAACTCGCTGTAGCGGAGAATAACAATATTTTTCACATTCAATCAAAGCATAATGGAGTCACTACGGTTGCCTGGGCACCAGAAACACGCGTAATATCTGCCTCAGCCAGTCATACCCTAGTTCCATTGCTAGGTTAGTATGATCTTCGACTTGGCTGTATTGGGCCAGTGAAAATTTATCCTTGTTTTTTTTATTGCCGGAAGCCGGGGGGGGGGGGGGAGGGCGGAGGAGGCAAGGGAGGGCGGTAGAGGGAGGTAAGGGGGGGGGGGGGGAGTTAGTGGGAACCGGCACAACGCTGAGTATCCAGATTCATTTCGTCTCGAATGTGTTAACCCCAATAGCAAAACGTCTTGGGACCCACGACGGCCGCATTGGGCCCGCGCATAGGCGTGCGCGGGCCCACTGTGGCCGTCGTGGGTCCCAAGACGTTTTGCTACTGGGGTTAAGACGAAGGGGACCGAAGAATGCTATGCATGAATTGTATCATCGTCTAGAGTTTCTCTAGGGCTGGATTGCAGCTGTGTCCGTTTGAAACCTAGTGTGGTTGTAGACAGTGGCGCAGGAACCGGGGATGAGAGGGGAAAGGGGCAGGGGGTGGGGGTAGGGGTGGGGGGGTAGAGACGGAGGATGCCTTGGCCCTCCGACAGAAAAAGTAAGAAAGGAGGGGAGGGGGAGGGATGTCAGAATATTCCCTGCTTCCCCCCTCCCCCACCATATTAATTTTTAGGAGAAAGATATATTATTGTCCCAAATATCAGATATCATAAGACTGAATTTTGTGTTATTTATTTCCTGGAGAGATACATAATTATTTTGGCAGACAAAAAAATAAGATTTTGATTTATACGAGGCTGCACTGTCGCTTGCGTCTGACATACCCCTCCCCCTCCCCCACCGTCACCCACCCACCCCCACCCTCACCCACCCACACCAACCCTCACCCACCCTTTCCTACGGCCGTGTTTGAATTTTTATTTTTGGAAAGGGGGATTGAAGGGAGGGGGCATGTGGGGAGAGGCTGGAAAGTAATATGTCAGGCAAGCTCCGCCCTCCCTCACTACTCCCCCCCCCCCCCCCGACCCCCCCGCCACTCTTCCAAAAAAAAAAAGAATTTTTTCTTTTAGAAGTGGGGGGTGGGGGTGAGGGTGGGGGGAGGGGTGGTGGGGGGGGGCAAGAGAGGCTGGAAAGTGACATGTTGTAGCTATTTTTGTGAAAAGCGAGATTTTCATTGCGTTACAATGAAAATCTCGCTTTTCACAAAAACGGACTAACTTTCTTTTGCCTTCACACGATAGTCGTGCTTCTTGCCGTGGAATTTTTTTTGTTGGTGCGCGTGCACAGGACACGTGTCTTTCCTCGCCGGAACTTTCTCCATTTATTTATTTGTTCGCTTGTCTTGAGCCGAACAAAATGGGCTCGTCACGACATCTTCTTACTCGTTTCCTGGTCTGTTTCTTCGAATTCGCGAATGAAAAACAGGGAACGGTGCAAGCCCTAGTAATGGTGAGGCTGAAGTAAATCAACCGATTTTAGCTTGAAGTAAATTAACCCGTCTAAGTTCACGACCGCATTTCCACAAATTTTGGAGGTGTCACCGCACGAATATGCACCAGTTTCAGAAGATGGATCAACCATGATAATTCAGGGGTAGTGCCGGATTAGCTTGGCGACTGAAAAAGGTGAACGAGTGCACTTGAGACTGAAACAAATTAACCCATTTAACCCCACAACCGAAACTGCGACTATGTACTGGTTGCAGGAGATGGATCAACCATGATAATTCAAGGTAGTGCCAGATTTGCTTGGCGCCGTCAGGCGCCAAGCTAATCTGTCACTACCCTTGAATTATTATGGTTGATGCATCTCCATCTGTAGTGGCTAAATGGGCCAAGGATCTTATTTAAAGAGGCCTCAATAATAAATGGTTAGGTTTCTATTAAAATAAAATAAAAATCGAATCGTGGAATTAACAAAAAATTCAGAAAAGCAACCTGAGTCCACTGGCTTTAAAGGGGATAAAAACACCAGGGCTGACAAACTATAGTCATACCAGATGAAACGGATCATAACCGGATACACTTGACACATTCATACCTGAATTTCCCTTATCGAGAGCTTGCAGGAGAATTTTTTTTTAATTAAAAAAAGGAAGGTTCATCTTGAATATTGACGATATTAATCCCTGTGTAAAGCGTTACGTCACGTTCACGCTAACCCCTTCACCGCCAGCAGACGGCAGATTGTGTAAATCTGTAAAATTGTACACTTACGTTTTACAGTTGCGCTTATTCAAAAACATGACCATTTTTCAGGGTAGTCCTCAAATCATTGTGAATGGTATATAGTCAGTTCGACGTAGGCCTACCAACACGGTCGGCGCGGTCAGCCGTACCCCTCAAGCTGCCACGGTCGCTATACAGCGCTGGATAGGAGTCCAAATATGGACGAGGTTTCAACCCACTGAACCCCACACCGGCATTTCCCAAATTTTCAGGGATCACATATCGAATATGTGCCACTTGCAGGAGATTGATCGAACATGCTAATCTGGCACAATCCTTGAATTATCATGGTCGATCCACCTCCTGCTGTAGGGCGTCGGGGGCGAATGGGTTATAAATAGCTGATGGCGCCAAGCCGATCTGGCACTACCCTTGAATGACCATGCTCGATCCATCTCCAGCTGTAGTGCGTCAGGCTAAAATGAGTTAAAGAAGCACTGCTCCTTGAGCCGGTCACGATCAGCCTATATGTCGCAGATCGGCGCTGGATGTTTGCCATGAAAAGAAGCTTATTTAGGGATCGATAGCAGTGAAGCGACGGGCAAAATGGATCGCGGTTTGAAGAGACATTAGAACGTGCTGATGAGAAAACGGTCTAAGTGGTGTGGGGTCAGGAAGTGAAGGTGAGGGTATTGGGGGGGGGGGAGGAAAGGCAGATGGGGCGGGGGCAAAGGGGTGGGGGTGGGGGTGGGGGGGGGGGTAGGGGGTGTTTAAAGGAAGGAACAGTCACCCTAACATCTGCAAGAGATATAAATTCTCACGGAACCCTGCATTCGCAGGGTTCCGTGAGAATGTATGTCTCTTGCCGGCTAGTAAGGCATGTAATACTAAACTTGCTGAAGCGAGCTACTCCAGGCAGTAAAGGTTTAATAGATCGCAATATCTCCTTTATAAATGTTCTTAGTATGTCTCCAGCTTTTCAGCCCTGACGCACTACAGCAGCATTATCGACATATGATAATTAAAGGGTAGTGCCAGATTAGCTTGGCGCCTGTCGGCGCCAAGCTAATCTGGCACTGCCCTTGAATTATCATTGTCGATCCATCTCCTGTAACTGGTGCATAGTCGTTAGATGACACCTCCAAAATCTGGGAAATACAGCCGTCGGGCTGATTGAGTCAACCGTGATGCTAGACGAAAGAGCTAGCTATAGATTATGCAGTCTGACTGCCGTCAAATGAATGGCTTATTTTATTTTCTTCTCCTTTGTACTCAGGAGAGTTCCTTCCGTTACCCTTCAAAAGCGGTGTAAAACCTCTGGTACGTGAGCTTGCTTACTGGGATTGTGAAAAGAAGGGTAGAGAATCTTAGTTGAGGCAAGACAACATTGAAAACCTGATATATCGACGAATTGTAACAGTTGAACCCCGCCATTAAGCAGATCGCTTTTGGGGGAATTAAACATGCTGAATAATATGTATTAATGTTTTTGTGTGTGTGTTTAGAGTTTTAGTATGTCTTAATTTTAGTATTAGAAGTCCTACAGATTTAGTATATTAATAGTATATACACATTTTATATTAGAATATCTTGGTATTAATTAATGTTTATTGAGTGTTTTTTATTTTTACTGTTTCCCCGTCCACAAAACTGTAATTGCCCTTTCAGGGATAAATAAAGTGTTTTGAATTCAATACTCTCAGTGAGCCCGTGCACAGGCGGGGGTACATGATAAACTATATATGTATGCCTCGTGCACAGGCGGGGGTACATGATAAACTATATATGTATGCCTCGTGCACAGGAGGGGGTACATGATAAACTATATATGTATGCCTCGTGCAGAGGCGGGGTACACGATAAACTATATATGTATGCCTCGTG
The DNA here is from genome assembly GCA_036245525.1 of Semisulcospira habei. Lineage (NCBI taxonomy): Eukaryota > Metazoa > Mollusca > Gastropoda > Semisulcospiridae > Semisulcospira > Semisulcospira habei. The sequence goes on along the minus strand of BTPG01000007.1, from coordinate 16,110,110 downwards.
CAGAGGCAGGGGGTACATGAGAAACTATATATATATGCCTCGTGCACAGGCGGGGGTACATGATAAACTATATATGTATGCCTCGTGCAGAGGCGGGGTACATGATAAACTATATATGTATGCCTCGTGCACAGGCGGGGGTACATGATAAACTATATAGTATGCTCGTGCACAGCGGGGGTACATGATAAACTATATATGTATGCTCGTGCACAGGCGGGGGTACATGATAAACTATATATGTATGCTCGTGCAGGCGGGGGTACATGATAAACTATATATGTATGCCTCGTGCACAGGCAGGGGGTACATGAGAAACTATATATATATGCTCGTGCACAGGCGGGGGTCATGATAACTATATATGTATGCCTCGTGCAGAGGCGGGGTACATGATAACTATATATGTATCCCTCGTGCACAGGCGGGGGTACATGAGAAACTATATATGTATGCCTCGTGCACAGGCGGGGGTACATGAGAAACTATATAATGAGGTGTGTCTCGAGCACAGGCGGGGGGTACATGAGAACTTATGATTAGGTATGTCTCGAGCACAGGCGGGGGTACATGAGAAACTATATATGTTGCCTCGTGCAAGCGGGGTACATGAGAAAACATATATGTTTGCCTCGTGCACAGGCAGGAGTACATGACGAACACAATCTGTATTCCTCATGCACATGCGGGGGTACCATCCCGAGAAACTATATAATTATGTATGTCTCGAGCACAGGCGGTGGTATATATGATAAACTATATATATATATATATATATATATATATATATATATATATATATATATATATATATATATATATATATATATATATATATATGCCTCTTGCTCAAAAGGACTTGCCTCGCTGTCATCGACAGTCTGTCAGGGACTGATTAGTTGCTCTAGCCATGGCGACCACCACCACCAAAAATTGCTTCAAAATGACTTCATATTTTGCTCTAAATTTGTTTTTGGCCGAAACGTAATTGAGCCCCTGAGCGGGTCGTTGCCTACGTGCGTGCATCACTGAATCAGTTTAGGTTGAAAAGAAGCCTGGGTGCACTGCCCGACAAGCAATATAACCTCGGCCCGACGTAGGCTGCCCGTCGTTTGGCTGGAACCGAAGACATTTTTCTCACCGGGTGGCCAATTTTCAGAATTTTCAGTATTTTCACACGGGTGCGAAATGCCAGTCTTGAGGGCTGGATGTTGTGAAAAAGTCATGTTCACTCTGAGATTCAAATCGCCGCATCAGGGAGAGATTGCAATGACAGTTCAAGGGTGGTGCCAGAATAGCTTGGCGCCTGGAGGCGCCAAGCTATTCTGGCACCACCCTCGACCTGTCATAGCCGATCCATATCATGTTGCAAAGTCTCAGGACACATCCCATGCGCGCTGCATTCGGATACTGACTCGGCTTTGAGCCACGTATCCGGATGTGACATGGTTCGATCTGGCACCCGCGTTCGGTGCCGAGAAAATGTGAACACCACCCAACTTCAAGAGGTATAGATCCTAATGAGCCCCCGCATTTGCTGACACCACTTTTAATCCATGTTCCAGGGACGGCTAGGTTCTTTTGGTGTTGAATTCAAATTAACGAAGATTGCAAAAAACATAGTCAGCATCGACTGACTCAGAACGGGTTAAAGGACCCACTACTGCCATAACTGTTGAAAGACACACTTCTGTAAAGGCCCCGCCACACATGTCCGATTTTGAGGCCGATTCTTGCGGTTTCGAATCGGAGTGTGATCGGGACCGGACTGCAATAGCGTGTGCACTGCCACACATTCCCCGACTTTATTTAGTAGCCGACCGGTTTGAATCGAAGATCAAGGTCGTACCTGTTCAGCGAAATAGCTGCTAGTTTGGACAGTGATGATGATGTGCTTGCATTATCAGCAGTTTTGCATCGTATTGAAGTCGGGAAGACTTGAGGCGGGCGAAACATCGGCAACGAAGGTGGTTGACTGATCTTCCGCCATTTGCAAACTGAAACGACGTGCTTTGCGAGACGCGCTCTGATTGGTTGAAGCTTACAATCGGGGCCGATTCGGATCGGAATGAAATAGAGCAGTTTCTAAACACCCGATTCCCAGCCGATTGCGATCGGATCGGATATATGACGTCATCCGATCGCAATCGGATCGGAATCGGCTTCAAATCGGGGCACAACCGGCAAGTGTGGCGGGGCCTTAACAGATGGTTACGAAACTCTACACACAGGTCTAGCTATGGTTCATTTAGACACAGGGCAATCCAGTTCAGCACACGTCGTCTTTATATCAAGTAACCTGACAATGACTCCACTCCGTTTCTAGAAATTTATAGATTAATAAATTTATAAATTTGTATATATACAATTCTATCAGTACGAGAAACAGCTAAAAAATAGATTGACACGCTCACGGCAGTGCAGAATAAATAAGAGCGAGTACGCGTGTGCTTTGCTGTGTGTCCCAACTGCTGTTATAGTTCATTAGGTGTGTCGACAAGGCATAACAAACACAAATGGTGCTGAAATGTGTCTTCAAATTTACGCGTGATGGTACTCTAAACTTTTCAAGGGAAATTCTTTACGAGAAAATCTGTATTTCTAACAGAGGGAAAGCTCGTATCTAAACGACGAAAGGCGTTGAGGTGCGCATTTTGATGAATACAAACTCTTTTGCGATAAACATCAACATTACAAAAATAAGACGGACATCTTGAATTACTCTTGAATAAACAAATAACTCTTCACTCATTCAGCCCGACGGCCGTATTTCCCAAATTTTGGAGGCGTCATCTAATGACTTTGCACCAGTTGCAGGAGATGGATCGACCATGATAATTCAAGGGTAGTACCAGATTAGCTTGGCGCCGACAGGCGCCAAGCTAATCTGGCACTAATCTTGAATTATCATGGTCGACCCACCTCCTTCTGTAGGGCGTCGGGGCTGAATGGGTTAAAAAGTTCAGATAATGTGTTTGGGGTGAAGAGGGTGTGGAGGGCTGGGGAGTGGTGGTTGTGTGTGTGTGTGTGGGGGGGGGGGGGAGGGGGGGGGGGCACTATACCACTATGCCACCTGCGTTGCTGAATATTATTACGAAAATACTAAGATTGTGCAACTTCCAATTCCATATTGCATTTTATCACTCCACAAAGGACAAAGAGATAGGTTGTCAGTTGCGGTGTGTGGTGGTAGAGGGCGGGGTGGGGGGGGGGAACTACACCTGCGTTGCTGGATATTTTACAACAAAAGAAAATGCTAACAGTTGCGGTGTGTGGTGGGTGGAGGGCGGGGGGATGGGGGGGGGGAGAGGCGGGGGGGGGGGGGAGGAGGAGAGGCGGGGAGGGGGGGGAGAGGCGGGGGGGGGGATCGAACATCTGACAAAACCTCCTGTCTGCAATGCTTCAACTCAAACAGATGTTGCTTATCAGACCCTCCAAAAACTATAATGTGAACGAAAAACAGACTCGCTGAGCTGCAAAGCACTTGACACGATTTTAAGCAAGCCTCTTGAACCCTTTTTCGCGTCCGTAGCGGTTTCAGTCGCGCGGGGAAGTTCCTGTAGAAATCATCGGGACTAAAACCGCTACCGACACGCAAAGGGTTAATCGCCAATTCGCACACATCCAGAGCCAACCAGCAAAAAAAAAAAAAAAAAAAAAAAAAAAAATCAGGCTTTGCCAAGCACATCATTCAAGTGACGGGTCTGAGAAAAATGTATCGTGGTATTTTTTTTCAAGGTCGTGTCTGTTTTGCTCGGCGCCTGCACGTCTTAACCCCTTCAACGCCGAGACAAACTGAACACAAACTCGACTGCAAGAGACATAGATCCTCATGAGCCCCCTGCGGGGGCTCATGAGGATCTATGCCTCTTGCTGAGGCTAAAGTGGTGTACCTACTCCTTGGAGGGTTGCGGCTTTGGGTCGTTGAATGAGCAAAGATTTCCGGACACACAAGTGTCCGCACAGTGGCAGGGAAGGGGTGAATAACGGGTTTACCTGCCTGCAGGAAGCACATCAGACACTAAGCTTGATTTGTCACGGTCCATCCATCTCTTGGCACTGAATTTCAACAGCCGGCCGGCCATCGACCGTGGTCTGTGCGCGCATACTGCATAAAAAGTCCGACTTAGCTCAGCTGTCGTAAAATCTCATTTCTGGTTTTTAATCTGACACCTGTCCGGATAAAGGCTTTGTGTCTTTTTTGTAACCCCCGCTCTTGGAACACTTCCACCCTTGACACCAGACACGGCTTGGCTGAATTAGTTCAAGGGTAGTGCCAGATTAGCGTGGCGCCTGGCAAGGCGCCAAGCTAATCTGGCGCTACCCTTGAACTATCAATCCTAGGCGCCAAGCTTATCTGTCACGCACTTCACTTGAACTATCAATGCCAGGCGCAAAGGTAATCTGGCGCTACTCTTGAACTGTAAATACCAGGCGCCAAGTTAATCTGGCACTACCTTTGAACTATCAATACCAGGTGCCAAGTTAATCTGGCACTACCTTTGAACTATCAATCCTAGGCGGCAAGCTAATCTGGCACTTCCCTTGAGCTATCAATAAAAGGCGCCAAGCTAATCTGGCACTACCCTTAAACTACCGTTATAGGATAATAGACTATTAATTTGTATTATTCCGAAACACACGTTTGCAATGGGGCATGCTCCGTACACTTCAATGCATACAATCCCTTCTAAATGGTGAAAATGCATAGTGAAGTTTAAAACAGACAGGCAATAACAGTTCAATAATAATAATAGTTCAAGGTTAGTGCCAGATTAGCTTGGCGCCTGTAGGCGCCAAGCTAATCTAGCACTAACCTTGAACTATTCAGGTATGCTACTTTTCCGCGATTTTGCGGTTTACCGCGAAAACTGAAAAACCTTCGCAGCATGAAATCCAGACCAAATGAAAAAGAAACTCGCCTAGAAAATAATGAGTTACAATACAATCTATTAACATTTGGGATTAAAGCCCTTTTGTTTAAAACAGACAAACAAGTACAAATTACAATTTCTCTTTTCGTAGGCCGAGCAGGAAGCAACTCTGTGGCATGCTTTTCTGGCATGCCGCCTATGCAGTCCCCTCGACCCTCGACACATGTTATTTGTAAAACATTCATAGCCTCTGTAGCATGCTTTACTGTCATAGCCCAGAAAGGGTGGGTATCGATAGTCCTACGTATCAAATGCCAATAAATCTCCTTGTCTGGTGACAGAGGCTGCATGAGCTGCGACGAAGATGGTTCAATAAATCAATCAATCAGTCAATCAATCAATCAATCAATCAATCAATCAATCAATCAATCAATCAATCAATCAATCTTCTTATTGTTCCAAATACATCTTGCCACGTACAGGCCGGGAAAATGGTCTTGCCACCTCAGGTGCAACTTACAATCACTCACACTCGCACAACAGTTTAAAAAACAACAAATGGACAATGGCTCGGGTTGATATCAAATTTCACAAATCGGCAATAACAACAAGAAAACTAAGTAGGTTGGGTGGCACTCTGCTCTAGCTCCGTGAAAGCAAAAAAGACGGCGAGACCATTTTGTTTGAACAGCGAAGATTGTGTTGTATTAATGCGCTTTCCATGAAAATCCATTTTGTTGGCGGAAAACTCGATTTGTATAGTAATACAATGAAAATCTCGCTTTTTACTAAAATGTCTTAAATGTCCTTTGCCTTCACAGGGTAGCTCTGCACTCATGTCTCGACACGCCTACCCCGGGGAAAGCAACCTAATGTTCACCTCGTGGTGGGTCAACAATGTTGTATAAACAAAATTATTAAACAGTTCGCACACGTCAAGTTTTATGAGATAGCTTCACGATTTTTATGTTGCCTAGATATCAGACGGTAACAGATGGTGTGTACAGATGGGGGTAAATCTCTCTCTCTCTCTCTCTCTCTCTCTCTCTCTCTCTCTCTCTCTCTCTCTCTCTCTCTCTCTCTCTCTCTCTCTCTCTCTCTCTCTCTCTCTCTCTCTCTCTCTCTCTCTCCGTTCACTCGATTCTAGTTACCCGTTCAGTGCAGAAAAAATGTGAACACCAACCAAATGCAAGAGGTATAGATCCTCATGAGCCCCCGCACTTGTGTGGGCTCATGAGGATCTATGCCTCTTGCAGACACCACGCTCAAGAGGTGTAGATCCTCATGAGCCCCCGCAGCTGCGGGGGCTCATGCGGATCTATGCCTTTTGCTGAACCACCCTGAATCCATGTTCCCTTGACAGGGAGAGTTTATTGGTGTTCAATTAACTCATTCGAGTCGTGCCGCCTCCGGATACGCGGCTTATGCCGCGCATCCGTAGGCGGCACGTCTCGAATGAGTTAAGGGACAATGCAGAAACACAGTCTTCGTCAGCTGGTGCTGGACGGGTTATCGGCTTTGCCTGGACTGACGATGATGGCTGGAGGGTAGTGTTAGATTGAACTGGCGTCTTCCCAGTCGCCAGGGTGGTCTGGCCGTGCCCTCGAGCCATCATCGTGGTTCTGCGGCATCTGACAGTCTGTTCATTGTTATAATGCACTTGTATTGCAGGATGTTGTCTTTTCAAAATGTAAATACTTTCAAGATGTTGTAAGAAAAGTGTGTAAGCCTTATGCTCCATCCTGCAATAAAAGGTTTTTGCTCGTTCTCTCCTCTCTCTCTCTCTCTCTCCTCTCTCCTCTCTCTCTCTCTCTCTCTCTCTCTCCTCTCCATCTCTCTCTCTCTCCTCTCTCTCAGCTCTCTCTCTCTCACTCTCTCTCTTCTCTCTCTCTCTCTCTCTCCCTCTCTCTCTCCTCTCTCTCTCTCTCTCTCTCTGCCCAGTGTGTGCGTGTGTGTGTGTGTGTGCGTGCGTGTGTGTGCGTGTGTGTGTGTGTGTGTGTGTGTGTGTGTGTGTGTGTGTGTGCTTGCGTGCTTGCGTGCGTGTGTGCGTGCGTGTGTTACTGTTATATTTGTTGTAGTGTGTAGTAAGGACAAGATTGAAATAGATTTTTGACCTTATATTTTCTTTCCTCCTTGTAAAATAAAGTTTCACTTCATTTCATTCTCTCTCTCTCTCTCTCTCTCTCTCTCTCTCTCTCTCTCTCTCTCTCTCTCTCTCTCTCTCTCTCTCTCTCTCTCTCTCTCTCTCTCTCTCTCTCTCTCTCTCTCCTCTCTCTCTCACACACACTCACACTCACACACACACACACACACACACACACACACACACACACACACACACACACACACCACACCACACACACACGCATACACACACACATGAAATATATGAAATATAATGAACAGTGCCAGTAGATGCACACGCAATCAACTGAGTGGTTAATTGAGTGCCTACCCACACACTCAATAAGCACAACAATAGTTCAAGAAAGCAGCCTCATTGAGAAACAAAATCGGCCATCACTTGAAATGCCTCCTTTTCTTGGTCGAAATGAAATATGCATGGCTTGAACCAGTGCTGCTCTCAAAATTGGCACTGTTTGCTAAAGTATGTGTCAGCTGAAGCATTTTAAATGAAACAATACGCGTTTCGTACGCTCCTAGCCCACTTAGGCCCGACGCTCTACTGCAGGAGATAGGTCGACCATGTTAATTCATGGTCGACCATGTTAATTCATGGTCGACCATGATAATTCAAGGATAGTGCCAGCGTAGCTTGGCGCCTGAAGCTGAAGCTGGCACTACCCTTGAATTATCATGGTCGATCCATCTCCTGCAACTGGTACACAGTCGTCAGATGACCCCTCCAAAATTTGGGAAATGCGGCCGTGGGGACTGGTTAATCACTGCTGCGTGGGGGGGGGGGGGTGGGAGGGGGGGAGGGACATTTTTTTTTTACAAGCAGTAGTTGAGAAACGAGACGTCACAATTTACAGCAAAAATCAAAGAATCGTGAAAAATACTTTCTCAACCAAAAGC
>BTPG01000007.1:16057197-16097197 GCA_036245525.1 Semisulcospira habei | reverse complement strand
CTTAGAACAGGTTTTGTCCTAGCATGTTTCAAAACTGCCATTGTAAAACCTCTTTTACAGAAGCCCACTCTTGACCCAAATGATCTGAAAAATTACAGACCTGTATCTAACCTCAGATTTCTTTCAAAATTACTAGAGAAAATAGTTTTGTCGCAGTTATTGGACCATTTCAAAAGTAATGACCTTTGGCACGTTTTTTTCAATCCGCCCACCGCCCCGGTCAAAGCACGGAGACGGCGTTGCTTTGTGTCGTGAACGGCCTGCTCACCGCCAGTGATAAAGATAATGTTTCTGTCCTGGCCCTTCTTGATTTGAGCGCTGCTTTTGACACGATAGATCACCAGATTCTCATTCAACGTTTATACTCTGTTTTTTGGCATCTAGAGTACCCGCTTTACACTTTTTTGAGTCTTACCTCTTTGGAAGAAAGCAAGTAGCGTCTGTGTTGGGAGTAGAGTCCGATCCCACTGAGCTTGTGTACGGTGTTCCCCAAAGCTCTGTTTTGGAGCAGATCGTTTTCACATTGTGCCAGCCTTTATCTAGTGTTATCAAATGTCACTCTGTTTCTCACCATTTTTATGCTGATGACACAGAGCTGTATGCCAGTGCCAAACTTTAAAGAGTTATGAACTGCTCTGCCCGAATAATTTACAGAGTACCGAAACGTGAGCACATAACACCCTTACTTGTTGACCTGCACTGGCTGCCTGTATCTCCGCAAAGAATTGTGTACAAGGTTTCTGTTATTTATTACAATGCTATTACCGGTTCTGCTCCCCCATATTTGTCCGACCTGGTTCATATTTACACGCCTTCAAGATCCCTCCGTTCAGAATCAGACACGCGTATTTTCAGGGTTCCTAGGCGAAAGAAGTCTAGCCAGGACCAGCGTGCCGTTTCTTATTTCGGTCCAGTCACCTGGAACGACCTTCCAGCCCATGTCATACATGCTCCAACCCTGTCTGCTTTCAAATCACTGCTCAAGACCTATCTGTTTTCTTATGCGTATAGTTAGATACATTTTCAGTGCGTTAGCAATATTTGGCAGTAACTGTTCTTGTAACGGTGTGTGTGTATGTGTGAGTGTGAGTTTTTTATATGTGTCACTTCAGTTTTTGTAACATTTATTGTAGCGTTTTCTTTCTTGTACTTTTTGTTCTGTGATTTTTGATCTTGTAAAGCGCTTAGAGCACCATTCATTTGCATGTTAAGCGCTATATAAATATACATTATTATTATTATTGTTATTATTATTATTGTGTGTGTGTGTGCGAGTGTATGTGTGTGTGTGTGTGCGTGCGCGCGCGCGCGCGTGTGTGTGTGTGTGTGTGTGTGTGTGTGTGCGTGCGTATGTATGTAAACAAGAAAATCTCCGAGATTTCTGTACACACAATCTTGAAACTTGGCGAAATACTTCTTAAATGGGTGGATAAGAGAGCCTCCGAGCATATTGTAATTGAATGTCTCATTAAAGACATAAACAACCGTTTATAGGAAGTCGGTTGACCCAAATTAGAGTCCGTAATTTTTGTCATATTTACTTGAACTTTTGGATATAGCTAGTTTGGATAAGACATTGGATGAGTTCGCTAGCCAGCTTTGTATCCTTTCAATTTCTTTGGTAAAAATTAATTCTTTTCAGAAACGAATTAAAACAGTAAAAAAAAAAAAAAAATGACTTCTAGAGAAAGTCAGACAGTGGGGGTGACGTAAAAGAGGCAACTCCGTCACCACGCAGAAATTGACATAATACTCTAAATATGACATAATTCTCTCTCTCTCTCTCTCTCTCTCTCTCTCTCTCTCTCTCTCTCTCTCTCTCTCTCTCTCTCTCTCTCTCTCTCTCTCTCTCTCTCTCTCACAAACATGCGCGCATCTCCATGAGGATCTATGCCTCTTGGAGATGTTTGGAGCGCACGCGCACGCACGCACTAACACGCACACACACATCGACCCGCTTTCAGAAGAGCATACAAGTGACCTGCGTACTAAGTATATCATGTAGCTGGGTAAAGTCAACCTGCTTATAGCAAGACTGAAAATGTACCGTGAAGTTCTAGTTTTGTCATCATTTTCTCAAGCCTACGAAGCGAAATTGAAACTCATATCACGTAAAATATTAAATTACGCAAAAACTAAAACATACGTCATGACAAATGACGTTTGACAAATCAATGACGCGTATGTCCTGCGCCCCTTATAGAACTCACTGACACATTGGCAGATCTGCGAGACGTTTTCAATAGGAGATAATTCAACATCAGAATCAGGTCAAAGACAAAAGGTAGAGACCCTTGACAGCGAGGACAGCTCTCATATAGAAGGGACTTTGTGGGTTATGGTCATCTTGTTATAATTTGCGCGAAATGAGGTTGACTTTACCTAGTTTTATGATATATGAAGTACACCTACATGCTCCTCTGAAAGCGCGTCGATGTGTGTGTGTGCGTGCGCTCCAAATATCTCCAAGAGGCATGGATCCTCATGCGCCCTGCGAGTAATTGGATGTCTCATTTAAGACATAAAAGACCGTTTATAGAAAGTCGGTCCGTAACTGTTTTCCTATATACTTGAAATTTTGGACATAGCTAGTCTGGAGAAAGATATTGGATGAGTTCGTTAGCCAGCTTTGTAGACTTTCAACTTTTTCAGTAACAATTAATTCTTTTTGGGAAAAAAATAAAACAGTAAAAAAAAAAATTAACATCTGGAGAAAGTCAGAAAGCGGCGTTGACGTAAAAGAAGCAACATCCGTCACCACGCAGACATTGACGCAATACTCTAAATATGACGTAACTCTCTCTCTCTCTCTCTCTCTCTCTCTCTCTCTCTCTCTCTCTCTCTCTCTCTCTCTCTCTCTCTCTCTCTCCTCTCTCTCTCTCTCTCTCTCTCTCTCTCTCTCTCTCTCTCTCTCTCTGCCTAGTACATGTCAGTTGCGCACTGGTTGACCAGTAATTGGTTTTTAAGACACTTTTATTGTTCGGTGTCAGTGTATACTTGCCGGTGCGAGAACAGATTTGCCAGAAACCCTCGGCGAGGGGAAAAAAAACCTCTCTGAATCACACGACAGAACGCCCCCACAACACCTGCACTGTATCCAAGTGCGCAAAGGTCATCGGACCGACGTCGGTTGCCGTTGGCCCGTGCACGGCCGTGCGCGGGCCAACGGCGGCCGACGTCGGGCCAGAGACGTTTTGCGGATTACGTACTTTTCTTCTTCTTCAATGAGTTTCGTCACATCTTTCAGTTGCCACATTTCTTCTGCGGTAAGCAGCGACTGGTCTCTATTTGTTTGTCTATTTTGAAGAAGGGTGTTATAACTGTCTTTTCTAAGCTTGTTTCTTTTTCCGTTGGGTTCTTCCCTGCAGCTTGTATTAACAATGATTTCCTAAACACGGTCTGCGTCCAACGGCAGTGAAAGGGTTAATTTAACACATGTCTGTGTTGCTTTCTGATTTTGGTCTACAGCCAGGAAGGAAAAAGAAAAGGAAGTCTAAGACGGCCATGGGGCGACCCACCAGAACAAATAAACACAGACCTGGTGGGTCAGTACGCGCGCCGTCTCCGACAAAGTAACCCACAGCCACCGGACCTCCCAACGCCTCAAATCATTTTCTGTCCTTTATAACCATACCAAGTCAATGCATCTTGCGTAATGGGTCTCCATATTTAAATGTATTTGTTTGCATGTTTAAACAAAATATGTTATTCTTTAAGAAATTTCAGTACTCAAACCAAGGGGAATCACAGCGCTGGACAGACAACAGTTAGATCCCCTGCCCCCGCCTATCAGGCACCCAATCGCCAGCCCAATGATAGGCGGGGGCAGGGGATCTAACTGTTGTCTGTCCAGCGCTGTGATTCCCCTTGGTTTGAGTACTGACAATTCTGCCAGCGCTAGCCTCACCTATCTGGTTTGTGAGTTTTAAGAAATTTGAATAACACAGTTTTACACTGCACATTTAGTACCTGATTGTAGCGAAATATAAAAGGGAGGCGGACAGTTCTAAACAGAGAATATTTAACGTTTTAGTGAAATCAGTGAGCTTTTCAGCGAACATTGTTCGTACAGGTATGCAGTCCAAAGATAGGTCTAGTCATAAATGTAAACAGGGCAGGGCTTATCAGTGACACTAAGTACCCTACTATGCTGTGTACGGTGATCTTCACTGAACGGGAAATCACAGATCATAATTATGGACTTCGCACTATGCATTTTGATAACCGGCTATCTATACCTTCACCCGTATGATATACCCCAGCGTAAAATGGAACAGCAATTATAGTTTGAGGGTAGGGCCACATTACCTCGGCGTAAACACTGACTAATATTAACTCATTTGAGACGTGCCGCCTCCGGATACGCGGCTTAAGCCGCGTATCCGGAGGCGGCACGTCTCGAATGAGTTAAGGTCCGTTTATACAGAGCGCGAACGCGAACGCGAAAGCGAACGCGGTTTTTCGTCCTGGAATATTTTAGTCATTTGTAGAAGAACCGTTACGCGAACAATTTTTTGTTCGCGCGAACGACCGCCTTGATTGCCCCCAGAGCGAATTTTCTCAGAAGGTCGCGCGGCGTTTTTGCTCAACCAATCAGCAGGTACTTCCCTTGCATCATTTCCACAACTAGAAACGTGTACGCCTGACCTGACAATGGACAAGACAGAAGCCATGATTCTTGAAATTGAGACGAATCATGTACTGTATGACAAAGCAGACAAAGATTACAAAGACATCACGAAAAAAAGAGACATATGGAAAGCAATTGGTATGTGATTGAAATTAATTGACACACGCCTCTTTCTCTTCCTCCGTTGTTTTGCGTACAAATACAGTACTATGATCTCCTCCGTGTCTGACTCTACCTGCGCCATGATTCCAAATGACCAAATTTTATCTCTCACAGCAAGAAACAGACGAGCCGCCTCGAAAGCCGTCGACGGTTTTCCGCTTTCGGGTTCGTGCTCTATTTGAATGGCAAAACTGCTCAAAAGTCGCGTTCGCGTTCGTGTTCGCGTTGGACGCGTTCGCGTTCGCGCTCTGTATAAACGGACCCTTAATAAGACAGTAAACTTCGGATATAACGAATCGCCAGGAGACCCAACTTTTCTTGTTGTTATGTCCGAAGTTTGTAATAAGCGAAGTCATTTACATAGAAAGAGTGCTGTCGGGACATCTGAAAAAAATGGTGTTATATTTGACTTATGTTATATCCGACCTTGTTATAAGCGACGCAGACTTTAATAATAAAATAATAATAATAATAATAATAATAATAATAATAATAATAATAATAATAATAATAATAATGAAGATACAACAAATACTACTATTAGTAATAACAATACTAACAATGATACTGCTACCACTACTACTAATGCCACTACTAACAATAAAACAACAAGATGAGGATTTCATCCCAAAGTCTACCGTATTGTTTGGAGCTCACATGCGTTTATCTTTTAGGCACATTCAGAGTTGTTCATATTTTTTGCTGATCCATTTCCCTCCTCTCTAAGCCGGGGAGCTTGGTGGCTCGGTGGTAGAGTGTTGGTCTTTCGACCGAAAGGTCCCAGGTTCAAATCCAGCTTGGGTCAAAATTTGTTCAGACCCTATTTCGGTGCCCCGTCTTTGAAATCACCTTCTTGGTGGACAAAAGACGTTAAGCCCTAAACGTTGTTTTCCTCTCTAAGTCAACCTCTGCCGATCAACACACACGTCGGCGCACACAAATAAAGACGGACACACGGCCATCTTCCATCTCCTTCAGGCTACTCTAACCCACCCTCTGATCCACACATACTGGCACACAGAAATAAAGACGGACACACGGCCATCTTCCATCTCCTTCAGGCTACTCTAACCCACCCTCTGATCCACACATACTGGCGCACAGAAATAAAGACGGACACACGGCGATTCCCGTCGTTCGTAAGCTCTAGTCTGGCGTAGCGTAGCTATTCTGAAGAAGACTAATAGCATGAGCAGCAAAATGACGTCACTTCAAGCTTCACGTCATGGCATCATTAGTCCCACGACGCCGTGTTCCTAGGTACGACTCGATGTTATACGTCACTCATCGCAGTACTAACATTTGACGTACTAGAGGATCAAACTTGGCAATTTTCTAGCTGATTTTCACACCTAGGGCTTACAGGTCACAATTTGACCTAATCCTACGCCAAAGCCGGGACAAACAGCTGGCGTATGCAAACACTGTTATAAAAATTCATGCGGGTATTAATGAGAAGATAGGGGGTTTTTTTCGTAAAAGAAAAATTAAAGTTATGTTAGCTGTTTTACAAATGACTCCAAAAAGTGACTCCAAAAAGTGGTGCAGAAAATTGTCTGATTTTCATACCTAGGGCATACAGGTCACACTTGACCTAATCGTACCCGACAGCCGAGACAAACTGTAGGCTTATGTAAATACCGTATATGACAAAAATCATGCGATTATTAATGATAAGATTGGGGGTGGGTTGGGGCGTAAAAAAAAGATTCAATTGTTTTAAGATTAATCCCTAATAATTCGTAAAATTAAACCTCAAAAAGTGAAAATATATATATTTTTAAATGTTTAATTATCACTCAAAAAGTTCTAGATGTACATTGCTGGTTAAAGAACTCATTCAATATCTCCGCCTGGCTATATGCAAAATATCTAGTAAAAATAAGAAAACGTACGGACTCCAGTGTGGATCAACCGATTTTGGTGAAACGGCCATTTTCTCGCCAATGAGCATCTTAATCAAGACATTTTTAAAATTCTATAAACGGTCTTTTATGTCTTTAAGGAGACGTTCAGTTACAATATGCGCGGAGGCTGTCTTAGCCACCCTTTGAGTAAAGTATTTCGCCAAATTTCAAGCTTGTGCGTACAGCGGTGTCGGAGATTCTCGTGTCCATACATAGCCTACACACACACACACACACACACACACACACACACACACACACACACACACACACACACACACACACACACACACACATACATACATACACACAACGGCGCTTCGCGCCAAATGTACGTTCAGCAGCGAATTTAGCGTAACTAGACATGACGCAATTTGTACCTTGTTACTTCAGTTGTCAAAGGTTTAGGCCTGCCCGCCTTTGACTTCATGGACATGCTATTAAATTCGCTCCACTGCGACCTAAAAAGTCCCTTTTATAAATAGAAGGGACTTAAATAGTGATCACCAGACTTGGGTCTAATTTGCTGTAAAATGTAGTTGATTTCAAACCCAACAGTTTGTCCGCTACACTCTGGAGAGACATAAGAAACAATTGAGATACATAGGGCGTAACCTGTTCAAGGATAGGTGACCACTGAGCTAAATCAGTGATGCTGAAACTATGGTAGGCACTGCACGGATCAGACGCCTTGCAAGACCAAGCTATTGAACATTTGGCACTGATGAAGAGCGTGAACTTTACAGGAATAAATAATCATGTCGTAATATTTCTGTGTGGGGCTCGATCAGGGTATACATTTCACCAAGTTTATATAGGTCATTTTCAAACTTTCCCGAAGGCAGCGGCTAAACCATTGTTGTCAGGCCGAATGGAGAGCTATGGTGAAATAGGTCTGAGGTTGGTTATCATTTTTTCTTCTTAGAGGTGCCTTGAAATCGTTTGCGTTAAAAAGTTATTTGCGCAAAACACGAGGGAGGCTGGCTTTTCTCATAGGGCTAAAAAAAATAAAAATAATTTAAAGCCAAGTGTGTGTGCTAGTCTGTAATTTTGGACCCTACGCCCTTCGGCAGTAAGGCCCAAAATCACAGACCCGCACACCTAAAATGGGAAAAGAAAGAAAGAACTTGTGGGTCAACGTGGCAATTAGGTCGTTACGCCGCCTCTTGCAACACAAAACTATGAACAAAAAACCTGTCTGCCCACACAAAACGTCCGCCCGGAGCACATCACAGAAGAAACATTTCCAGCAATTCTTGTCGAAATTGTCTGTTAGCGTTTCCCACAACTCTCTAATGTATTAAGTACCCCATGACAAAACTGTCGTCTGCAAGCCTGCACACAATCATGCACATGCCCCATATAAGGCGTTCATGAACACACTAGGTCTACTCAAATTACCCAAATTTTCCGCTTTTTCACATCACCTGTCGTGCCTCTTGACGCTCAAAACGCCCAAACAGGCAAAAATGGGAACCTTCACACCCTGAAAAAAATGGCAAAAAGAGAGGATTTTTTTTTAACTTTGTCGTACGGAATTACTACATGAACCGGAAGCAAAACCCTTGTGTTGCCTGTGGCGCCTTTTTGATACTACCGGAAGTGACGTAACTCACACCGGAAGATGCGCACGACTAATTTTGCATCGATTACATAAGTTGTTCGCGTGTCATGGCTATCAATAAATAAATATATATATAAGATACAAATATATAAACCGATGATGTCGTCATTGTGCATAACTTCTATTTGTGGGTGCGGGTGCGGGTGTGGCTGGCCAAGCTAATCCTGGAGCCACACCTGCGAGGGCAATGGGGGCACTGGAACGTAGCTGTGGGGAGAGTCGACGCTGTCTTTCTGCGAGCTCTGGCACTGATGATCCGTTCGCGCCGATTGTGTTCAAAGGGCGTGCAGGCTTTCCTGGTGGCGGCACGCCAGCCGGATCTGTCTTGTGTTTGTGCTTCAAGTTCCTTTACCGGGAAGACGCAGTGCTTGAGGCTGTCTCTTATGCAGTCTTTGAAGCGTTTCTTTGGCCGTCCTTGCTTCCTGTGGCCTTTTGAGAGTGCACCATACAGGAGTTGGCGTGGCATGCGAGAATCATCCATGCGTATGACATGACCTGTCCAGCGGAGTTGTGACTTTAAGATCAAGGCTTCAACACTCACTAGGCCAGCATTGTCCAGGACTTCCAGGTTTGTCACCTTGTCTTGCCATTTGATGTCCATGAGTGAGCGCAGGGATCTCATGTGGAAATGTTCAAGCTGCTTGCGGTGCTTTCTGTACAGCGTCCATGACTCACAGCCATAGAGGAGGCTGGGGAGAACTACTGCCTTGTAGACTTTGATCTTGGTGGAAAGCTTGACGTTGTTGTTATTCAACACACGAGTGTGCAGGCGACCCAGGGCTCAGCTGGCTTTGCTGATGCGAGCTGCGATTTCCTTGTCGATAGTACCGTCAGAAGAGATGATGCTCCCCAGGTACCTGAACTGGTCGACAGTCTTCAGCTCGGTGCCTTCGATGTACACTTTGGGTGGGTGGGGGGAGGGGGCGCGGGGGGCTCTTGTGCCTGGGGCCGGCTGGTGCAGGACCTTGGTCTTGCTGAGACTGATGGTGAGGCCAAACAGTCGAGAGGCTTCCGAGAACCTGTTGACGATGGTCTGGAGGTCAGACTCCGTGTGCGCATCAGCGCACAGTCATCGGCAAACAGCGCCTCAAGGATCAGTCTCTCGATGGTCTTGGTCCTGGCGTTCAGTCGACGGAGGTCGAAGAGAGAGCCGTCTAGTCTGTACTTCAGGTACGCTCCCTTCTCAAGGTCGCGTACTGCATGGGTCAGGACACACGTGAAGAACAGGTTGAACATCACGGGGGCAAGAACACAACCTTGTTTCACACCGTTGGAATTGTCGAAGGGTGAGGATGTGTCGCCATTCGACTAGACAACTCCTACCATTCCATCATGGAAGAGGCGGATGATGTTGGTGAATTTCCTGGGGCAGCCGAGCTTCGCGAGGATGACCCAAAGCGCTTCTCTGTTTACGGTGTCGAATGCTTTGGTCAGATCTAGGCAGCACATGGACCTCTACGCTGTCTTCATAGATCTGACAAATATTTTTGGTCGGAGGGCTTCGCTACACGGACCTTTGTAGGCCTGAGGGAGGTCAAAGGAATCATTGTACCCCGAAGGCCAAAGGCCTGAGGGGTACAATGATTCCTTTGACCTCCCGAAGGCCTACAAAGGTCCGTGCAGCGAACCCCTCCGACCAATAACGTATTTGTTTTCCTTCCTCCGTTTATCGTTTAGAAAAAAAAATCCGGGTTATGAAGACGGCGGCTTCTGTGGCTTATAGGTGACACCATTGAATATGCATGTTCTGCCGGGGATTCCCAGACTGTGACGTAGCATGATTCGGTGCCGGCGAAGCGCAAGTCTTGTTTTCGCGAGTAAAAAGCTAATCTTGGCTTGTGTACAGAATTATTCAAGCTGCAATGTCAACAAAAGGTCGTTAAAGTATTACAGTGACAGTGCTTCTTGACTGCTGTGTGATTCAGAAAAATTAAAATCTTTTTGATGAAGCGATCGGCATTTGACCACTGATGTGACAGCTTGTGCAAGTTAGCATGGTGCCTCGTGCTTTTAGATTCAAGATGACAGAAGGGGATGCTTCGAGTGTGCAGCAGATTGTCGTTGTTATATCCTAAAGTGTCATGTGTGTTGGGATATCTGGAAAAATGAATACCAAAACAAAACGCTCGTTGTTAACAGCAGGACTAGTGCTGAGATGGATTTTAAGGTAAGATTTTACTTAACAGCGTAGACATGATGTCAGATAGTCTTCGAAAATTCGGGAGATGTTTTTTCTTCAGATAGTCCCGCATTGAGTGACATGAAAATTTGGCAATAGCGTGCTTTGTGTATAGTATTGCTGGGTGTGTATTTTCGTTTTAGTTCTTGAATTTGTTGCTCTGTGCTTTGGTGAAATTGTGGCATGTTGCCGGTTGGTGATTGAGCAGACGACAGTGTGTTGCCGGTTTGCTAGGATTGCTGTCTCTGATTGGTTAAAAAAACAACTCCGAAGCTATTTTTGTTCCGTGGTTTCCCGAACTTTGAAAATGTCTCGGTGGAAGGCTTTTGCTGTTTGCGCTGTGTAATTAGTGGTGAAATATTGTTTAGTTGGCTCCTCACGTCGTAAAAAATAAGGCAGATGATGTGTATTACGTCAAATAGGACTACTTTAGTGCGTTTTGTTCTGCTATTTTGTCGAACCGAGTTGCTATTAGTCAAGACTCGAAAACGAGGTCGTAACGCGTCATCGAGAGGGCTATATAAAACGTCCGCCATTTTTCGCTACAGTGGTTTTTATATCACGGTCACATGGTACAGTTTGCGCAAAATTGACTGGTCGTGTGACGTAGGGAGGAACACAAATATATATATATATATATATATATATATATATATATATATATATATATATATATATATATATATATATATATATATATATATATATATGTGTGTGTGTGTGTGTATGTGTGTGTGTGTGTGTGCGTGCGTGCGTGTGTGTGTGTGTGTGTGTGTGTGTGTGTGTGTGTGTGTGTGTGTGTGTGTGTGTGTGTGTGTGTGTGTGTGTGTGTGTGTGTGTGTGTGTTTTCTTCGTTATATTTGTCTTCGCTTTTTCGCGTTTGTGTCCTTGGTGCTTATTTCCTTTCATTTTCCTCCACCTCTATGAGTCTGCAATGAATCATCCAATATCATATCAGGGCCGGAATGGCGCCAGACACCAAACCATTGAGACGATCTCACCGACCCTATATCAATGATCAACCCAGCAGTAAGGCAGATATTATCGTCGGTTAAAGCGATCTGCTGCAAGGTGGAATTTGATTTGCTCCAATTTACCGATACAACGGGTTCTCAATGTTGTCTTGCCTTAGCTAACATTTTCTCTCTTCTTTTCACAAAATATGTGTGTAGTCACACACACGTAACAGAGGTTTCTCTTGCTCCTGATATATGCGTCCGTGGAACTCTCCTGTGTACAAAGGAGAAGAAGAATAGAAAAGCCTTTCATTTGCACGGCATTCAGACTTTATTAGTACACCTGTTCAGTGCCAGGCTGTGTTTCTGCAGTCTTCGTTGATTCAACACCCCAAAAAACCTAGCTGTCCCAGGAACATGGATTCAAAGTGCTGTCATCAAGAGGTATAGATCCTCATGAGCCCCCGCGACTGCGGGGGCTCATGAGGATCTGTACCTCTTGCAACTGGGTGGTGTTCAAAATTTATCGGCACTGAAAGGGATAAACTAGCCCTTTGTACTGCATTATTGACACGGCGACGTAGCTTAGCGGATAAGACGCTGCGCTGGCAGTCGTAAGATACCGGGTTCGAATCCTCTAGTGAGCAGGAATGGGATGTGGACTTTTCCTCATTCCCATCAAGTCAAATGTACGTACAGACTCGGCTTACGGTTGCCTGTCTCACCTTCGTGTGCACAGCACGCATAATCATCAAGTGCGCACGTTAAAAATCCCATTGCTACTATTCGAAAAGAGAAGGCCCGGTAGGGCCGGTGAAATGGAAACAGAAATATTTCACATGCACCGAAGTTAATAGCCGGGTGGAGGTTTGCACATAAAGTAGCGCTTAGTAGCAGCAGGCTTTCAAGCTGCAGCTTCCATCCCTACGGCGCCTTGAGCATCTTTAAATAGATAATTGCCACATTCCTTCTGCATCTGAAGATAAGTAGCAAATAATGTCTCTGTTTGTTTGTCTATTTTGACAAAGGGTATTTACCCGAAATATTAATAAATTGTGTTGTACCGTTTTTTCTAAGCGTGTTTCTTTCTCCGTTGGGTACTTCTTTTCTTTTTATCTTTAAATAGATGGATATGTGCGCCTCGGTGACACCATACCATACCATACCATACCATACCACACCATTGTAAGACATACCTACAACATTCATAACGGAGGTATTGCGAACTTTTGCCCCTTCCACTGCCTGTGGAAGCAAATTGTGCTTTTGACATCGTTGTAAACCAGTCATGACAAAAGAAAAACTTTATTTATCCCAGGAAGGGCCAATTCCAGTTTCAGCGCCGAAGATCCACGAGCTGTTAAAGGAAGATCGATAACACAGTGGCTTCAGCAAGAGGCATAGATCCTCATGAGCCCCCCGCAACTGCGGAGGGCACACGAGGATCTATGTCTCTTGCAGTTGCGCGGGGCTCATGAGGGTATACATAGACACCTCTTGCTGTTGGGTCGTGTTCAGTTTCGTCTCGGCATTTAAGTGGTTAACCAACCCTTTTATTGCTTGGCCGGAACGGACGGCTTTAAACCGAGTGCAATACTGAAGCAGAGAATACGCATCTGCCCACATTGCACGTGAGGTGCCGCAAACTGGTTCGGGGGTGGGAGTGGTGGAGGGAGGATCGGGGTGGGGTAAGGGGAGGGTCTCGTAAAGATTTATACCACTTCCTGTTAAAAAAAAAAAAAACAGAATACATTGCTCCAGCTAAACACGCACAGTGTGCAAGAGGCCTAGATCCTCATGAGCCTCCGCGATCGCGGAGGCTCATGAGGATCTAGCCTCTTGCTGGCATAACCCGTTTACGTCCTCGACCATCAAAAGGAGGGGGTCCTACGCCTGTTTTTGTTGTTGTTGTTGTTTGTTGTTGTTAATTTATTATTTCATTTACGAAAGTTGATAATATATAGCGTGCTTATTAAGGGTCTATTACTGCCCCCCTTGATGCCGAACTGTAAAAACCGGGTTCTTGCGATTACACTCTCGTTCGCTGACATTAGGAGTAGGAAGATATATTTAATTTTGGGGGAAAAGGAGGAGTGGCCCAGCGTGCTACGAAAACAGTCCACCACAGTCCACGAAAACATCACGGTAAAAATGTAACATTAATGTGTTTTTTTTGTTTTTTTTTCTAACAATATTATTTCAAGTTTCTCCAGCTTATTCTTTGGCTAATCATCATTCTGTGAAGCGTTATTCTTGTCCATGTGGCCATTGATGTACAGAGTTCTCAGCAAGCAAAGGTCCTCGGGCCCACGGGGGCCGCAGTGGGCCCGCGCACGGCAGTGCGCGGGCCCACTCCGACCCCCGGGGGCCCGTAGGCGTTTGTTTACTGGGGTTCCAGCTGCTTCGTTTTCATCAGCTGATGAAAGAAATGGACCCCATGCGGCTTAATTAGCTTGTTAAAATTGACAAAATAAAATATAAAATAAAATTTTAAATATTAAAAGTTAGAATGTTTCTTTGTTACTCCTTTTTTTTTTTTCCCCTGGTCGCAGGTATGGCCCACTCATCGCCAGGGGACGCAGACCGTCTTTCTGAAATCTTTGTTCATTCAACGCCAAAGACTCCCAGCCATCCGAGGAACATAGACACAAAGTATGTGTCAGTAAAAGGGACAGATCGTCATTACTCCCCACCCCACCCCCTCCACCGCACCTGCTGATTTATGTCTCTTTGCTGTTGGATTGTGATGAATTTGGAATCCCTTTGTGCGCCGGTACTGTAAATGCATGCATAAGGGGGTTAAATCTGCACCTATCTTCTAATCCCCCAACCTTCCCCTAACCCCCCTCCCCCACCCCCCCCCCCCCCCCCGCTCCGCTCTCCCTTCACACTTTTTCTTATTTCCACGGATCTTTTTATACGGACGTCCGCACTTGCGAAATTAGTGTCCCGCTAATCTGTCTACGTAAGACAGACGAAACCCTCTATCCTATAGAGCCTGGACATGCTACGACAGGATGTGGACCGACCATGATAGTTCAAGGGTGGTGTCGAAATAGCTTGGCGCCTATCGGCGCCAAGCTATTCCGACACCACCCTTGAACTTTCATGGTTGGTCTGTCTCCAGAACTGTGATGCAGGCAGACCTCAAAAGACATCTAAAAAGAATGGACAATTTCATCTTCGGAGTGTTATGAGCTAAAGGTAAAAGATAATGTCAAAATCACCGATCTCCTCCCCCCCCCCCTCCACTTTCCCCGGCACAACCACTCCCCCCCCCCCTCCCCCCCCCCCCCCCCCGGCCAACCTCCCCCCCCCCCCCCTCACCTTTTTCCCCAACTCTCCCTATTGTTAATCACAGTCCAACGCACGCCTTTTGTCAGGGCTTGAATTACAAATTATCTAATTCGTGTCTTTTGACACGCCGCATGGGACAGAAGGCAAAAAAATACCAACAAAGAAAGAAACACGCTTAGAAACGGCACGTACCGTAACACAGTTAATGCACTGTATTTCTTTCTGTATGCCTATTTGGAAAATGTAATGTAAACTGCGTTGTGCTTTCCCTTTCAAAGCGTGTTTCTTTCTTTGTGGGGTATTTAGTTTCATTTTACACGCTTGGCAGTCACACTAGTTTTGGTCTGGATTTCAGAGAAGGCAGGAACACAACTGACGCAATAAAAACAACTGGGGGCAGTTGCATGAGTGAGGTTAGTCCTGCGCCAACAACTGAAGCAAGGTGCTCCGCTGTAGCGGAGCACCTTGCTTATGGTTGGCACATGACTAAGCTCACTCATACAACTGACCCGTGGTCCGCCACCTAACTCTCTAATCTTCTACGGAATCATCAAAGCTTTTACTCTTTTCCTTTTTGCACCATGACTTTCCCACTTTTTCCGCCGTAGCTACCTCCTCGGTTACTGCGGTGGAGTTCAACGTGTCACGTGTTCGAAATGGACGCAGACTTCCGCCGGCTCGCTTGGCGGCATCACAAGTCAGATCGAAATGGCGCTAGCCAGTGCGTTTGGCCGTTTAACACAGTCGAGACGTGCTGCATCCGGTTAAGCGGCTTTATACCGTGTTTCCGGATGTGGCACGTCTCGAATGAGTTAACGATTAAACTGAAGGACACAGGAACTTAAAACGCACCACGTGCAAGCTTTCTGCAGTAGGCGGGCATTCTCGTCCGTAAATATCTCAACCGACCCTTCCAACGTGTAAGAAGCATAGCCTGATTCTCATGTGCCCTTAGAAAGTGGCACAGATCTTCATGAGCCCCTGCAATGCAGGGGCTCATGAGAATCTATGCCACTTGCTACAAGCCATTGAGAGCTTCAGCCTGTCAGTGGATGCCGCGTTACTAAAGACCCGCATACGCCCCTATCATAGCAAAATAATCTGCAGTTTTTATCTTAGAAACAGAATCTTTTGTTTTTGTCCCACTCGGAACACATCTTCCGTTTTTCCATTATCCGCCGCTTGATTCCAGCCAAAACACGCACCGAAAACAAGTGAGGACTGATGGATTATTGATGCTCCTAAGATCTTTGGCAGCGCGAGTAGGTGGGGGAAGGGGGGCGTGAGGTGGGGGGGGGGGAGGGGAGGTAGAGGAGCATCAAAAATCACCTATATACTCTAGAACCTGTTCTGAGCGACCGCAATAATTTTTACCAGGAAAAGGGGTCTGAAAAATGCAGGGGCTTTCTCAAGGAAATGAGTGGTCAAATAGTGTCACCTGTATTTAAACCTTTCGTTGCCGGCGGACGCGAAACTTATGCGCGTCTGAAACCACTAGTGCACACTGACCGGCATCCGTGTGAATGACACACAATGTAACTGGGACCAACCATAGGCATAAAGAACACAGGACTAACAAGAGACATAAATCCTCATGAGCCCCCGCGACTGCGGGGGCTCATGAGGGTTTATGTCTCTTGTAGATGGATATCCGCAGTTATTGGGTTAAAGACCACCATTTAAGTAGCTGGGATTCAGAAATGCGTTTTCATGGTGTGCAATAAATTGCATAACGAGCAGTAGGTTATTTCGTCTAGAGTCACTATAAAACTCTTCTTCTTTTTTTTTTTTTTTTTTTAATTTTTTTTTTTAACACACAGTGACTAGAAAATAAGGGGAAAAAAATACTGTTAGAACTATGTACATGGCACACGTCTCGAAAATCCTTGTCTCTACTTCCATCTATGGCTACGGCCACTTAACTCATTACCTCCTGAGGCTGAAATTGTCAATCTGTTTCGATATCTTTTGAGGTCTGCGCCGTCGCAGTTCTGGAGACAGGTCCAGCATGATAGTTCAAGGGCGGTGTCAGAATAGCTTGGCGCCTACAGGCGCCAAGCTATTCTGACACCACCCTTAAACTATCATGGCCCATCCACAATCGTTTCGTAACACGTTAGGGGCTTTTATGGGTTAGTGCCAATGACACGAGATCGTCTTACAAGGGTGGTCTTCCAAGACAAGCTCCGCTGTTTCTGGCTCTTCAGCCTGCAAAATGATTAACGAAGGACCTGCCTGTCAATAAAGTTTATGGGATCTTTTAATCTGGAATCGTCGCTCGTGAATACGCCGTCCGCGGCTGTTTGCTGGTCCGTAAACCTGGGGCCGGGTTGCATGAGTGGGCTTTGCCCTGCGACAACCACTAAACAAGGTGCTCTGCTAGTTGCACGAGTGAGGTTGGTCCTGCGCCAGGCGCTAAGCACGGTAGTTCCGTCAGTGAGCTCAGTCCTGCGCCAGCCGCTAAGCAAGGTGCTCCGCGATAGCGGAGTACCTTGCTTAGTGGCTTGCGCAAGACTGAGCTCACTCACGCCACTGGTCTCTGGCCCTAAACATTTACGGTGTTTAAATGCGCGCTGGTCCAGCGATTGTGGACCTTGTGTATGAAGGTCGTAAGGTCCAAAATCACAGACCAGCACACTGCGAGGCAAAAATGGGATTAACCCCTCCTCTGCACTGGACGCGTACTTTGTTTGTTCACTCAACGACCCTGAAAGCCACAACCGTCCAAGGAACATGATACACAGCGGTCTCAAGCAAGAGGCACAGATTCTCATGAGCCCCCGCAACTGCGGGGGCTCATGAGAATCTATGCCTCTTGCAAGTGGATCGTTTTCACTTTCCTCCGCAGTGAAAGGGGCTAAAAGAGTTAAACGATCCCCAGTCTAAGCCCCCCACCCCCACCCCCCAACCCCAACCCCCGTCTCACATCAACACAACAGCAAGGACCTCAGTCTTAATTATAATGATCCCCTATTAAAACCCGTTCTTAATTGGACGCACCTTTGATCGGCAAACCTAGATCGGAGAAGATCGGCAATCTATTGGTGTGTTTCTTAATTGAGGTTGAACAAACCTGAACGAAGCTAAGCGAACTTGAGCAAACTAGGTTGAAGTGCTTGGTTCGGCAGAAGTAGGTCTGCGAAGGTGTTCAGAATGGTTGACGCAATGCCGCTTCGCGATTTGGAAGATTTTTGTTTTTGTACTGCAGGTAGGAGGGACATGATCCGACAAACAGCGTTGCGCCTCCCACAAATCAATAATAATAAAAAATAATAAATAAAAAAGGTCTTGTTCCTCGCAAGAAAGGGAAATATGGCACACGTCCGCCATGGTTGTTGGATCGGTGACTATCTTCTTATCTCCAACGCAGAAGAGAGTAAAAGTTTTGACCAATCAGAGAAAAGGATCGCTTTGGATTCCTCAACATGTCATGCGATCTTTTCTTCCGACAGCGAACTATGGTTTGCCGAGGTTCGTGAACTACTCCGAACTAGTTCGTCGTATCTTTGGATCGTCCAATTAAGAACCAAACTGGTTCGCCCTAAATCGCGAACTCTAGATCGTCGGAGTTGGCGAACAAATGTACGGGCAGGTTTGTCCAATTAAGAACAGCCTTAACAGTTTCAACGACTTATGCGGATCGTTCTGCCTCTCTGCGAAGGCAGACGACAGTAATATAAGCCCATTTGTTTGCCAAAAGCAAGATTTTCATTGAAATGCTTTGAACAATCTCTTCTTAGCAAAAATGAACAGTCACCCAAGGCAGACGACAGTCCATATTTGAGAAAAGCAAGATTTTGATTGAATTACAAGTTTCCGAAGAGCAAGATTTTCATTGAAATGCAATGACAAATCTCGCTTTTCGCAACAACAAAATGGACAGTAATAATAATAATAATAATAATAATAATAATAATAATAATAATAATAATAATAATAATAATAATAATAATAATAATAATATAACTCTTCTATAGCGCAATATTCCCACAAAGAAAGGATCAGAGCGCTTTACATCTAGATAATCTAACTAACTGAAATTAACTACCGACAAGATACAAATACACTTGTAGGTTGGAAAACGTAATGTTTGTCAATCCATTTCAAAGGCCTGATTGAAAAAAAAAATGTTTTCAATCCAGCCCTGAAAATAGCCAAAGATGGTGCATGGCGAATATCATGGGAAGACCATTCCACACTTTGGAAGCTAAGAAGACAGTAAAGGAAGAAGACAGTCCATTTTGTTTTATATTTATTTTGCGAAAAGCGATATTTTCATTCAAATGCAATGTCAGTCTCGCTTTTCAAAAAAACAAAAACAAAAACAAAAGCAAAAAAACAAAAAAAACAACTGACAACCGGCCTCCCTCACTCCACCACTTTCACTCTGAGGTGAGTTTTGAGGGCGGACTGGAAGAAGGAGAGAGAGCTTTTCTGACGGAGAGAGAGTGGGAGAGTGTTCCAGGTGGCTGGACCGTATACTGAGAAGGAGCGGGGTCCGAAAGTGCTGAGTTTGGTGCGGGGGATGTGGAGGCGGAGAGGGTCGGAGGCGGAGCGGAGGGAGCGGGGAGGAGTGTAGGGGTGAAGTAAGTTTCAGAGATAGGCGGGAACGCAGTTGTTCAGGTAGTTGTAGCAGAGAGGCAGACTCTTGTATTGGATGCATTGGGGGATGGGAAGCCAGTGAAAGAGTTTGAGCAGGGGACTGATGTGGTCGGATTTTTTCTTTCTGAGGACGAGGCGGACAGCATTGTTCTGAACGCGCTGGAGAGTGAAAGTGGTGGAGTGAGGGAGGCCGGAAAGGAGAGAGTTGCAGTAGTCGATGCGAGATAGGATGAGAGAGACAGCAAGTTTGGTGGCAGCTTCGGTAGTGAGGTATTTTCTGATCTGACTGATGCGGCGGAGGTGGAAGTAGCACGCCTGGGCCGTGGCGGACACGAAGCTGGTCATGGAGAGGAATCGAGGATAACGCCGAGATTCTTGGCCGAGTTAGAGAGGGAGATGGGGGTGCTGTCGAGTTGAAGGTGGAGGGAGGGAGGGAGCTGGGAAAGTTTCTGGCGAGTGCCTGCCAGCATGGCTTCCGTTTTGTCGTCATTCAGTTTAAGCTTGTTTGCTGTCATCCAGTTTTTCACGTCTTCGTAGCAGTCAGCCGTGCGAGTCAGTAGTGACTGAGTGTTGTCGAGTTTGTCTCTGTCTAGTAGTTGTGAGTCGTCAGCATAGAGGTTGTGGTGTGTGTGGTGAGACTGGATGATGTTGGACAGGGGAGAGGTGTAGAGTGTGAAAAGGACCGGGCCCAGGACGGACCCCTGTGGAACTCCGCAGGAGAGAGTGACTGGGTTGGAGGAGACGCCGTCGATGGTGACGGACCGCTGTCTGTCGGAGAGGTAGGAGAGAAACCAGGAGTGAGCAGAGTCAGTGATGCCAAAGGAGTGGTGAAGGCGGTGGAGGAGGATAGAGTGGTCTATAGTGTCGAAGGCGGCAGAGAGGTCGAGTAGCGTAAGAAGGGAGATGTTGCCCGAGTCGGTGGAGAGAAGCAGGTCGTTTAAGATATGTAGAAGGGCTGTTTCAGTGCTGTGATGTTTGCGATAGGCAGACTGGAAGGGACTGAGGAGGTTGTTGTCGGCGAGGTGGAGGTTGAGCTGATTGAGAACGACCTTCTCAAGAAGCTTGGACAGGAAAGAGAGAGTGGAGACTGGGCGATAGTTTTTGAGTTCGTTTGGGTCGAAGTTGTGTTTTTTGAGGAGAGGACGGACGATGGCGGACTTGAAGATATCAGGGACGGAGCCGTTCTCTAGAGATGTGTTGATGATGTCGGTAATGAATGGCAGAAGTTTTGGAAGGCCGTCCCGGTAGAGAAAAGCTGGGAGAGGGTCTAGTTCGCAGGTTTTGAGAGGCATGGACTTTATGGTCTTGAAGACGTCGTCCTGAGAGACGGGCCGGAAGGACGAGAGAGGGGTGCCGGAAAAAGGGGTGTCGGGAGGGCAAGGCGGAGAAAGCAGAGTTGGCTGCTGTTCCTCAGAATCTTCTTGATAAACTTCAAAGAGTTATGAACTACTCTAACCGAATAATTTACAGAGTACCGAAACGTGAGCACATACTTGTTACTTGTTGACCTGCACTGGCTGCCTGTATCTCAAAGAATTGTGTACAAGGTCTCTGTCATTTGTTACAATGCTGTTACCGGTTCTGCTCCCCCATATTTGTCCGAACTGGTTCATATTTACACGCCTTCAAGATCCCTCCGATCAGCATCAGACGCGCGTATTTTCAGGGTTCTTAGGCGAAAGAAGTCTAGCCAGGGCCAGCGTGCCTTTTCTTATTTCGGTCCAGTCACCTGGAACGACCTTCCAGCCCATGTCAGACATGCCCCAACTCTGTCTGCTTGTAAATCCCTGCTCAAGACCTATCTGTTTTCTTATGCATACTGTTAGATGCATTTTCAGTGCGTTAGCAAACAAAGGGCTGTACGTAACGTTTGTCGACCTAACAAAAGCGTTCGACACTGTGAGCAGGCAAGGCATGTGGCAGATCCTGGAGCGACTTGGCTGTCCCCCAAAGTTCCTCAGCATGATTGTCCAGCTACACGAGGACCAGCAAGGCCAGGTCAGACTCAACAATGACCTCTCAGAACCATTCCCTATTCTCAACGGCGTAAAGCAGGGCTGCGTGCTGGCACCGACCCTCTTCACCATCTTTTTTAGCATGATGTTGAAGCAGGTCACAGTGGACCTCGATGATGACGATGCAGTGTACATCAGGTATCGTCTCGATGGCAGCCTGTCCAACCTCAGACGACTGCAGGCCCACACGAAAACCCTAGACCAACTGATTCGTGAGCTGCTTTTTGCTGATGACGCTGCCCTCGTTGCACACACAGAGAGAGCCCTGCAGCGCATCACGTCCTGCTTCGCAGACGCTGCCCAGCTCTTTGGACTCGAGGTCAGTCTGAAAAAGACAGAGGTCCTCCATCAGCCGGCACCCAAGACAGTGTATCGCCCTCCTCACATCACCATTGGCGAGTCTGAGCTAAAGTCAGTGCACCGGTTTACTTACCTTGGCTGCATTATCACGTCGGACGCCAAGCTGGACAAGGAGCTTGACAGCAGGCTGGCAAAAGCGAACAGCGCTTTCGGGCGACTTTTCAAGCGGGTGTGGCACAATCAACAGCTGAAAACAGGCACCAAGATCAGCGTGTACAGAGCTGTGGTCCTCACCACCCTGCTGTATGGTTCCGAGTCCTGGGCCCTCTACCGCAGCCAACTACGACTCCTCGAACGCCTGCGCACCATCCTGGGCATTCACTGGAGTGACTATGTCACCAACGTCGAGGTCCTTGAACAGGCTGAAACTGTGAGCATCGAGGCTTTGCTGCTGCGGACACAGCTCCGCTGGGCGGGGCATGTCTCCAGGATGGAGGATCATCGCCAACCAAAGATCACCCTGTTCGGCGAGCTTGCTACTGGACACCGTGACAGAGGGGCACCAAAGAAGAGATACAAAGACTGTCTCAAAAAGTCACTTAGTGCCTGCCAAATCGACCACCACCAGTGGTCTTCGCTTGCTGCGGACCGTGACACCTGGCGCTCCACCATTTACAAGGCAGCTGTCTCCTTTGAGGACTCTCGCAGAGCTAGCCTTAAGGACAAGCGGCTCAGGAGAAAAAACAGAGATGCCGCAACTCAGAACCCTGGCCATACCTCCCCCTGCAGCCACTGCGGTCGAACCTGCCTGTCCCGGATTGGCCTCCGCAGCCACGAACAAGCCTGCAGACGTCGTGGGCAACCCCTATAAAATCTTCGTTCGCGAAGTCAAGCCAAGAGAGCAATCTTTAACAGTAACTGTTCTTGTAACGGTGTGTGTGTTTGAGTGAGTGTGAGCTTTTGATATGTGCCACTTTAGTTTTTGATACATTTATTGTAGCGTTTTCTTTCTTGTACTTTTTGTTCTGTGATTTTTTTTATCCTGTAAAGCGCTCAGTAGAGCACCATTCAGTTGGAGAGTAAGCGCTATATAAATGTACATTATTATTATTATTATTATTATTATTATTATTATTATTATTATTATTATTATTATTATGTGCCGATGAGGCTCCATGTAAAGAATTTATTTCTCTCTGCCACTCCGAGGCTCGGATAAAACAGGCTTTTTTCTTATACAGTGACTCGTAGACCCAGAACGCAAAGGCCATCGGGCTCTGAAGTTGGCCGCAGTGGGCCCGCGCCGACAACAGTGCGCGAGCCCACTGCGGTCGACTTCAGCCCGATAACCTTTTACGTACTGGGGAAGAAATAAACATTGCACATTGTATACAGGTATTGCGTAAACGCATTCTGTGGACTGGCAACACGAACTCATAATGCAGAGACTAAAGGCGACCGAGTTCGCTCAGAATAGTACTAGTAGTGCAGTTAAAGGCCCACTACCGCCGTAACTGTTCAAAGATACACTTCTGTAACAGATGGTTACGACACTGATGGCTACGAAACGCTTCACACAGGTCTAGTTATAGTTTATTTAGGCACAGGCGAATCCAGTTCAGCACACGTCGTCTTTATATCAAGTAACTTGACGATGACTCCACTCCGTTCTATAAATACAACGCTATCAGTATTAGAAACAGCTAAAATTAGATTGACACGCTAACGACTGTGCAGAATAAATAAGTGCGATTACGCGTGTGCTTATGCTGCGGGTCCAAATTGCTGTTAAAGTTCATTGCGTGTGTCGACAAGGCATAACAAACACATTTGGTGCTGAAATGTGTCTTCAGGTTTATGCGTAAAGATACTTTAAGGAATAAATTAACTGACCAAATGGAAACCGGCTCAGTAATTATACAATACTTTGGAAGTTCCTTCAAGTTTCGGCTCCATTCAGCTACATCTGAACACGTGTGTTACTGGACTAGTAGTAGTGCCGCCTAACTTGCAATATTTTCATTGGGCGCTGGAGTCGTAATGTCACAGACCAGCAAAATTAACATTATGCAAATCCTGGTCAGCCGCAGGATAAGCCGGCGGTTTGCCTGGCGTTAGATCAAGTCCATGTTTTAGGAAAAGCGCGAGTTTCAAAGTCTAACAATACAAATCTCGCTTTTCTCAAACAAAGATATGCTGGTTTTTGCGATGTATACTGCAAAGGCCGTATAGGTGGAAAGAAGCAACGGTGCACCATAAACCATTCACCGTGTATAGTTGCTCTAAGCATGTGTGTGTGTGTGTGTGTGTGTGTGTGTGTGTGTGTGTGTGTGTGTGTGTGTGTGTGTGTGTGTGTGTGTGTGTGTGTGTGTGTGTGTGTGTTTGTGAGAGAGAGAGAGAGAGAGAGAGAGAGAGAGAGAGAGAGAGAGAGAGAGAGAGTTTTGTGTGGAGGAGGAGGAGGGGGGTATTGACTTATTTAGCCCCAGACGCGCTACAGCAGGAAACCGATCGAGCAGGATAATTCAAGGCGAGTGCCAGATTAGTTTGTCTGGCACTACCCTTGAATTATCGTGGCCGATCCATCGCCTGGAACTGGTACATATTTGTTAAGTGGCACCTCTAATACATGATGTGAGAAATGTGGCCGTAGGGTTAAATTGCTTTAAGGGGCACGCCCGACCTTTTTTAAGGCGTTAGTTCGCTTAAAGCTTTTACTGGGATTCAGTATACACACCCACTGACACCACCCTATTGTCCCACCAAATGCTTTCTTTCGTCCGTTCAAAGCAAAAAGAGGCCCACCGAAATCTTGTGACGGATACCGTGAAAAGATTGATTCTGATAGGCGATGGTAGCTGACGTCATAACTATTCTATACGACCTTAGGTCATCTGCATAATTATAACCAACCAGAGATAAGATGGCGGATGGACCAGCGAAGAAAAAACGAAAGTAGCATCGCGCCGACAATGACAGACTCGGAATTGAAGAGAAGAAAGAGGAAGAGAGACAAGATACCCTTAAGTAGAACTGACATGGGACAAGGGAATGTGGACATGTGGCAAGGCGTAAAGCAAGAGCTTGGCTTGACCGCCCACCTAGAATTTGTCCCTTTCCTGCTGAATCAGTAAGTAACCTACGGTCTTTGTCGATCTTCCTATAGTTCCGCGGGCGCTAGTGATTTTCAGAATTCATGCTCTTCAGTAAAATTTATCTCTTACTGATTTCGCGAGATTTTAAACCTGTTTTGTCATATAGTTACGAGCTAGTTATCACATTTTATGGTGCAAAGATCTGAAAACTACGGGGTGTGACAAAGTTGCACATCGCTGGTCGTAACATGCTTTTGTCTGTGCGGGCTCTCATTCACTCGATTCAGAGAGGTAGTGTTTCTGATAGGACACTGCATTTGTCGTTTCCAATGATGCTTTCAGTTACGCAGACTTCGATGTGTGAGATGTGAAACTGACTGCAGTGCAGAAAGTGGGTATAAATATCAATGTTCTGTTTCAATGATGGAACACGTTGCGTGTTTCCGAGGGGTGAAAGATCAAAGGTCAAACTAGGCACCGTGGACGCAGGCTCGTTTTGCGAGTCAAACAAGCCACGCCCTCGGTGCACGACGCAGCACGATCCGGCGTTACTAGTAAATACTAGCAGGTCAAGCGGAACCCGCATTGTGATTTTGACAGCATAGCGAGTATGGAAGGTTTATTCAACTTTCTCGTGAAAATTACGTCAAAGGGATGCCGGAGAACATGAGTACACGTGTACACTGACACGTGTGTACACGGCCACACCGATGACCTCGTGACCTGAAGTATTGCGATACACTGATAGTCGGCTCATAAATATGCATACTAAGTAAAAACAAGGCCGATGAAGGCGATAAATCCGCGACTCGGGTACTCCAAAAACAATACAAAAAAAAAAAAAAAAAAAAAAAAAAAACAAACATGAATGTCGACATTTGGCATTGTGGCTTACATCACAAAGCTCTAAGACAGTACACAAAGGACCCATACATAATACTGTCAGCAGTATCTGTTGCAGACAGTTTTCTGACCGCTGTGATGAGATGCTTGATCCTGGGGAATATTAGTTTAAGTTAACTGGAAGCATCGTCATAACATATGGTGAAAATGAAGATCAAACAAGCAATGATATGCCGGATAGCGGTTTTTGTCGCGATGATTCCTGCAAGAATAACAGCATCCCTCACGTCCTGCAGAAATCATCGCGACAAAATCCGCTACCTACAGCCAAAGGGCTTAAAGGCCCACTAGCGCCGTAACTGTTCGAAGATACACTTCTGTAACAGATGGTTACGAAACGCTACACACAGGTCTAGCTATGGTTCATTTAGACACAGGACAATCCAGTTCAACACACGTCGTCTTTACATCAAGTAACCTGACAATGACTCCACTCCGTTCCAGAAAAACAACGCTATCAGTACGACAAACGGCTAAAATTAGATGGACACGCTAACAGCAGCGCTTAATAAATAAGTCCGATTACGCTGCTTTTGCCGCCTGTCCAAACTGCAGTTAAAGTTCATTAGGGGTGTGTCAACAAGTCATAACAAACACAAATGGTGCTGAAGCTGATGTGTCTTCAAATTTATGCGTAACGGCACTTTAGGAACGCAAACAGCAACATACGTAACAAGCACTGATTTTCCACATAGACCACTTGCGATAAATTCTTGAGATTGGATATTTGGCTTTACAGATGTGTGCTGGCACTGTAGAACATGTCCGGGAGCGACCGCCTTTTATTGCAAGACTAACAGCGGTCTTTAAAGACAGGTGCTCACTCAAGACAAGACTCGAAGAGCTAACAGCTGCAGACATCTAAATAACGTCTTCCTATAGTCGCAGGTAACCCTATTACCCCCAAGGTCCCATTTCTCAAATTTTTGGAGGTGTTGCCTAATGATTATGTACCAGTTGCCGGAGATGGATTGACCATGATAATTCAAGGGTAGTACCAGATTAGCTTGGCGCCTGAAGGCGCCAAGCTAATCTGGCACTACCCTTGAATTATCATGGTCAATCGATCTCAGTCCTGCTGCAGGGACGCGGGGCTAAATGGGTTAATGGTAGTCGATCAATAAAGGTTTTGCTGTAGTAGTTTCCATGTGGTCAACAATTGTTCATATTGAGGCACACTCAGTTCATAAAGAAAAGCAACACAAAATGAACACTTTGCACTTACCTTCGTTTTCTTGTATTCCGGCCGGGAGAGCCTTGTCAAAACACTAGCAGCAGTTGTACACGACAGTCAAAGCACACAAGTTTGTTCACGTCAAGCAAGTTTTTTCACCGACAACAGTCAAAAGCCACAAGCTGATTACACCAGAGACAGTTTTTCAGGTCTGACTGACACGGATTTTGGGCACACGATCCAAAACGGCCTTGCTCTGACAGAAAAAGCAACCACCGCTCTGCCAATTCTACATGTAAACTAGACGGAGTTTGACGGAACACTATAAGGTTGAATTCTACGGTCTCCTCTTTGCAAGTAACACTGTCGTAAATAAGGTCCACCCTTCTCTTGCTTTGCCAGCTCGTCAGATGAAGCTCGATAGAAATGCACGCTACGCTCTGTCAAGCTCAGTGAAAGCAAATGGATCTACTCCGTGTTAAGCAACACTGTGGTAAGTGAACTCTTTGGTTGTCGGCAGCGGTTTGTGTCGCGATGATTCCTGCACGGGAATCATCGCGATGACAAAAACCGCTGCCGACAGCCAAAGAGTGAACTAGAGAATTTGGATATTCCATAGGCCATTGCAACTACAGGCAGACGACAGTCCAACCTCCGAAAAATCAAACAACTGGTCGGTAGCGAGGAATCATCGCGACAAAAACCTCTACCGACAGTCGAAGGGTTAAAAAAAATTATCTCCCAAAATATTGTTTTCTGTGCGCGTTTGCAAAAATATTGGAGAAGAGGGTGGGTAGAGACAGGGGATGCCCTGCCAACCCCTCCCCCCTCCACCCGACCCTCCTTTCCCCGCACAAGACTGGCGTTTAACAAGACGCCGGTATAAGAAGAAATAATAATCGGTGAATCGGTTGTAGGTGCTCATGAGGATCTGCGTCTCTAAATTGAGATTCAAACATGTTTGACAACTTAAACCAAACCAAATAATAATAATAATACTTAATAATAATAATAATAATAATAATAATAATAATAATAATAATAATAATAATAATTGTTTTCTATAACCTCATTTACAGTGGTACATAAGGATCTATGCCTCCCGAAGACGAAAGGGGCTGCGTTCAAGAACTGCTCGTAACAGAATAATCCAGTCTCAGCGCGCGTGCTGTATTACTAGCGCGCGCTTACGTTCTCCGGCCCGTCTCTTACTATTTGCGGATTCCACTCTAACTGCTCGCACGTGCCAGTGTGAGCCCGCGCGGGCAGCGTGCGTGCGCGTGCAACTAATGATCTGCTTTATATCTCCCACTCCGTCACTGAGTTTGCCATTCCCAGTGCTGAGAGAGAGAGAGAGAGAGAGAGAGAGAGAGAGAGAGAGAGAGAGAGAGACAGATCGACCATTATAGCTGCAACACGTATACTGTCCCAGTGTCAGTGAGGTTTCGTTCGCAACGAACGACTACCCACAACTAACGACTACCCACAACTAACGACTACCCACAACGAACGACTACCCACAACGAACGACTACCCACAACTAACGACTACCCACAACGAACGACTACCCACAACGAACGACTACCCACAACGAACGACTACCCACAACTAACGACTACCCACAACTAACGACTACCCACAACTAACGACTACCCACAACTAACGACTACCCACGACAAACAACTTTCCACAACGAACGACTACCCACAACGAACGACTACCCACAACGAACGACTACCCACAACGAACGACTACCCACAACGAACGACTACCCACAACTTAACGACTACCCACAACAAACAGCTACCCCGAACGCCGATCAAAGTCACGGCGTACAACCAGCTCAGTGAGACCATAAGCGCAGACTGACAACACTCCGAACATCTCCAAGAGGCATAGATCCTCATGCGCCCTCCGGGCCCATGAGGATCTATGCCTCTTGGAGATGTTCGGAGTGTTGTATATGCATGTGGTGCGGCACACTTTTGCGACACACTGCGGACTTCGCTCTCGTTCGTTGTTCTGCCGTGAGATGGCCTCAGTCGCCTGCTCGGCGTTAAAACCAAATACTGAACTAACTAGCTAACCGTCTCGTTCGTTGTTGGAGAGTCGTTCGTCTCAAACGTAACCTCACTGCTGTCATAGGCCAAGTCGTGTATAACAGCCTTTTCAGTAGCCGGCCCACAAGTAGTCCGACCGTAGTCACGCTAATCTTCTCTGCGAGTAGTGTTCGACAGGGCGCGTAACCTGATGCAATGTAATGATGGCTGATAGTGCAAGGGTCAGTGACTGTTTAACTCGTTCGAGACGCGCCGCATGCGGATACGCGGCGAACAGCTGCGTATCCGTATGCGTTACGTCTCGAATAAGTTAACCCCTTGATTGTCACTTGACGCGGACTGCGCTTCTGCAATCTTTGTTAATTCAAAGCCAAACAGCCCGAACCATCCCAGTGAAATGGATTCAAAGTGATGTCTGTAAGAGGCATAGATCTTCATGAGCCCCCGCAACTGCGGGGGCTCAAGAGGATCTATGTCTCTTGTGCTTATGGGTCCGTGTGTTCGCTTTTTCTCTCGGTAGTCAAGGGGTTAAAGCGACCTACCTCAGGCAGTAAAGGGTTAACAGTTTGCAACGTCTCCTTTATACATGTTCCTGGCATGTCTTACTATAACTAATGGCTCTGGACATGAAGCTGTAAAGGGAAAGACTTTTCCGCTCTTCTTCTTCTCTGTACAGACGTTTCTTTTAAAGACATGTGCGACATTTTAGCCTGAGATTTTTAATCTATATTTACATCTTGTCTTAAGACCTTGCTTTTAGTCTGGCTGACCAGATTTTTACCCATCCCGCCGTGAGATGGCCTTAGTCGCCTGCTCGGCGTTAAACCCAAGTAACTAACTAACTAACTTCTCTGTACAGAAGTCCTTGCGGCGTTACACTCAAAAGACAGTGGAAGACCGACCTCTGGTCTGTGTACCTACTCACATGCATTTCGGCATAAATTCGGCATAGGGTCCACCTTTCGGCAAAAGGTCCGCCTATCAAGAAAAGGTCCACCTGTCGGGAAAAGGTCCGATTGTCGTTAAACGTCCCTCTGTCTTTATGCCGGCAAGCTACTTTTTTTTTTGCCGACAGGCGGACCCAAAGCCGACAGGTGGACTATTACTGTATTAGTCGACAGCGGACTTTTTCCTACTGTAACAGGCGGACGTTTCGCCGAAAGGCGGACCCTATGCCGACAGGCAGACGTTGTGCCGACATGCGGACTAGTGCCGTTAGGTGGACTTTATGCCGACAGGCAGACGTTTTGCCGAGAGGCGGTCGTCATGCCGATAGACATACGTTATGCCGACAGCCGGACGTTTTGCCAACTGACAGACATTAGGGAGGTTTCGTTTGCAACGAACGGTTCCCGACAGCAAACGGCGGACAACCAGCGTCAACCATAAATAAGCACAGACAACACTAAACATCTCCAAGAGGCATAGATCCTCATGAGCCCGAAGGGCTCATGAGGAGCTATGTCTCTTGGAGATGCCGTAGTTGGAGTGTTGTCAATGCTTCTGGCACGCGAGAGTTACTCGCCGTGATTTCGCTCTCGCCGTTTTCTGTTAGAAGTCGCTCACTGCCAACGAAACTCTATTTTGCCGACAGACGGACGTTTTGCCGACATGTGGACTTTTTGCCAACATGCAGACGGACTGCCTGAAATGCGGACTTGATCCCGACAGGCGCACTCTTTGCCGATAGGCGGACTTTTTATCGACAGACGAATCCTATGGCGCTGCGCGCGCGCCAATTCAGCCAAGTCACGTCTGCTCGAGGCCCGTTCGCTCACTGTTTTTCTTCTCAGTCAGTGCGTTCATTCTTTATTCAGTCTAAGACTGACATAAAGCCCCAGACATTTCCTCCAACTGGGCACCGCAAGAGGCATAGATTCTGATGAACCCAGGATGTCGCAGGGACTCACGAGATTCTATGCCTCTTGCAGTTGAAATAAACAGATTCAGGAATCGCCGCCGTCCCAGTACGCAACAGAGCGTCGGGTGGAAGTTTCCTGCACTTGACACAATCTTCGGCCCAATCTCGTTTTACAGGCGTGTCGGTTCCGTCCAACTTGAAGTAATAATAATACATGGTATTTATATGGCGCATTTCTCATATTTATAATATAACTCAATGCCCAGGTGACCCTTGTAGAATTTTCGAAACCACTAGACCGCAAGTAGCGGGGTTTTGGCGGCGACGTTCATGCGCTCAATGATC
Source organism: Semisulcospira habei (assembly GCA_036245525.1). Taxonomy (NCBI): domain Eukaryota; kingdom Metazoa; phylum Mollusca; class Gastropoda; family Semisulcospiridae; genus Semisulcospira; species Semisulcospira habei. The sequence continues at coordinate 16,066,090 of BTPG01000007.1, read as the reverse complement.
AGGGACAGCTAAACAGTATTGGTCCAGGACAGTCCTAGCTATCTAGTATCAGGGACACCTAAACAGTGTTGGTCCAGGACAGTCCTAGCTATCTAGTATCAGGGACACCTAAACAGTGTTGGTCCAGGACAGTCCTAGCTATCTAGTATCAGGGACACCTAAACANAGCTAAACAGTATTGGTCCAGGACAGTCCTAGCTATCTAGTATCAGGGACACCTAAACAGTGTTGGTCCAGGACAGTCCTAGCTATCTAGTATCAGGGACACCTAAACAGTGTTGGTCCAGGACAGTCCTAGCTATCTAGTATCAGGGACACCTAAACAGTGTTGGTCCAGGACAGTCCTAGCTATCTAGTATCAGGGACACCTAAACAGTGTTGGTCCAGGACAGTCCTAGCTATCTAGTATCAGGGACACCTAAACAGTGTTGGTCCAGGACAGTCCTAGCTATCTAGTATCAGGGACACCTAAACAGTGTTGGTCCAGGACAGTCCTAGCTATCTAGTATCAGGGACACCTAAACAGTGTTGGTCCAGGACAGTCCTAGCTATCTAGTATCAGGGACACCTAAACAGTGTTGGTCCAGGACAGTCCTAGCTATCTAGTATCAGGGACAGCTAAACAGTGTTGGTCCAGGACAGTCCTAGCTATCTAGTATCAGGGACACCTAAACAGTGATGGTCCAGGACAGTCCTAGCTATCTAGTATCAGGGACAGCTAAACAGTGTTGGTCCAGGACAGTCCTAGCTATCTAGTATCAGGGACACCTAAACAGTGTTGGTCCAGGACAGTCCTAGCTATCTAGTATCAGGGACAGCTAAACAGTGTTGGTCCAGGACAGTCCTAGCTATCTAGTATCAGGGACACCTAAACAGTGTTGGTCCAGGACAGTCCTAGCTATCTAGTATCAGGGACACCTAAACAGTGTTGGTCCAGGACAGTCCTAGCTATCTAGTATCAAGGACACCTAAACAGTGTTGGTCCAGGACAGTCCTAGCTATCTAGTATCAGGGACAGCTAAACAGTGTTGGTCCAGGACAGTCCTAGCTATCTAGTATCAGGGACACCTAAACAGTGTTGGTCCAGGACAGTCCTAGCTATCTAGTATCAGGGACACCTAAACAGTGTTGGTCCAGGACAGTCCTAGCTATCTAGTATCAAGGACACCTAAACAGTGTTGGTCCAGGACAGTCCTAGCTATCTAGTATCAGGGACAGCTAAACAGTGTTGGTCCAGGACAGTCCTAGCTATCTAGTATCAGGGACACCTAAACAGTGTTGGTCCAGGACAGTCCTAGCTATCTAGTATCAGGGACAGCTAAACAGTGATGGTCCAGGACAGTCCTAGCTATCTAGTATCAGGGACACCTAAACAGTGTTGGTCCAGGACAGTCCTAGCTATCTAGTATCAGGGACACCTAAACAGTGTTGGTCCAGGACAGTCCTAGCTATCTAGTATCAGGGACACCTAAACAGTGTTGGTCCAGGACAGTCCTAGCTATCTAGTATCAGGGACACCTAAACAGTGTTGGTCCAGGACAGTCCTAGCTATCTAGTATCAGGGACAGCTAAACAGTGTTGGTCCAGGACAGTCCTAGCTATCTAGTATCAGGGACAGCTAAACAGTGTTGGTCCAGGACAGTCCTAGCTATCTAGTATCAGGGACAGCTAAACAGTGTTGGTCCAGGACAGTCCTAGCTATCTAGTATCAAGGACACCTAAACAGTGTTGGTCCAGGACAGTCCTAGCTATCAAGTATCAGGGACACCTAAACAGTGTTGGTCCAGGACAGTCCTAGCTATCTAGTATCAGGGACACCTAAACAGTGTTGGTCCAGGACAGTCCTAGCTATCTAGTATCAGGGACACCTAAACAGTGTTGGTCCAGGACAGTCCTAGCTATCTAGTATCAGGGACACCTAAACAGTGTTGGTCCAGGACAGTCCTAGCTATCTAGTATCAGGGACAGCTAAACAGTGTTGGTCCAGGACAGTCCTAGCTATCTAGTATCAGGGACACCTAAACAGTGTTGGTCCAGGACAGTCCTAGCTATCTAGTATCAGGGACACCTAAACAGTGTTGGTCCAGGACAGTCCTAGCTATCTAGTATCAGGGACAGCTAAACAGTGTTGGTCCAGGACAGTCCTAGCTATCTAGTATCAGGGACACCTAAACAGTGTTGGTCCAGGACAGTCCTAGCTATCTAGTATCAGGGACACCTAAACAGTGTTGGTCCAGGACAGTCCTAGCTATCTAGTATCAGGGACACCTAAACAGTGTTGGTCCAGGACAGTCCTAGCTATCTAGTATCAGGGACACCTAAACAGTGTTGGTCCAGGACAGTCCTAGCTATCTAGTATCAGGGACACCTAAACAGTGTTGGTCCAGGACAGTCCTAGCTATCTAGTATCAGGGACACCTAAACAGTGTTGGTCCAGGACAGTCCTAGCTATCTAGTATCAGGGACACCTAAACAGTGTTGGTCCAGGACAGTCCTAGCTATCTAGTATCAGGGACACCTAAACAGTGTTGGTCCAGGACAGTCCTAGCTATCTAGTATCAGGGACACCTAAACAGTGTTGGTCCAGGACAGTCCTAGCTATCTAGTATCAGGGACACCTAAACAGTGTTGGTCCAGGACAGTCCTAGCTATCTAGTATCAAGGACACCTAAACAGTGTTGGTCCAGGACAGTCCTAGCTATCTAGTATCAGGGACACCTAAACAGTGTTGGTCCAGGACAGTCCTAGCTATCTAGTATCAGGGACAGCTAAACAGTGTTGGTCCAGGACAGTCCTAGCTATCTAGTATCAGGGACAGCTAAACAGTGTTGGTCCAGGACAGTCCTAGCTATCTAGTATCAGGGACAGCTAAACAGTGTTGGTCCAGGACAGTCCTAGCTATCTAGTATCAGGGACACCTAAACAGTGTTGGTCCAGGACAGTCCTAGCTATCTAGTATCAGGGACAGCTAAACAGTGTTGGTCCAGGACAGTCCTAGCTATCTAGTATCAAGGACACCTAAACAGTGTTGGTCCAGGACAGTCCTAGCTATCAAGTATCAGGGACACCTAAACAGTGTTGGTCCAGGACAGTCCTAGCTATCTAGTATCAGGGACACCTAAACAGTGTTGGTCCAGGACAGTCCTAGCTATCTAGTATCAAGGACACCTAAACAGTGTTGGTCCAGGACAGTCCTAGCTATCAAGTATCAGGGACACCTAAACAGTGTTGGTCCAGGACAGTCCTATCTATCTAGTATCAGGGACACCTAAACAGTGTTGGTCCAGGACAGTCCTAGCTATCTAGTATCAGGGACACCTAAACATTGTTGGTCCAGGACAGTCCTAGCTATCTAGTATCAGGGACAGCTAAACAGTGTTGGTCCAGTACAGTCCTAGCTATCTAGTATCAAGGACACCTAAACAGTGTTGGTCCAGGACAGTCCTAGCTATCTAGTATCAGGGACACCTAAACAGTGTTGGTCCAGGACAGTCCTAGCTATCTAGTATCAGGGACAGCTAAACAGTGATGGTCCAGGACAGTCCTAGCTATCTAGTATCAGGGACACCTAAACAGTGTTGGTCCAGGACAGTCCTAGCTATCTAGTATCAGGGACACCTAAACAGTGTTGGTCCAGGACAGTCCTAGCTATCTAGTATCAGGGACACCTAAACAGTGTTGGTCCAGGACAGTCCTAGCTATCTAGTATCAGGGACACCTAAACAGTGTTGGTCCAGGACAGTCCTAGCTATCTAGTATCAGGGACAGCTAAACAGTGTTGGTCCAGGACAGTCCTAGCTATCTAGTATCAGGGACAGCTAAACAGTGTTGGTCCAGGACAGTCCTAGCTATCTAGTATCAGGGACAGCTAAACAGTGTTGGTCCAGGACAGTCCTAGCTATCTAGTATCAAGGACACCTAAACAGTGTTGGTCCAGGACAGTCCTAGCTATCAAGTATCAGGGACACCTAAACAGTGTTGGTCCAGGACAGTCCTAGCTATCTAGTATCAGGGACACCTAAACAGTGTTGGTCCAGGACAGTCCTAGCTATCTAGTATCAGGGACACCTAAACAGTGTTGGTCCAGGACAGTCCTAGCTATCTAGTATCAGGGACAGCTAAACAGTGTTGGTCCAGGACAGTCCTAGCTATCTAGTATCAGGGACACCTAAACAGTGTTGGTCCAGGACAGTCCTAGCTATCTAGTATCAGGGACACCTAAACAGTGTTGGTCCAGGACAGTCCTAGCTATCTAGTATCAGGGACAGCTAAACAGTGTTGGTCCAGGACAGTCCTAGCTATCTAGTATCAGGGACACCTAAACAGTGTTGGTCCAGGACAGTCCTAGCTATCTAGTATCAGGGACACCTAAACAGTGTTGGTCCAGGACAGTCCTAGCTATCTAGTATCAGGGACACCTAAACAGTGTTGGTCCAGGACAGTCCTAGCTATCTAGTATCAGGGACACCTAAACAGTGTTGGTCCAGGACAGTCCTAGCTATCTAGTATCAGGGACACCTAAACAGTGTTGGTCCAGGACAGTCCTAGCTATCTAGTATCAGGGACACCTAAACAGTGTTGGTCCAGGACAGTCCTAGCTATCTAGTATCAGGGACACCTAAACAGTGTTGGTCCAGGACAGTCCTAGCTATCTAGTATCAGGGACACCTAAACAGTGTTGGTCCAGGACAGTCCTAGCTATCTAGTATCAAGGACACCTAAACAGTGTTGGTCCAGGACAGTCCTAGCTATCTAGTATCAGGGACACCTAAACAGTGTTGGTCCAGGACAGTCCTAGCTATCTAGTATCAGGGACACCTAAACAGTGTTGGTCCAGGACAGTCCTAGCTATCTAGTATCAAGGACACCTAAACAGTGTTGGTCCAGGACAGTCCTAGCTATCTAGTATCAGGGACACCTAAACAGTGTTGGTCCAGGACAGTCCTAGCTATCTAGTATCAGGGACAGCTAAACAGTGTTGGTCCAGGACAGTCCTAGCTATCTAGTATCAGGGACAGCTAAACAGTGTTGGTCCAGGACAGTCCTAGCTATCTAGTATCAGGGACAGCTAAACAGTGTTGGTCCAGGACAGTCCTAGCTATCTAGTATCAGGGACACCTAAACAGTGTTGGTCCAGGACAGTCCTAGCTATCTAGTATCAGGGACAGCTAAACAGTGTTGGTCCAGGACAGTCCTAGCTATCTAGTATCAAGGACACCTAAACAGTGTTGGTCCAGGACAGTCCTAGCTATCAAGTATCAGGGACACCTAAACAGTGTTGGTCCAGGACAGTCCTAGCTATCTAGTATCAGGGACACCTAAACAGTGTTGGTCCAGGACAGTCCTAGCTATCTAGTATCAAGGACACCTAAACAGTGTTGGTCCAGGACAGTCCTAGCTATCAAGTATCAGGGACACCTAAACAGTGTTGGTCCAGGACAGTCCTATCTATCTAGTATCAGGGACACCTAAACAGTGTTGGTCCAGGACAGTCCTAGCTATCTAGTATCAGGGACACCTAAACATTGTTGGTCCAGGACAGTCCTAGCTATCTAGTATCAGGGACAGCTAAACAGTGTTGGTCCAGTACAGTCCTAGCTATCTAGTATCAAGGACACCTAAACAGTGTTGGTCCAGGACAGTCCTAGCTATCTAGTATCAGGGACACCTAAACAGTGTTGGTCCAGGACAGTCCTAGCTATCTAGTATCAGGGACACCTAAACAGTGTTGGTCCAGGACAGTCCTAGCTATCTAGTATCAAGGACACCTAAACAGTGTTGGTCCAGGACAGTCCTAGCTATCAAGTATCAGGGACACCTAAACAGTGTTGGTCCAGGACAGTCCTAGCTATCTAGTATCAGGGACACCTAAACAGTGTTGGTCCAGGACAGTCCTAGCTATCTAGTATCAAGGACACCTAAACAGTGTTGGTCCAGGACAGTCCTAGCTATCTAGTATCAGGGACACCTAAACAGTGTTGGTCCAGGACAGTCCTAGCTATCTAGTATCAGGGACAGCTAAACAGTGTTGGTCCAGGACAGTCCTAGCTATCTAGTATCAGGGACAGCTAAACAGTGTTGGTCCAGGACAGTCCTAGCTATCTAGTATCAGGGACAGCTAAACAGTGTTGGTCCAGGACAGTCCTAGCTATCTAGTATCAGGGACAGCTAAACAGTGTTGGTCCAGGACAGTCCTAGCTATCTAGTATCAAGGACAGCTAAACAGTGTTGGTCCAGGACAGTCCTAGCTATCTAGTATCAGGGACACCTAAACAGTGTTGGTCCAGGACAGTCCTAGCTATCTAGTATCAGGGACAGCTAAACAGTGTTGGTCCAGGACAGTCCTAGCTATCTAGTATCAAGGACACCTAAACAGTGTTGGTCCAGGACAGTCCTAGCTATCTAGTTTGACAAAGGACATTAACCCTTTCCCTGGTACCGTGCGTACAGTGCGCGTGCATCTGGTTTTTGTTTCTGAAATCTGTGTTTATTCAACCGCCAAAAGCCAAAACCGTCCACGAAACGTGAACACAAATTGGTCTCAGCATTTGGTCTCTGTCGCGGGGGCTCATGAGGATCTATGCCTCTTTCAGTTAGATCGTGTTCATTTTTTGCCATCATTAGTAAAGGGGTTAAGTTGTTTTAAGAAACGCGAGATGTTCATTGTAATGCAGTGAAAATCTTTTCACAAAAAAACCTCACTGATTTTTGTCTAATATGATCCATACTTGTGAAAATCGAGATTTTTAAAAATTAAATTATTTTCAAAATAAATTGAATAATGGACTTTTTGGGCAAAGGACAGCAAGCCCATTTTTTTGTGAAAAGCAAGATCTGTATTGTCATTCACTGATTCCACCCCCTCCCCCCCCCCCCCCCCCATTTTCTCAGCTATGGGCTCAATTTGGCAGTATGTCCAGTTGTGTGGAAAAACCAATTCAATTGTAATACAATGAAAATATCGCCTTCTTCTTGTCAACATTTCGTTGTCAGTGTGAGTTGTCTGGTGTATACTTTATAAGTTTTTATTACGCTTTGTGTGTGTGTGTGTGTGTGTGTGTGTGTGTGTGTGTGTGTGTGTGTGTGTGTGTGTGTGTGTGTGTGTGTGTGTAAGCATATTTTGTTTATGTGTTTATTTTGTTATTTTTATTTATCTTATACATCTTATTGCGTAGGTATATTGGGGAGTATGTATGTGTGGTAGAATGCAAGGTGTATGTATGTAATTAGTATGCAATTTGTACGGCGCCTGGAACTTTTTTTTATTGACAGTATAGGCGTCTTAAAATATACAGTAGTAGTAGTAGTGGCAGCAATTGTAGTAGTCAATAACAAAAAAAACGGATTTTATGTCTTTTGCGAAATTAGGACATGTGTGAACTGATACCTTGATGACCTCCTATATATTCGAAACATAGAGGTAGATCAGTGTCATTGCAAGACTGACACCGGCACTGATTTACATGCAAGAAAGGTGTGCTTATTGGCAGTGGCGCGTTTCACCGGCTGCCAACCATTCTTTTTATTACCATTCATAGCACCGTTACCTGAATTCCGTGGCCCGGTTTCCTGACAAATCCATAGTCTGCAAGAGGCATAGATTCTCATGAGCCCCTGCAAATGCAGGGTCTCATGTGAATCTATAACCTCTTGCCAGCAACGATAGCACGCTTTTTGGCTCAGTTCAGATTGAGACACTGGGGTCATGAGCTACTACTGTGCAAGTCCATTATTGTGAAAAGCGAGGTTTTCGCTACATTGCAATGAACATCGCGCTTTTCTCAAAAACAACTTAACCCCTTCACTGCCGAGAAAAAGTAAAAACCAATCCAACCGCAAGAGGCATAGATCCGCATCAGCCCTTGCATCGGGATAGGCTATACCCCTCCATTTCCCGTGCAAGCTCGCAGTCGCGTTTTTGAAATCATCGAATATTCAATGTCAAAGATCCCGAGCCGTCAAAAAAAACGTGGACACAAATTGATTTCAGAAAGAGGCATAGATCCTCATGAGCCCCCGCAACTGCGGGGGCTCATGGAGGATCTATGCCTCTTGCGGCTGGGCCTGAGCTGACTGCCCCAACACAGACTGTCTAAGTTAAGTCACGGTAATTTTAACGTCCGAGATCCCGGCAGTCAGAGGAACGTGGAGACAAAGTGGTGTCAGCAAGAGGTATAGATCCTCATGAGCCCCCGCAATTGCGGGGGCTCATGAGGATCTATGTCTCTTGCAGTTGGGTGCTGCATCCTTTTTTCTCTGCAGTATAGGGGTTAACCTGGCACTGCGCGGGAAACAATTAGTGCTGCAGGCATGCAGTAATAGCACCACTCCCGTATTTTGCATAGCTGCGGGATCAGTTGCACAGAAACGGCGATGCGCATGTTCTGTCATTTTTAGTTGCGGCCGTGTGGCCACGGCTTGTTCTTTTATTCTGTTGTATTTGTTGGTTGGTTGGTTGGTTTTTTTGCTGTTCAACGCGGCACCCCCACTGACTGAATATCGGCTGTCGTTATCATTTTATGAATTTGTTTTAATGGGTGAATTACTTTTAAATAAACTGACATGAAATGCAGCATATGAACATTCTCAATTATATTTAATAAGTAATTCAGTTCTAGCACGCGCGCACACAGCTGGAACACACACACACACACACACACACGAGCGCGCGCGCACGCTAGCACACATACACTGACACACACACATGCGTGCGCGCGTGCGCACACAAGCACGCAAACACACATAGACAAACGCGCTCAGACACACACGCACACACTCACACACACACACACACACACACACACACGCAGACACACGCACACATACGCACAATCACACTAGGCTCAAACACACAGACACGCACGCACGCGCACACACACACACACACACACAC
>BTPG01000007.1:16009697-16052197 GCA_036245525.1 Semisulcospira habei | reverse complement strand
AGAGAGACAGAATCTTGTATTGGATGCGTTGAGGGATGGGGAGCCAGTGAAGGAGTTTGAGCAGGGGAGTGATGTGGTCGGATTTTTTCTTTCTGAGGACGACGCGGGCAGCATTGTTCTGGGCGCGCTGGAGAGTGAAAGTGGTGGAGTGAGGGAGGCCGGAGGTTTAAGAGTTAAATACCTATGTAAAGCGACGTCCTCGGTGCCATAACTGGTTAATAGTTCGCAGTAACACATTTTCTCTGTAGTCTTACAACAACGTCGGAGAAAGAGTTAACTTGCATTATAAAATACGAATGTTGTAAACGAAAGGTTTTTCTCTGTTCTTCTTCTCCTGTGTACGTTTTAGAGTTGACGCAATAAAGGTCATGGAAAACCTGTTACATGTACCTGCTCACACGAATTGTAAAAAGAAGGGTGGAAAAGTCTTAGTCTAGGCAAGACAACATTGGTACCCCGCTGTATCGGCAAATGTTAGCAATCCCAGCCCGGCATGGAGCAGATCACTGTACAGTTAAACAGTTTGGCTGATCCAGTTCATGAAACGTGTCACTTGACAGTACACAGGCTGCTAAGTTAGTTTATACGGGACAGAAAATAAACAGATATTAACCCTTTGGCTGTCGGTCGCGGTTTTTGTCGCGATGATTCCAACAGGAATGGTTATAGTCCGACAGGAATCATCGCGACAAAAACCGCTACTGACCACCAAAAGGGTTAATGACTGATAAAGCAGTGCGTGGCAACAATAACATCATGCGCTTGTCTGATTACAGCGATCACCTATGATTACGATTTGAAACTATGGAAGTCGGTTAAACATTTGTCAGATTACGTGAATTAACAGAAGCTGCAAAGCATGTTCAACAATACATTTTTTAAATATCGCATTTAGTAGACGGCAAAGCTTCATACGTAGAATTTTTATAAACATTTGATTTTAATGAAAGATTTGGCGTCACCTCTGCGTATGCTCAGAAAAAAAACATCTGTAGATACTTCAGAAAGCAAACACGCGTCCGGTAAGAACAACTGATCAACATTTCAAGATTCAAGATGACTTTATTGTTGCTGTGATAGAAAATAATCATACACAGCAAGAATTGTCTTGCCACTGCAGGTGATGCTCACATTCACTCACTTGTTCATTCCACAAATTAATACAATAACTGAGCAACAAAATGGACAATGACTCGGGACGGGTGAAACCCGTCGCCAAGGCATCTAATGGCCGGCGCCAGTGGCTCATCCCGACCCGAACCACCCTGACAAAAACAGAATGCTAAGAAAGCCCTAAGTCTCCTGAACACACTAGTATAATATTGCTCTTTTGACAAATTCATACTTGACTAAAGCTAGTACATAAAAATACAAGTTAACAACAGAATCAAAGTACCGTCGAAGGGAAAAATAATCTCCCATCTAGGCAACATAAAACAACGGTCAAAGCTGCACCTGGAGGCCCGTCGCTATAGTACAGCGCCGGTATTTAGAGGGCACCGCTCCGACAAAGTCCGTCAACACTGTGACTATTTAAAACATACAAATCAAAATTATTTGTATCAGAATACTTTTTAAAAAAAAAAAAGACTGGGCTTCACAGCTACTTACAGCCAAAGAGTTAATGACTGATAAAACAGTGCATTGCAACATTAATATATTGTGCTTATCTCATTAACTGACAATAACAAAAACCGTTCAACATTTGCCAGGTTACATGAAGTAACAGAAGCCACAACAGAAGCAACAACACGCATAAATTATAGCATTTAGTAGTTGGCAAAGCCTCATACTCAGAATTTGTTGAAAACATTTTTTTTTAACTTGGCTTTACCATTACATATGTTCAGAAAAATTTCAGTGGATACATCAGAACGCAAATACAAGTCCATTAAAGAACAATTGATCAACATTTCTGTTAACAAAATAATTAAAAATATAGCGAAGCTGCAATGAAGTTATAACAGACAAAAAGTGGGCACATCTTAAGGGAGACTACTGAACTACTGAACTCACACTAACTTAGCTGTACAATTGAGTGCTGGTCTGTGATTTTGGACCTTACGGCCTAGAATGACATGCACCTGAAATGGAAACCGGCCGCGCCGAAGCCAAGAAAAAGACGACAAGAAGAGCGTTCCCGTGTCCGAGCTAAAGCCGCCTCTCTGTTCTGTTCTAGCAGCGAGCAGCTCTTGTTACAAATATAGCACGCAGAACACCGGGCGCGCTCTGAGAGTCGCAGGTAACGGACCACCGTCCAAGCTCAACGACAGTGCCGGATAAGCTTGGCCAATCTCCGTCCTCGCAGGTGACGTTGGAGATTAGACCTTTGGCTGTTGGTAGCTGGGTTTTGTCCTTTCGGAATCATCGCGACAAAAACCGCTACCCGGCGACAGCCAAAGGGTGAACAGGCTAGTTACTTGACCGGCAGAGAATGACTACCACTAATACAGGCGCCCAGCACATCAGGCACTAACACTGAACTATCAAACGTCATCATTTTCTTTAAGACCAATGAAAAGTGGTCACAGTGTGCTGTCGTACGGACTGAAGTTCAAACCCCTTCACTGCTACTGACGATACCATTCGGCGGAAAACAGTAGCAGTCAAAGGGTTAAGAGGTCAGCCATACTGAAAATGTGTTGGACATATTGAAATAATACAGTGTGTTTGTTGGGTAAACTTGTGCAATAATCAAATTATAACAATTACAGAGTTTTTAAAATCATGCACACAACGGTTTACAAAGAGAAGCAACCACGCCAAACCTTTAACAAAGCTAACAAATAAAAAGAAAAAATATAAAAAGGTAAGCAACCATGCCAAGTCCAGCATCACACTGGAAACCTCCCTCGACTCGCTACGGAGGGAGGTAACCAGTGTGGCCGCGCGTGTGTTGTGGGCGACAATCAGGTTGGAACTGTGAGCACGTGAAATCGTGTCCATATTGTGTACAGCGCCTCCATCAGGCAGATGAGTCATGGGCAGCAGTTCTGTGAAAGGCCGGCCACACTGCGTCTTTTGTTTTTACTTCACGTGAGATACTGTCGGCCCGAGGACACTCTGCTTGCTGGGGTTCAACGTGCTTTATATACCCGCGTTCTGTTCACACGCTGACGTCACTAACAGGCAACGCCGTCACCTGAACACAGGCAAACAAACACCAAGTCATAACATAACTAACACATAATCAGGTAAACGCACACACTGTACTTAGTGGGCGGTGGGTGTTGGCGCACGATGTCACAAAATACACTGTCTGATGATGTTCCCTCCCATTCACCCATATACAGTATCTCCACTGCAAGGCACTTTGTGGTCGGCTTCCAGAGAGACTTTTAACACCAAAATCAACCATGCATCTATCAACCAAAGATAATTAGGTCAAATGAATGCACGAATTTAACACAGTCATTGAATTAAAAGAGCGGACAAACATGCGATATATATCGCATGTTTGTCCCACATTTTAATTCAATGACTGTGCCGAATTCGTGCATTCTATTGATCTATTTGTCATTAATGGAAATCGCCCATTGTTTATGACTGACACGACAGGGAAACAGTGTGTATTCTGTGCTAAAGATCAACGTGCACAAATTCCATGGTGGAGAAAAGTACGAAAAATATGAAACGAAACAAACGATTTTGGGGGAACATTCGGAGAAATGCTTATAGAACGTTACATTCGGAAACATAAAATTTGATTCTCAAACGCTGTGATTGTGGAAAATGACGCGATTCTATAAGACGTGCTCTCTACAGCAGCGTAGGACTGACGCCAGAGGAGGACAGACACAGAGATATGTGTCATGGTGTCTCACGTCAGTAGTGAAGTGTGTGTCTTGCCCAACAAATTCCTCGCGATACGTTACGAGGTTAACTCATTCGAGACGTGCCGCCTCCGGATCCGCGGCTTAAGGCGGCAGGTCTCGAATGAGTTAACCCATTCACTGCCGAGACAAAGCAAACATCATCCAAATGAAAGAGGCATAGATCCTCATATGCCCCCGCAGTCGCGTGAGCGCATGATGATCTGTGTCTCTTTGCTAACACCACTTTGAATCCACGTCCCTTGGACGGCTGGGGCTCTTCAATTACGGGCAAAGATTTCAAAAACACAATCTGTGTCCACTGGCAATGAAGGGGTTAGACGGCGTGTGACCAGCGAGCATCACGTGACCGGAGGCCGTAGCTTACCTTTTTCCAGTATGTGTGTAGTTCCCAGAAGGCGAAGCACGGCTGATTGATGCCACGGGCGGCAACTCCCTGGTCCTTTCCATTGACGTAGAGGTGGAGACACCTGGCGGCGTCCAGCACAACCCCTACACGGCCACCCACACCGACAGTGGCCAAGGCCGCTCCCACAGTAGAAGGGGTCTACAATAAACACGTTGAGAGAAAACAGAAATGTTCTGTTTGCATGTTTGTACGGTTTGCGGATAGAAAAGTGGGCGGGCTCGGCTTAGTTTGGCTTTGCTTGGCTGGCTTAGTTTGGCTTGGCTTGGCCGGCTTAGTTTGGCTTGGTCTGGCTAAGTTTGGCATGGCGTCACCTGGCTTAGTTCGCTTGGCTTCACCTGGCGTAGTTTGGCTTGTCTTGGATTTGTTTCGGTTCCTTTTGTATTGATTAGGGAAGATCAGCAAAGGTGGAGGAGCACAACGTATTTTAGTAAAAGGTTTGAAGTTTGTTTCAGAAATTTCAGAAAGAAGGTTTCCTGGACTGTTCTAAATGTTGATAATGTCAGCCATGCTATTCTGCATTAAAATAAACATACGCCAAAATAATGCTAATAAAAAGCTGTATCGCTGAATATTTAAATTAAAAATTCATTTCATCACCATGAAAAACAGTGCATTTTGGTGAAATCTTATTTCATTGTTTTCAATGTATAAATTGATCTGAATCTGAATGCGCATGTTTTAATGTAAAAAAAAAAACACACACAGAGGTGCTTGACGTGTATGCTGGTCTGTGATTTTGTTCCTTACGGCCTGGAGCCTAAAGTCAAAATTACACACCAGCATAACTTAACACTTGTGCATGCAATCATCCGCACTGTAAACAATACAATCACACACACTGTAAACAGAACAATCGCGCACACTGAAAACAATACAATCACACACACTGCAAAGTGCACAATCAAACACACTGTAAACATCACAATCACACACATTATAAACAGTACAATCACACACGCTTTAAACATTACAATCACACACACACACACACACACACACACACACACACACACACACACACACACACACACACACACACACTGTCAACAATACAATCACACACACTATAAACAGGACAATCACACACACACCATAAACAGTACAATCGCACACACTGTAAACAGTATAATCAAACACACTGCAAAGAGTACAATCACACACACCGTAAACAGTACAATCACACACTGTAAACAGTACAATCACACACATTGTAAACAGCACAATTGATTGAATGCAAGTGACGTCACAGCCAGCGTCGTTGCGCGCGTCGTCTGCAGTCGGCCATTTTGTGCAGTAGACACATCGAACACTAATAACAGCTAAGTTAGAACTCGGCGAAATTGTGCCTGGATGCTCAATTTTCGGATGTGATAATAGGCCAGAGGAACAGATAATGTCCCCAAATATGTAATAGTGAGATATTTTCGTACACCTCGGCTCTCCGTTTATCAATGAATCAATGAATCTTTTCTTTTACAACGGTGAAAATATTAACAGTCAGCGACTACGGTCATTTTCAGTACCTGCCGTTGCTACAACTACGACTAAGTACAAAATGTACATGAAACAGGGACATCAAAGCACAGTGATACAAAATATATAGTCCACTAAACACAAACATACACGCATTCGTGCGCGCGCGTCCACACACAAACACAAACACGCGCGCACATACACATGATTGTTAGAATATACACGTATTTTCGTGCGTCTACGTATAACTAGATATTGTTATTTGAGTGATGTCACGTATCTATAAAGACTTGTCTTGAAACGAGACAAGATGAGGAAAGTTGAGCGAAGAGAGAAGACGACCATCGCCCGATATCCGGCACGGCAGATGTACTAGACTGACTAGATGCACAACATGATGTAAATTAAAACAGGTTTAACATAAAAAATCTTCTATATAAAAGATGATTTAGAACATTTTCAAAACTGCGGCACGACACGCTTATAAAAACAGTTAGAAATTGTTGTTTATTCCCTTCTACCGCTGTATGGCATCGATTAAATAGAGTGGAGAGGGGGGTTCCCGAACTCTTCATTTCGCAAAGAAACATCCTTATAAAAGAGTATGACAAAAGTTGACAACGCTGAATTGTTGTCTTGAAATAATATCTAGGTACCAGTGGAAACGAAAATCAGACATGGACCGCAAACGTTTTCTTCCAGTGGGAATTCATCATGATTATTTTTTAGAAATAAAAGAAATAAGTATGAAAGAATAAGACAGGCTAGCCAGCCATTATGAAGACCAGTGACGCGAATAAACAAACAGAAAGAGCAAATCGATAAATATACAAAGAAAAAGTAAATAAATACAAAATAAACTAAATAATAAATAAAATAAACAAATAACACCGCGGAGAAGGGGCGGGGGGTTGAACCCGCGTCGGTGACGGCAACGGTCAAATCCTGCATGTGATTCTAAGTCTGCATGCGGGCAATACAACCCACTGAGCTATGGGGAAATATGAATAAACTGAGGTTATTATAATTATATGCAAATCACGATGTTGTTAGTGTCTATCGGCTATGATTGCTTTGGGCTGGTGCAATGATTTAGCGTCGGAAGACAGATTCCTTCATAACTGTGTACTCGGTATGGCCCCAAATCACTTGTTCTGTTGGAGTCACGGAGATCGCCTCAGTTTCACCGACATTAAATTCAATGTGACCTCCAATCTCTCCAAAAATGCAGCGGTTTTAATTCTAGTTATGTAGTTCTTGGACGTCTTTATCTTGTAAAAACCGTCCAAGTTCACGATCGTTACTCGTTACCGAGGCCACCTCTGCTGCACAAAATGGCGGCTGCAGCAGACGAACCCAGTTGCGTATCACGTGATAGCCTCGTCTTGCATTCAATCAATTGCACATGCTATAGTTTAATCACATACACTGTAAACAGCACAATCACACACACTGTAAACAGTACAATCACACACTGTAAACAGTATGGCTACACCCAGAAGGGGGTTAACTCATCCAAGGCGCCCAGCATTAATAACTGCAGAAGAGTCGGATTGCGTTACCCCCGGCAACGCTACACAACACTTTCGCAGTTATTGATGCGCGGCGCCATGAACGAGTTAATATCCACATACTGACTTCATACTCGTGAGATTTCACTGCCGTGTTCCGGATGAGGTGAGCCGTCGTCAGATTTACACTGTATTCAACGTTTTTGTAGCTGCGACTAGCGGGGTCCTCTGTGACGACGCCAAGACCTCTGTAGCTGAACATTGTGACAATTTTTTTTATCTTGACCTGCACACACACACACACACACACACACACACACACACACACACACACACACACACACACACACACTATCTATACCATAAACAGGTCAAAGATAGTAGGCAGCTGTGTTTTTTGTAGTAAGGAAGACAGTAGGTTGTGTCCCTTTATAGTAAGGCCTTTCACGCTTCACAAACGGACGGTCTGACCGGATCGCCAGGCTCACTGCGGCATGCGTCCTCTAAACAGTGTACACGTCGTACTGTTAACACAGGAGAAGTACCTCACACTGGACATGTACATCAGGCAACTCCTCAAGAGCAAGAGGCGTAGATTCTCATGAGCCCCTGCAGTTGCAGTACTATACTGGTGCAGTTGTAGTACTATACTGGTGCAGCTGCAGTACTGGTGCAGGTGCAATACTATACTGGTGCAGTTGCAGTGCTATACTGGTGCAGTTGCAGTACTATTCTGGTGCAGGTGCAGTACTATACTGGTGCAGTTGCAGTACTATACTGGTGCAGTTGCAGTACTATACTGGTGCAGTTGCAGGGGCTCATGAGAATATACGCCTCTTGTCGAGGGAGCAGGCTGGCAAAATCTCACTGAATGTATGAAGTTCGTGCAGTTTTTTACCTACTGCTGATTTAGTATTAGCCATGGAGGATTAGAGGACTTTGACACAAACACACTATTATTTACGTCTGTGTGAATGAAAACTTGCTTAAGTTTGTTTTTTTCGGATGACTGTAACTGAACCGGGGTTCACTTTATGCTTTAGATGTGTTCCCTTTAAAAAAAATATTTTACTGATGAACAGAGCTCTAAGACAGTAATGTACTAAATAAGCACATACAATATCAATATCAGCATCGTCTGTTGACTTGTAGTGCTGACCCGGGAGAAACAACCTAACGAAATCACCAGGAAAACAGCAGCAAAGACAGTGTCACAAACATTAAGTAAATATTGTCGCAAATAACCCTACACTCATAATCTGTTGGTTTTTATCCAGTTTATAAGTCTTTGTAAAAGTCAATGTATAAGTCTTTGTATAGTTTTCGCATTGTTTTAAACATATGGTCTGCAGTTGTTGTTTTTTTAATAAATTACAGTAAAGTACGTCAATGCATAAGTCTTTGTATAGTTTTCGCATTGTTTTAAACATTATGGTCTGCAGCCTTTGTTTTTTTTTTTAAATAAAGTACAGTAATTAAACATTTTATTTTACAAAAATAAAATAATATTAGACGAATATGGCACCACAGCAATCATTTAAGGACGTGGACTGACCTCATCAGACCAGGGTTACTTACCTCATACAGTCTGTTGACGACCATCGGTTCACACGAAACAACAATAGCGTAATTAAAGTCCCCTCGTCTCTCTGCCGTTTGCCCGTCATTGCTGAGTGTGATGTTCTTTCCATGGTTTGTGTGGAAACGCAGGACAACCGGCTGGGGCTGAAGTATTAAGTACAGTGTTTAAGTGCATGACCGTGTCAAGGTCCCATCATTCTACAAACACAATCTTAAAGGCAATATACTTCCGCGGGGAACTGCTTGAAACAGCCGTGTATTGCGGTATTTCATTACAGACTAAGTCCATTTGAACACCACAGGCACCCATTTCCCTCCAGACAACGTGACATCTGAACACTGTACAAAAACTTAGTTCGTCTCGACGCATAATCATCGTCATCTAAAAATAGATTAGCTGCAGACGACACAGATACGGTTATAGTTTCGGCTGCTACAGACATGCGCATTGAATACACTAAATATGGCAAGTCACAGGTCACATTACATAGTCAAATTTGGCCAGTTGAGGCAGTGCAAGGACCGGTGTTTTTAAAAATAATTTTTGCCTTGTTTGAAATGTTGTAGTAGGGCTGAATGTTAGAATTTGCTGGAAATTTCTGGTTACATGAGAGGAGACATGTTTGGTGCTTTGATTCATACCATCCTGAGCTTATCCAGTGGACAATTGTGGGCCTATGTTGAGTTCCGTTGACGTAGTGATTTGAGGGGCACGCTGATTTCAGCTGTGCTTGGGTGTGGGGTTGGTAAGGAATCGGGTTCATAGCCAAGAAATGAGACTGTCAATGTGCTGTTTTTATTGTTATTTTGTGCATGGCAAATGTGCAGCTGGTGGGCAGTAGTGTTTTTTAGGGGATTGAAATATTAGGGGATGCCTGGGAGTGACTATGGCTAAGAGACTGTACGGAAACAGCACTGTGTACCGGGACCCACAGTGATTCGGTCAAGCAGACGCTTCTTTGGCGGTGTACCTTCAAAAGTGATTGTAC
This sequence comes from Semisulcospira habei, assembly GCA_036245525.1. Lineage (NCBI taxonomy): Eukaryota > Metazoa > Mollusca > Gastropoda > Semisulcospiridae > Semisulcospira > Semisulcospira habei. The sequence goes on along the minus strand of BTPG01000007.1, from coordinate 16,042,401 downwards.
AACTACAATGACATTTCCTTGCAAGGAATCAGCTTGGTGACTGATACAGAGCCTAGCAAACGGAAGTTAGCAGTAGCGTCAGAGATTTGAAATACTACGCCAGACTTTAAGTAATCCAGACCAAAAGGTGACTGCCAAGCGTGTGAAATGCAAAGAAGTACCCAACGGAGAAAGAAACACGCTTAGAAAAAACGGTACTACACAATTTATTAATATTTCGGGTTGCCACATTCCTTCTGCATATGAAGATAAGTAGCGGCTAATGTCTCTGTTTGTTTGTCTATTTTGACAAAGGGTATTTACCCGAAATATTAATAAATTGTGTTGTACCGTTTTTTCTAAGCGTGTTTCTTTCTCCGTTGGGTACTTCTTTACGCCAGACTTTGACAGGTCTGGTGTGAGATCCGTGCCGAGTCAGGAGGCAAGACCGATTCGAGGAGAGGAGAAAAATTAAGTTCCTGGCCGGTGAGATCGAGTGAGACTAACGCAGAGATGAAAACAAGGCTACGTTTCGACTTGTAACTACTAATTCATGGTTATGGTCCCAATGGCACTAATGTGAGCGGGGACTAGTATTTTGGCTTAATTTCTTAGAGGAATTTTTTTTTTAACGAATATAATTTAGTTAGAAAAGCTGCCATACCATGCGTTTGATTAATTTTAAAAAGGTCCATGGCCGGTCTCGACCAACAACGGTCCTTATTTCTAATAAGAAGGTTTGTTTGTTTATTTTATCAATGTTATATATTGTTAAAATCAAGGTTAAAATTCAGGACCACCATTGTAAAAACAAGTTAAAAGGTTAAAAATTTATGATGATAAAAGATATGTACAACGTCAGATATGTGGCAGCGGGTAGTTGAGCGAGCGAGGGGGTTGCAACTAGGCAGGCCGGCGACAGCGCCGGGCGCTTCGCCAGAAACTAAGCGCGCAGTGCACATGCACAGAAAGATTGGAATGTGCGCGAAAGTCGGTCCGCAGAGCGTTTTAGAGAAACGTGGACTACACACGGTTGTTGATGAAAAGTGGTGGATATCAACAGGGAGGAGGGTAAATATTATTACTTTTTTTCGTTATCAAGTCATATATGATGTTAGGATCGAGGAAGAGTACCGAAAACGCGCGCATCTAATCAGATCATCGTAGCTAGACAGCGAGATTTCAGTACCGTACTGACTATAGTAATAGTGTCAAAGTTAGCCAATTCTAAAATAGAGTAAATACCTGTTGCGTCCGGATGTGAGTTTCTGATCCCATCGCACTGTGCGGCAAAGGCTCCACACTGCAACATCGCATGATCAGGGGTGAAGTCCTCGCCGCAAAGGCAGACGGGGCCAGACCATCGGACCCTCTAGCTATTTGTGCATAGACGGTTAATAGTCTCTGCCGAAGTAGGTAGATTATGAATAGGGTGGCTTTTCTTTAAGCGATAGGCAAGGACGCCCGGGTACTCACGTACAAGGGATTTGTTTCTGCTAAATAATTATCATTTATTTGCTTTTTTAAGTTTGGTTTGCATTTCTTTTACAGACAAAGAAAGACGGATGGGTTGGGTGGGAGCCCAGGCTGTTTGCAGCGCCCATTCGGGCGGCTCTATCTGCAGTTTCGTTACCTAGGATGCCAACATGTGAAGGAATCCACTGAAGAGCAGTTTCGATACCTCTACTGGTTAGTTGATGGATTATCATATTTATTTCCATAACAGTATCTGGACGTGCAGATTTATCTTTTAATTTGATACTCTGTAAGGCCGCTTTAGAGTCGGTGCAGATAAGGAACTGGTACAGCTGCAGTGGAAGAGCTAAAACATGGTTTAAAGCCATAAAAATGGTGGTGAGCTCTGCCGTGCATATGGACCAGTCCTCACCTAAGCTGTAATTAGAAGTTTTTCCCAAAGAGGGGATAAATATACGGCATCCCACACCGCCGGTATCATAAATAGATCCGTCGGTGAAGGCAATAAGGGCATGGGAGAACTTAGATTCTAAGTATTCTACAGTAGTTACTTTTTGTAAATGTTGGTCACTTTTTTTAGTGATGTTGGGGATTTTTGTTTGATAGTGGCCGTGAGAAGAGTCCAAGGAGGAAAAGGCGGAGGAAGTAGGGGTTGAATTTTGTGAGGAACTATCTTGGTCTGATTACAAAGTTCCTGAATAGCTGTGGTGAGTAATCCTTCGCCGTTTCGTTTTGTGTAATATTGGGATTTTGATTAACGGGCTCAAATTTTAATTCATTATAGTAGGTCTGTTGTGCACTATTTTGAGTTACAAAGATACGACTTACATATGTAGCACAGGATTTGAGTCTATAGTAGTGAAGAGGGAGAATATTTGCTACAGCATAAACTGCCTTATTTGACGCATGTAGGGAGGGGGGGGGGGGGGTGCCTAGGATGCACTTCAAAGAGCGCATCTCTGCGTATTCCAGAGTTATTAAAGAATGTTTAGAGGCCGAGAAAAAACATTCGGCTCCATAATTCAAGTTGGATCGTACCAGTGCGTGGTGCAGGTGCAGTAATAACTTCGTGTTTCTGCCCCATGACTCATATTTTAAGATTTTAATCAAGTTGGTTGCTTTTTTAGCTTTAGAAATAAGGTTGTTTATGTGAAGAGTCCAGTTTAAAGTGGGAGTAAAGAGTACTCCTAAAACTTTGATTTGGTTCGAGGGATTTAGGGGATATCTTATGCCGTGAGTACTTACAGTGAACTAGAAATTTGATTTAGTTTTTGATGGACTAAAAAAATATCAACTGAGTTTTTTTCTGGGGCCAGTTCAAATCCATTTCCTCGAGGTATTTTTGCACTGCGTCTATAGCTCTCTGGAATGCTTTAGCTTTGTTATATGGTATTTCTCTATGCCCTTTTGCTGGGCTTTTAGTCTTGACAGGGTTCCAGATGGCAATGTCATCTGCGAATTGGGATAGTTTTAGGGTCGAATTTGTTATTTTATCCAGTTTTTATTTCAAAAAAGGAGGGAGGTCAGCCATCATGATGTTAAATAGTGTCGGGGCAAGGCAGGGGCCTTGAGGTACCCCGCAGTCTATTTTATGCGTTTTAGAGAGGGCATGTTTAAACTTAACCTGTATTGTCTTTGTAAGAATTTTTTTAAGTAGATATAGATATTCCCTGTAAGTCCTAATATTTTATATTCGAGCAATAATTTTCTATGCCATACGAAGAAGCAGGCCATGACTTTCTGTTTTTTCTTAAATGCTTGCTTAATCGAAGAGGAGAGGGTATAGCGTTGATCAGAGGTAGATCTGTGTTTTCGGAAGCCAGCTTGTACTATTGGGACAACCCCATTCTGCTCCAAGTGGTAATCTAAGCGATTTTTAAGTAGCTTTTTAAGTAGCTTTTCGAATACTTTACTTAGATGGGAAGTTAGGGTTATGGGCCTATTGGAGCTGGGAAAGTTTCTTGGTTTTTTAGGTTTTGGAATTGGATTAACAATACCATGCTGCCAGGCCGCGGGTAATGAGCCCTCGCTGATGCATTTATCAAAAAGTTGGAGAAGAAAACTCCTTGGGGGGAGGTGTCTTAGCATTGAATAGGTGATTTCTTCTAATCCTGGCGAGGTTTTGTTGATTTTTATTTGATTAAGCACGGTTTCTATTTTTGCTTTGGTATAGGGGAGGTTGATTAAAGTAGTGGTTTACTTGAAATTCTACTTTAATTTCTTCAGAGACTCAATAATTGTTTGCTGTGGCATGAAGGTTATTCGTGGTACTAATGGCGGCAAAGTTTTCTGCCATTAGTTCAGCTTTTGCTTGATCTGTGGAATATTTGAGTCCGTTTTTACCAGTGGAACTGGGGAGGGATTGTAATTATTCTTTTATTGTTTAATTATCTTCCATGCTTTAGTGGTATCAGTAGGAGACTGGATTTCGGCCTGGATTTGCTGGTTTAGATATTTTAGTTTAGCCAAGGCTGTGATTTTATTGCATTTGATATTTGCAAACTTCATGGCTAAATGATTAGAGGGAATTCTGTGCTTTTTCCATTTATTATAAGTATGTTTCTTTTCTCTTACAGCGTTGGCACAGTCCATTAGTTCCCCTGTCCCTCAAGCGGCAGGTGAACTAATGGCTTGATGTTCTAGCCTTATTTTGATGTAGGTGGCAGTATGTATGAGGTCGTTAATTTTTTTTTTCAACTCTGTAATGGGAGGATAATGATAACCAGAAATGCATGGTAATTTAGTTTTAATAGTGTTTGGAGATTGTAGGCAAATTATTTGTGGATTAAATTCTTTTAAATAGTTATTTAAATAATGAATATTTCGGGAAATAGTTCGACAATTCCATTGAAGGATTTTTAGACTAGGTTTGGTATCGTACTTTAGTGAAGAAGAGAATCATTACTGGGAAGGTTAGGTTTCATTTGAGTTGGAAAAGAGGGGGAACAAGATAGTTATAATCAATTGGTTAAACTGTAGTGTGGCCATCATTATCTCTTGAGAGCTCCTGTCGGAAATCACAGCAATTACGGTCTGTGTTTGCCTTTGGATATCTCTGATCATGAAAGTTTTAGGTTTTTCTTGGTGTTTCCCGCGGAGGTCTGAGGGCCGCTGAACTGCAGTTGTCTGCGGCTGTGTGAAAGAGAAGTCTCCTCGACCACCATAGGTGAGGGAGGAGGTGGCAGGGGGGGGGGAGATTTATCAAGGGGAGGGGGTGGGGGTGGGAATTGATTTAGGTTTTTGTTGTGGAATATTCATCAGGGTCGCATCATGATAGGAGCGGATCTGAGTGGTGGGTCTAGCCGCATTAGAGTTAGTGTTGGTGGTTACTTGGGATGCAGTTGGTTTCAGAACTGCAGCATTTTGATTCCTCCTTGGGGGGGGGGGGGGGAGGGGTGCTATTTTGGGTGGGACGGCAGAAGTCCGGGCCGTAACATCCAGATCTCTTTGGAGTTGAATTTCAGAAACGGATCGTCTTGTTTTTTAGTTTGGATTATGGTTTGGATTTGGGCTCTCCTCACGGCCTCTTGGTAAGGAATGTAATTTTGGTTCCTGATACGGTTTGCTTAACGGAACAAAACAATTTTAGGACATTTTTTGTATACGGAACTGTGGGAGCCCCCACAGTTGACGCATTTGGGGGAAGCACTGTCCGGGCGGGCAGGCAGCCCGAGAATGCTCGTGGCTGCCACACCTGACGCAGACAGCGTGTTTTGCTCTGCACGTTCCATCAGTATGCCCCAACCTGCAGCACTTGGTGCAATGTGATGCAGGAGGGGCATACAGCTCGACCGGCATCAGGTGCACACCTATTTTGATTTTAAGGGGCAGTTTAGTGAGGTCATAGAATCGATCTTAACTGCTCTCGACTGAGTGTTGTCTGTGTTGGTCATCCTAGTAGTTGTGGGTTGAAAGCCTTGGGCTATAAGTGGTTTTTGGATTTGGTTAAGGTCTTCGGCGAGGGGGACGCCGTGCACCACCCCCACCACCCTAGGGGTGGGAATGGTGCACTCGATGTCCGCCCCTCCTATGTTTCTTTTACTAGCTAACAGTTTTTGTGAGCGGGGATTTGGGCAGGAGATTTGGGCATTTCTTCTCTTCCTTGATGGAGTATCTAAATTCTGAGTGTTGACCGGTGGGGAATCAGGTCCCTCAACGATCTCGGCCTGGGCCCGACCAGGGAGGCCATACAGTTAGCCTTCGTGCGGGCCAGATTAGAATTACGGTATTTATAATGCGCTTATCTTATAATAATTATAACTCTAAGCGCGCACTCACAACTCGCACACGCATGCGTACGCTTTAGACAATGACTCACGTAACACAAATAGTGAAGATACATTCATCATCATCAGTCCCTTGCCCGAACTGGGCGTTGGGGGGACTGAAAGGCAGCAGCAACAGACAGTGCTCTCCACTGAGTTCTATTTTGGGCGGTGGCAAGCAAGTCTGGCATCTCGAGATTACAATAAGAACGGCTTAAATGGTATCTTAAAAATAAGCTTAAATGCTGGATAAAAGGAAACTAGAATCAAAAGGTCTAGCTAGATTTCCACGAAGAAAAATTTGACCAAGTTTGCCGACCCAAAGTGAGCTCCTACTGGCGAGGTAAGTCAGTTCAGTTGGATGTAGATAAAAGCTGAGTCCTGAAAAGGACTAAATAGCTCTAGTAGAGAGCTAGCAACAGCTTGTGGCGGAGTAGAAGGCAGTAGGTAGTTAAAGTTGAGGTAGTAGTGGTGCTAGTGGGCTGGCTGGAGAGAAGGCGACGTAGCGGCGAGCGTAGTGGTAGCTGGAGTACTGAGTAAAATCAAGATGGCGGCTGGCTGTGGATGGTAAGAGGCAGTGCGAACCGTGTCTAAGGCAAGCGAGCTGTGACCAAGTGCGTCTGTCAGCGACAAGGCATCAGCGTCAATGAGGAGATGATCGATTACTTTCCCTGCTCACGCCAAAAGGCGTATGAGGGACGATCGGGTTTGAGGAGAATCCAGAGGTAGGCAAGCGAATGAACACTCGAACCCGCCCTAGGAAAGCCCGGGGGACGGGAGAGGAGGACGATCCGCCTTCGTCACTCCCGCCCCACAGGGGGCCCGGGAGTACACAATCAATCGCTCGGACCGCGCCGGAAGCCCCCGGGGTTGGGGGGGGGGAGGGGGAGGGGGGAAGGGAGAGATGAAGACCCAGGTAGCAAGAAAGCCAACAGCGCAAGGGCTGCGTCCCTATAGAATATATGGATATCCCGTACGTTTGGGCTGGCGGCAACAGGGCCGGGAAGCCGGCGGGGATAGTGGCTAGCTGAATGTTAGCATGCTTTGATTTGGAGGAGGTGACCAGTAGCACCAGGGCCGCGGTCATCTACTATCTTTAGAGATCATGCACTGAGGTCGAGGGCACACAGGCCGTTCAGAGCAACCAACAACAACGGTCCTTGAAGAAGAAATACCGTATGTTTTATTTTTATCAATGTTAAAATTGTAAGGTAAAAGGACCAGATATACATCTAAACTACTAGGAGAAAGAGGAACAGGAAATATATACACGTTAAATTGAGTTAAGAAGTGGTAAGTGTGAGTTAAATATCTAAAAGTTCCTACGATGTAGGCATGAAAGTCCTGGGATTAAGAATAGGATAAAAGTTTGAAATTTAATTTTAAAACTAAAAAGAAGACTCTCGTAGCGCTGCAGGGTGGATGAGATGCGCTGAGCGCGTGATTATGCTAGCAGTGGAGTCAGCTATACAAGTTAAAACCTGAAAAGAGACATAGTAAAATAGATGTTAAAACAACAACACGGCAACCACAGAAAAAGAAAAAAAAGGAGTTCACATATTGTGGGGCCAAAGATTCTTTTAATTAGGTAAATAGTCGCGGTTAAAATAGATATATGAATTTAATAAGGGTCGAAATTAAATAAATGTTTAAGATCCTAGGTCTGACCTGCTGCATCACTGTTTTAGATCAGCTGTGTGAATTTTACACGCTGTATCTGCTGATCCTACAGCCTACAGACAGGCCATTTAGACCATAGGATAAATTCATTATTGAGAGCGAGTTAAAAACAAGGTAGTAGCTCAATTGAGTTAGTTCTTGGGGGTCACGTCAGATTGATTATAAAAAAATACATACATATATACATACTCACATACATGCATATATTATATTTACCTATATAGTCTATTAGCAAATATCGAGTGGGGTGAAAGGAGGAAAGTAATTATTAAAATAGTTGGCTCAGGGACAGCATGCCAGTGGGAAGCATATATGGGTCAAACTAGGCTTATAGCAGAACACACGGCACATGGAGGGAGGCCAGAGCAGAAGTTAGAGGATTGCACGAAGCCTGTGTGAAGAGCGAAACAGGGGGATTTGTAAGAATGCTTGCGGGCTCATAAAAAAACCCGATATGTACCAGGAGACGACAGCCTAGATCAGGGGCGCCAGCCGTGGACTCCTCGTGGCAGAGATAATTAGGCTAATCACGGTTTGAGGATCAGAATGTAATAATAAAGTCGGTAGAGAATTAGCATCAGGAAATTTTCTTCTAAGGTCAGCACAGTCTTCAGTGAAATATGGACATACGAGGAGAGCGTGCTGTGGGTCGAAATCCTCGCCGCATATGCAAGTGGGGTGGGAGAACTTCTCGCGCCAGCTATTGGTGAAGAGTCTATGTATGACCGAGTTTGTGAAGGGGGAAATGCTGTGGGATGGCCATTTTTTAGCAGAAAAGATTGGGATAGCTGGAAATTTGTCGGCCAGAAGGCTAAGTCTAGTGGAAAGAATCGTTTTAATGGTTGTTTTAATTTTAGCTTTGAGTTCCGAAGTGGCGGGGGCTAAGGGTATTAAGGTGGAACCGGGGGCTCCAGAAGCGCCAAGTTTAGCCGCCTTGTCCGCGAGATCGTTATCCGGGATATCCACGTGGGACCATCCACTGGACTAGAACGGTATCGATCCCGCGGGCAAGGAGTTGATGAATTGTGTATTTAATTTCGATGGTTATTTCTGGGCGCGATATAGTGTGACTAGAAATGATGGCCCATATGGCCGCTTGGGAATCAGAGCAGATAAGAATTTGGTAAACCTGGAGAGCAAGAGCCAGCAAGTGTTGAAGGGCCAGAGAGATGGCCACTAGCTCTGCTGTGTAAATGCAACAGTCGGAGCTGAGTGTAAAGCGAGCAGTTTTGTTTGAAGTAGGAATAACATAGTCTCCTCCAACCTGGTTCTCTTTTAGTTTAGAACCGTCGGTAAAGACTTTGATAGCACTTGGTTACTTAAGACTAAGGTATTCCATAGTGCATGCCTTCTGTAGAGACGGTAAGTCTTTTTTACTTACATTTGGAATTTCTGTAATAACTTTAACAGGGTGGAGAGTCCAGGGGGGCTTGGGAGGAAGAGGAATGGGAATAACTAACTGTGGGGAGATTTTAGCGAGAGAAAAGACTTCCTTAGTATACCCTGGAAGGGTAAGTAATTGGTTTATATTATGAGGAGAGTCTTCTCGTATTTCTTTATTATACATGTCTAAAGCATTATTTTCAGTCAGATGAAGTCTGATGGTATACAGAGAACATATTTTTTACGGTGTAGATCTAGGGGGAGCAGACCTGCTTGGGTATTATGTAGCCATATTAATGGCGTGGTAGGGAAGACCTAGGATATATTTTAGAGATCGCATTTCAGTACTCTCTAATTTTCTTAAAGCGGAGATAGGGGCAGCAAAGAAGCACTCTTGCCCATATGTAAGATTGGACCGGACTAAGGCATGATGAAGATGCAGAAGAAGAGATATGTTACCACCCCAAGTTTGGGATTTGATAGTTTTAATAAGATTAAGAGCACGCATTGTTTTTAGGATTAGATTATTAAAGTGCGGGGTCCAGCAAAGGGTGGAGGAGAAAATAACCCCTAGGAATTTAATAGTGGATGAAAAAGGAAGAAGATGGGGCATAGTAGTTCCACCGCTTTTTACCGTAATTTTAAGTTTGTTTCGGATAGCACGCTGAGAAAAGAGAATAAGCTGGGTTTTTATCAATAGAGAATTCGAATCCGTTGGCAGACATATAGTCTTGAATTAAATTAATACTGCGTTGGAATGCTCTAGTGATATAGGATACTTTTTTTCACTGATGTTGGTTTTATTTTTTATTTTGATAGGTTGCCAGATGGCAATATCATCAGCGTATTGCGAGAGCGAAATAGGACGGTCCTTAGCATGGTCGATTAGATGGGATTTCCTAAGTAAAGAGGGGAGGTCGGCTAGCATTATGTTGAACAATGTGGGCGCCAGGCATGTGCCTTGAGGGACGCCGCAGTCTGTAGTATAGGTTTTAGAGTAAGAATTGTTGACTCTAGCTTGCAGAGAGCGGGAAAGAACTTTTTTTTTATAAAAAGGTAAAAGTGTCCAGAGAGTCCAATGTTCTTCAATTTTGACAGCAATTTTTTGTGCCATACGACGTCGAAAGCTCTCTTGACGTCGAAAAAACAGGCTAGGACTTTTCGTTTTTGTTGAAAGGCGGTTTTTTTTTATTGAAGCAGAGAGATTATAGAGTTGGTCTGTGCAAGAACGATATTTTCGAAAGCCAACCTGGCAGGCAGGAATAAAAAAAACTTTCTCTAGGTAGTATTCCCGTCGGGTCTTAACTAATTTCTCCATGATCTTACTCATCTGAGACGTGAGAGTGATGGGTCGGAAAGAACTGACTTGATTTTTCGGTTTATGGGGTTTAAGAATGGGAAATGACGATTCCGTGTTGCCAAGTAGAGGGGAAGGAATCGGTCTCATAGCAAGTATTAAAGAGGTTAAGTAGTGATTGCTTCTCTTCGGTGGGGAGTTGCTTTAGAAGCGGGTAAGAAACATTATCAGGACCGGGGGCAGATTTGATATTTTTAATATTATTCAGGGCAGCATTTAATTCGTCCATGGTGAATGGGAGGTTTATGGGAAGTTCATTGTCCGGAGGGGGAGTCACAAAGTCAGGTTTTTGTTCCTCCACAAGACGGAAATTTTTATTCAGGTCGGGTAAATTATGGGTGGAGCTAATACCGGTGAAGGTTGAGGCAAAAAGTTCAGCCTTGTCGGTATCAGAGTTTATTATCTGTCCAAGGTGGAGAAGAGGGACAGGAAAGGGATGGTATTTATTTTTTATTTTCCTTACTAATTTCCAGGCTTTAGAAAGATGAATGGGATTATGGATCTCTTCTTGGATTTTGCTTGGAGAATATTTAATTTAGCAATAGCGCTGGTTTTATTACAGGTTATGTTAGCTAATTTCATGGCCTGGAAGGTATGTTGGTTCCTATTTTTTTCCAGGCCTTGTACGTACTTTTTTATTTTTGACTGCAACCTTGCAGTCGTCCGACCACCAGGGGTTTATGGGTCTGCCAGAGGGGGCACCCTTATTACGGGGAATGGCTAGGTCGGCGGCGGACAGTAAAGGATTGGTGAAGTCTTTGCATAGAGCATTAACATTATGATCACTAGGAATTTTCTGATTACATTTAATATATTGTCTGTATTTATCCCAATCCGCTTTATCAAATTGGTATTTAGGGGTAGAAGGGGGATTTTTTATGGATTATTGGGGAGTGTCCTTCGAGTTGGATGATTATAGGGAGATGGTCACTACCGAGGGGATCATTTAACAGGGACCATATCAGGTCAATATAGAGGTTAGGAGAAGATAGAGTTAAATCTACGGCTGAGGGATGTTGATTGTCAATATCCGGAATTCTGGTGAATTGTCTATCATTAAGTAATATAAGATTGGAATTCATTATGGATTCGGCTTGTTTAGAGTCTACAGAGGGGCGATTAGTGTTATTATACCACATATGATGGTGGAGATTGAAATCTCCAGTTACTATCCAATTATCTTTATCGAGAGTTTCCATCCACGTTAAGCCGTTTGGGTGGGTGGATTTTGGAGCATAATTATTAATAATTTATATAGTGTTCGTAGCGATTTTAACATTAATGGAGTTGCGGTAGATGGGGCATTGTGGATGAAGGGGGACGGGGGTAAGTAGGGGTTCATGTTGCACTCCAAGCAAAATATAAGTAGCTGTGAAAATCTTACTCTTATAATCATTATTTTTTTCGGTTATGGGGGATAATAATATCCGTTAATATTTGGGAGATTTGACTTAATATAATTAGGTGATTGAAGACATAAGACGTGACATACCTGGTTATTTAGATGTTGAGTCAAATAAGGCAGATTTCTGTTAATGGATCTGCAATTCCAATGAAGGATATTAAGCTTATTGTTAGAGGAAGAGACGGGTTTAGCCATAACAATAGAAAGAAAGAAGCTAGACAGAAAGAGGAAGCCCAGCGCCGCCAGAGTATGACTCGTGGGAGACATTTCTAGCGGGGCATGGGACCAATGGAAGCCTCTCCCTGGGAGGGGGGGGGGGGTTGGTATCCTGAAGGGAAACGATCATACTAATAATGAGCTGATTAAAGCCCATTGTTACGATTGTGGTTGTGTTGTTCTGTGAGAGCATGCATGTGTTAATCGTAGGAAATGATCCGATATTTATTTGAGCTATCATGGTTACGTATCACGTACCTTTTCAGTGAGATTCTCTATTGTTCGCGCAGATAGCGGAATTGGTTTTGTTGTGGTGCACTAAGTTTAGTCCGGAAGCTTCTAGCAAAGTCGCACGGAGAATAGCGGTAGTAAAGCTGATCTATTTTTAGTCACAGTTGTTTTCTGTGAGCGTAAAATTAGCGGCCGTTCTTTGCGTGTTATGAAAGGTCGTGAACGGTCTCTCATACTGTTGCATGACGTCATTACACACTAGGATTTGGGGCTGAACTGAGCAGTCAAATTTTTGTAGACTATTGTAGTTATTCTAGAAAGTTCACTTTTTGTATTAATATTTATGAGTTTCAGTTACGTGTTCCGTTCTGATTGGGTGCGTTGTGTAAATTCATTAGATTTTTCTGGAAAGTCGTTTAACTATAAAAGTTGGTGCTAGGAAGCACGTGTCGTACATTATCATGCAGTGTCAGTTGTAGGGACACACAGTTTATCGTAGGTACGTGGCCCGTATAGGGTGTACATTGTGAGAGACGCAGCGTAACGGTGGTGTACGTCGTATGAGAAACATTGTGTCGCCAATGTTGACATTTGCAGAAGAGACATTGTATCCGTGTTGGTGCATTTAGGAATGCATTGTGTGGAGATCGCATCGCTGAATTAAAATATTGTTGGAACTGTTACTCCAGTGTAGCCTACATCTTAAGCCACGTGTGACGGGTTGCAGCTGAACGAAGTTTATTTAAAAGAACCTTACGTGCGTGCGTCTGGTGTCTTTATCATACTACGACTACGACTTCTTCAACACGTAACATATTGGCACCTCCGACGGGACTTCTTCAGTTGGCTGAGTGGAAAGGGTAGCCGGAGAAAACAACCAGCAGTGAAACGCAGAGATGGCGACATCGGAGATGGAGACATTCCTGAAAATTGGAAAGGAATGTGAACTCGAAGGAGCTCAACTCCTCGAGTTCGTAAAGGAGAGAGAGGAGAAAGAAGAAAAGAAACGAGAGAGAGAAGAAAAGGAGAGACTGGAGAGAGAGGAGAAAGAAGAAAAGAAAGGGCGAGAGAGAGAAGAAAAGGAGAGACTGGAGAGAGAGGAGAAAGAAAGAAAAGAGACGAGAGAGAGAAGAAAAGGGGAGATTGGAGAGAGAAGAAAGCGCCAAAGAGCGTGAAATCAGGAAACTCGAAATTCAACGAGAAGAGGCAGAGAAACAGCGAAGTGAGGCAGAGAAACAACGAGAAGAGGAGCAAGAAGAGTCAGAGAGGCAACGTAAACACGAAATTTATCTAAAGCAGATGGAGATAGAAGCACAGAGCCAGAGAGCTACGGAAGCAACAACCTTAGCCAGCAGAGAGCAAACAGCCCGTGCGCCAAAGCTTCCACCTTTCGCAGAAAATTCAGATAAGATCTGCTTATCTGGAGCGATTCGAGCGCTTCGCAAGCAGTAACAACTGGAGACAAGAGACTTGGGCTATCAAGCTGAGTGCACTTCTAACTGGCAAAGCGCTTGAATTTTATACCCGTTTGCCAAGAGAAGAAGCCGAAGATTATACGCAGTTGAAAGACGCCCTGCTGAGACAGTACGAATTCACTGAAGAGGGTTACAGGCGACGATTTCGGAACTGCAAGCCTGAAGAAGGAGAAACACCCGGCCTATTCATTGAAAGAATCAGGAGCTACCTGGAGAAATGGATAGAGCTGGCTGGTTTAAACAAAGAGTGCCAGGACCTGTGTGACCTCATTATCAAAGAACAAGTCCTCAACGCATGTTCTAAGGACCTGGCCGCCCACCTCAGGGAGCAAAAAGACCAGTCCCTAAAAACCCTGGCCGACTTCGCTCAAAGATACCTGGACGCCCACAACATGAAGTTTCGGGTCCAGTAAGCCGCAGCGTGTGTCTGCACCAACAGAGGACATCCACAACGTCAGAGATACCCCAAAATGCAAGCCGGTGGAGAACTTGACATGTTTTCTCTGTGGAAAGAAAGGTCACAATGCGATATGGTGTCCTTCTAAAGATGTTCCCCGAGGCGATAACATAAGAAGATCCAACCAAGATCGCGGGATAGCAGGCAGAAGCAGTACCACGTCTCAACACAGAGCCGCCACTGTATTAGCCAATGATGTGACGTCATCTAGTGACTTTGAATCTGGAGAAACGCGAGTGACACCGGAGCTGATTGAATTTTTCAGAAAGAATGGACGTATCCCAGTAGGAGATAGGACTACATATTTACCAGTCTCAAACATCGCGCTGCCTGAGAATGAAGTGCCGAACATGCCGGTGGTGCAGGATTCGTCGGAAACACACCAGTGAGAGTGCTGAGAGACACTGGTTGTAGTTGCATCATCGTGAGAGTAACTAAAGACCAGAAGCTACAGGAGTGGACCACCCTCATTTTGGCCGACGGAACTGTGAGGATTATCCCCCTTGCCAATGTCAGCGTCGACACCCCGTACCTGAGAGGAAAGGTGAAGGTGCTATTTCGTAAAGACCCCTGTCTACGATCTTATCATCGGAAACATTGATGGTGCCAGAAACGCAGACGATCCAGATCCAGAGTGGAGATCTGAAACATGTGCTGTTACCACAAGAAGTCAAGCAAAGAAGAGTCACCAGACCATCCCTCTAAAAGTGGCGGACAATACGGAAGCAGCTGTGGTGAATAGGGAAAGGCTGGTGGAGCTACAGAAAGCCGACCCTACGCTTGACAAGTTCTGAGGTCAGACCGAGCCCGTAACGCGAAAGAGAAAAGATATAACCTTCGAGACCAGGAAAAATATCCTGTACCGGATATTCAACAGCAATGGAGATAAACCTGTACGTCAAGTAGTAGTTCCTGAACCTTTGAGGATGCAGGTGATGAAATTGGCCTATGATTCCATATTGGGAGGACACCTGGGAATTAGCAAGACCCTCGACAGAATCCGAGCCGTCTTCTACGGCCTGATATGGGAGGCGACGTCACCCGATTCTGCAGGTCATGGGACATATGCCAGAAAATAATCTCCAAGGGAAAGGTGCCCAAGGTTCCTCTAGAGAAAATGCCATTGATCGATATGCCTTTCAAGGCTGTAGACCTGGTGGGGCCATTATCTCCTCCAAGTGAAGATGGTCATCGCTACATTTTGACCCTGGTGGATTACGCTACACGTTATCCTGAGGCCATACCATTGAAGAAGATCGACACTTCAACAGTGGCAGAGGCGCTCGTCGACATGTTCAGCCGTTTGGGGATTCCTGAAGAGATCCTGAGTGACCTAGGTACTCAGTTCGTCTCCGACTGCATGGAGGAAGTCAACCGGTTATTGAGCATCCGACACCTTACTACCACCCCTTATCACTCCATGTGTAATGGACTGGTTGAAAAGTTTAATGGAACATTGAAGGCTATGCTGAAGAAACTGTGTGCTGAACAGCCAAGGTTGTAGCATAGATATATCAATGCCTTGCTCTTCGCATACCGTGAAGTTCCTCAGGATTCGACAGGGTTTTCCCCTTTTGAATTACTGTACGTTAGGACTGTAAGGGGTCCCATGCACATCCTGAAGGAGCTGTGGACCAAGTATATCAACGCGCCTGAGGTGAAGATCAGCTACCAGTACGTCTTCGACCTGAGAGAGAAGCTGGAAGATACCCTCAGGATGGCTCGAGAAGAACTAGGGAAGGCGCAGAACAAAGGGAAGCATTACTATGACCGTAAGGCGAAACCTCGACGATTCCAGCCAGGTGACCAGGTGTTGGTTCTTCTTCCTACCGACAACAACAAACTCCTGATGCAGTGGAAGGGACCCTACGTTGTCGACACAGTGGTTGGCATCAACGACTACAGAGTCAAGGTCAACAACAAGGTGAAGACTTACCATGCTAATCTGCTGAAGAAGTATATTGAGAGAGGTAGTCAAGACAAAACACAACTGGCGGCAACGGTGCGTCTTGCTGATGACGAAAGACTAGACAACGAGAACCCGTTTGACCTTAATGAACTCCGCCACAAGAAGGATGTAGAAGACATTCAGTTCGTTCAGAATCTGACCCAGACTCAACGAGAAGAGCTGGGCGTCCTGACTCAAGAGTTCAATCATCGGTTTACACTTGACCCAGGGACAACAGACACCATCCAGCACGAGGTTAATCTGACGTCAAATGAGCCAGTTCGCAGCAAACCTTATCGTCTTCCTTATGACACGAGGGAACAACTGAAAAAGGATATCAAGGAAATGCTGAGTCTGGAAGTCATCAGGGAGTCCAAGTCACCATATGCGTCCCCAGTTGTCATCGTGAAGAAACCAGATGGATCCAACCGGGTGTGTGTGGCCTACCGTAGACTCAATAAACTAACAATCTTCGCTCCTGAGCCTATGCCCACAGCAGAAGAACTGTTCCAGAAGGTCAGTGAAGACCGTTTATTCTCCAAAATGGACCTAAGCAAAGGGTATTGGCAAATCAAGGTTGCAGAAAAAGATATTCCCAAGACAGCCTTCGTCACACCCGACGGTCATTGGGAGTTCCTGAAGATGCCTTTTGGTATGGTGAACAGTGGCGCCACGTTGAAGAGAGGACTAAAAAAGATCATAGAAGATATGCAGAATGTGGTCTTTTACTGGGATGACATTTTGATCCATAACAAAACTTGGGGGGATCACCTCAAAACCCTCGGAGAACTGTTCCAAAGACTGTCAGATGCAAATTTCACCATACGTCCAAGCAAGTGTATTCTTGGGGCCGACAACATAGACTTCATCGTACACAAATTGAGCGAAGGTTTAAAGGGGCTACACGACGACAACGTGCAGAGGATCTGGGATGCCCCGCGACCTACGACCAAGACGCAAGTTCGCTCATTTATGGGCTTGGCGAACTACTACCGGGAGTTCATACCAAACTTTGCGGCAGTCACAGGACCTCTGACTGACTTGCTGAGGAAAGGACAACCTAACGTAGTGAAGTGGGAGGAAGCCCAAGAGCGAGCATTCCAGGTAGTTCGAGACATCCTAATCGAGAAGCCTGTTCTACACCTCCATGACCCGTTGAAAACTTTCTTCCTGAGAACAGACGCCTCCAACGAAGGAGTAGGTGCAGTCTTAATGCAAGAAGATAATGGAAAACTCCACCCAGTGAGCTACGCCAGCAACAAGTTGACCAGAGCTGAGGGAAACTACTCGACCATCGAGAAGGAGTGCCTAGCCATCATCTGGGTAGTAAGGCGGTTCGAACTGTACCTTCTGGGTGTGCCATTTGTTCTCCAAACGGACCATCAGCCCTTGAACTATTTAAACTCTGCAAAGTTTACAAATTCTCGTATTATGAGATGGGCGATGTTCTTGCAGAATTTTGACGTTAAACTACAGTCTATCAAGGGTTCGCAGAACTTTGGAGCGGATTACCTGAGCAGAACAGTTTAAAGAAACATTTCGGTGTTCATGACTGTTTAAAGGGACATGTCTTCGCTCATGACAGTTTAAAGGAACTGTGAGACGATTATTTTGATTTGATTTTGATGTGAAATTGTACTTGTTTAGGGTTCTGTGTAGATTAATACAGCCACAACCGTATATTTTTGAGATTTGAAAAGAAATTTTTGTGAAATTTCATTATAAAGAGGGGGGTAATGTTACGATTGTGGCTGTGTTGTTCTGTGAGAACATGCATGTGTTAATCGTAGGAAACGATCCGGTTACGTATCACGTACCTTTTCAATGAGATTCTCTATTGTTCGCGCAGATAGCGGAATTGGTTTTGTTGTAGTGCACTAAGTTTAGTCCGGAAGCTTCTAGCAAAGTTGCACGGAGAATAGCGGTAGTAAAGCTGATCTATTTTTAGTCATAGTTGTTTTCTGTGAGCGTAAAATTAGCGGCCGTTCTTTGCGTGTTATGAAAGGTCGTGAACGGTTTTCATACTGTTGTGTGACGTCATTACACACTAGGATTTGGGGCTGAAATGAGCAGTCAAATTTTTGTAGACTATTGTAGTTATTCTAGAAAGTTCACTTTTTTTTATTAATATATATGAGTTTCAGTTACGTGTTCCGTCCTGATTGGGTGCGTTGTGTAAATTCATTAGATTTTTCTGGAAAGTCGGTTAACTATAAAAGTTGGTGCTAGGAAGCACGTGTCGTACATTATCATGCAGTGTCAGTTGTAGGGACACACAGTTTATCGTAGGTACGTGGCCCGTATAGGGTGTACATTGTGAGAGACGCAGCGTAACGGTGGTGTACGTCGTATGAGAAACATTGTGTCGCCAGTGTTGACATTTGCAGAAGAGACATTGTATCCGTGTTGGTGCATTTGGGAATGCATTGTGTGGAGATCGCACCGCTGAATTAAAATATTGTTGAAACTGTTACTCCAGTGTAGCCTACATCCTTAAGCCACGTGTGACGGGTTGCAGCTGAACGAAGTTTATTTAAAAGAACCTTACGTGCGTGCGTCTGGTGTGTTTATCATACTACGACTACGACTTCTTCAACACGTAACACCCATGATTCCGGCTAGGAGGGCACGGAGATCGCCAAATAGAAAAGCTTCTGTCAGTTTTTCCATATTGTTTTGGACTCTCTGCAAGATCTGAAATCGACGGGGGCTAAAGAAAGGAGTGGGAACATTTGGGGTGTGGATGAGAAAGAAGAGATGTTTCCTGCAGTTGGGGTGAATGATCTCCGACTCCAAACGTAAACATCTTCAAAACAAAATCCTGGAATCCACTTCATCTAAAACCCTCTACGCTACCATGAACACACTCCTAGGCACTTCTAAAGACTCTCTTCTTCCCAACACACACAGCAAAGAAGAACTCCCGTACGCTTTTTCCACCTATTTCTCCGACAAAATCCAAACTCTGCGCAACACACTCGACACTCTGCCTTCTCCGCCTTGCCTTCCTGACCCCCCCCCCCCCCCCCACCCTTTTCCGGCACTCCTCTCTCGTCCTTCCGCCCCGTCTCTCAGGATGAGGTCCTCAACACCATAGAGTCCATGACTTTGAAAACCTGCGAACTAGACCCCCTCCCAGCTTCTCTCTACCGGGACGGCCTTCCAAAACTTTTGCCCTTCATCACCGACATCATCAACACATCTCTAGAAAATGGCTCCGTCCCCGATATCTTCAAGTCCGCCATTGTCCGTCCTCTCCTCAAAAAACACAACCTCGACCCAAACGATCTCAAGAACTACCGCCCAGTCTCCAATCTCTCTTTCCTGTCCAAGCTTCTTGAGAAGGTTGTCCTCAACCAGCTCAACCTCCACCTCGCCGACAACAACCTCCTCAGTCCCTTCCAGTCTGCCTATCGCAAACATCACAGCACTGAAACAGCCCTTCTACATATCCTAAACGACCTGCTTATCTCCATCGACTCGGGCAACATCTCCCTTCTTACACTACTCGATCTCTCTGCCGCCTTCGACACCATAGACCACGCTATCCTCCTCCATCGCCTTCACCACTCCTTTGGCATCACTGACTCTGCTCACTCCTGGTTTCTCTCCTACCTCTCCGACAGACATCAATCAGTCACCATCGACGGCGTCTCCTCCAGCCCAGTCAGGCTCTCCTGCGGCGTTCCACAGGGGTCCGTCCTGGGTCCGGTCCTTTTCACACTCTACACCTCTCCCCTGTCCAACATCATCCAGTCTCACCACATACACCACCACCTCTACGCTGACGACTCACAACTACTAGACAAAGACAAACTCGACAACACTCAGTCACTACTGACTCGCACGGCTGACTGCTACGAAGACGTGAAAAACTGGAGGACAGCAAACAAGCTCAAACTGAACGACGACAAAACGGAAGCCATGCTGGTAGGCACTCGCCAGAAACTTTCCCAGCTCCCCCCTTCTCTCCACCTTCAACTCGACAGCACTCCCATCTCCCTCTCTGACTCGGTCAAGAACCTTGGCGTTATCCTCGATTCCTCTCTTTCCATGACCAGCTTCGCCTCCGCCACGGCCCAGGCATGTTATTTCCACCTATGCCGCATCAGTCAGATCAGAAAATACCTCACTACCGAAGCTGCCACCAAACTCGCTGTCTCTCTCATCTTATCTCGCATCGACTACTGCAACTCTCTCCTTTCCGGCCTCCCTCACTCTACCACTCTCACTCTTCAGCGCGTCCAGAACAATGCTGCCCGCCTCGTCCTCAGAAAGCAAAAATCCGACCACATCACTCCCCTGCTCAAACTCCTTCACTGGCTCCCCATCCCCCAACGCACCCAATACAAGATTCTGTCTCTCTGCTACAAATCCCTGAACAACTACGCTCCTACCTATCTCTCCAACTTACTTCACCCCTACACTCCTTCCCGCTCCCTCCGCACCGCCTCCGACCCTCTCCGCCTCCTCATCCCCCGCACCAAACTCAGCACTTTCGGCCCCCGCTCCTTCTCCGTCTACGGTCCATCCACCTGGAACACTCTCCCACTCTCTCTCCGTCAGAAACACTCTCTCTCCTCCTTCCAGTCTGCCCTCAAAACTCACCTCTTTCAACAGTTCTAGCACTATATCACCACACTCCCCACCCCAAGCTGACCGTCGTAATGTATTTTCACTATTTGTGGTACGTGAGTCATTGTCAAAAGCGTGCGCATGCGTGTGCGAGGTGTGAGTGCGCGCTTAGAGTTATAATTGTTATAAGATAAGCGCATTATAAATACCGTAATTATTATTATTATTATTATTATTAGAGTCCTGACCAACAGGAACTGCATTGTCAGCGGGCGGAAGAGGTTTATTAGCTTCCCTGGATGGGTGTGGGCCAAGGGTTCTTCCGGATATAGGCACCCGCTCGCGACGGGAAGGGGGGGGGGGGGGGAGGAGAGGGTTTTTTATGTTGAGGAGGGAGGGGGCGAGCAGGTGGCCTGATCCAGGCTGAACGGTCCAGATCCGGGGAAACAGGTTTATCTTTGACTGATTTCGCCTCGTTTTGTTTTAGAAGAGATAGTTGAGCGCGTCTTATGGTTTCAGGGTAGGGGATGTAGGTTTGATTTCGGATTTTGTTAGCTTCTCGGAGAAGAGCTACTTTCAGGCATTTCTTGTAGGCCGCACTGTGCAGCCCACCACAATTAACACATTTAGGCTGGGCAGAAGGGGGCGGGCAGGCAGAGCGGGCATGTCCCCTACTGCCACAGCGAACACAGGTTGAAGTTTTAGATTTACAGCCTTTAGCAGTGTGGCCGAGTCGGCAACAGATGTCACAGTGTGCTGCTAGAGGAGCGAAAGGTTCGAGACAAAAGATAGTTGAGCTAATTTTGATCTTGGAAGGAAGTTTGGTTTGGTTGATGAGCTCCATCTTAACAGCGCGGGAGGGAGTGCCGACCCGGTTAGTAAGGCGAGTGACTGTATTATGAAACCCCTGGTTTACGAGAGAGGAGGTAATACTGGTGAGGTCGTCGTCCAGGGGAATACCATGGGCGACTCCAATCACTTTAGGAATGGGAATAGAGCAGTCCACGTTGGCGCCGCCTATGTTAGTTTTACTAGCTAGTTTATTTTCTGGGAACGGGCGTTGGGGCAGGCCACGATCCATGTGTTCGGGCCGATTGAGCGAGGGAGATCCCGGACGGGGCCACCCCCGCGCAATCACAAATGTGCTTTTGTTGGGTCCCATGGTTGAATATAAGTGTGGTGCCGGTCCCCAGGTCACGAATCCGGACCGGGAAGCGGCACCACACCTCAGCCTCTGGGGCCGAGGGCGGACCATCCGGTCTCTCCCCCCCCCCCCCACCCCCCGCTTCTTCCTATTTGGTGGTCTGCGAACAGGTTGAAAGGGGGTATATCGTTGGGATCCTCTCCCGGACCAGTCTCCATAATATGGAGGGATGGCTCGGAGGAGGAATTTTCGGGAACCTGGTTAGAGCTGTTCTTAGTTGGACGAACTTTTGGTCGGCAAACCTAGATCGGAGAAGATCAGCGATCTTTTGGTTTGTTTCTTAATTGACGTTGAACGAACCTAGGCGAACTTCAGCAAACCAGGTTTGCCATGGTTCTCTTTCTTGACTGAAGTGCTTGATTCGGCGTACTTACTGTCTGCGAAGGTGTTCAAAATGGCTGCCGCTATGCCGCTTCGCGATTTGAACGATGTTTGTTTTTATACTCCTTGCAGTAGCGACCCCACAAACAGCGTTGCGCCTCCCACAAAATCAATAATAAAAAAAAATAGGTCTTGTTCTTCGCACGAGTGAAATATCGCCGTCCGCCATATTTGTTTGTATCGGTGACTGTCTTCTTATCTCCAACGCAGAAGAGGGTAAAAGTTTTGACCAATCAGAGAAAAGGTTCGCCTTGGTTTGCTCAACACGTCGAGCGAACCTTTTCCGACAGCGAACTATGGTTTGCCGAGGTTCGTGAACTACTTCGAACTAGGTTCGCCGTATCTTTAGATCGTCCAATTAAGAACCAACCTGGTTCATCCGAGATCGTGAACTGTAGTTCGTCAGAGTTCGCGAACTAAAGTTCGTTTAATTAAGAACATGCTTTAGGATCACTGATCAGAGGTTTTAGTGGGGGGTGTTGTGTGAGAGATAGTGCATTCGTCACGGGACTGAGAGCCAGAGGCCTGAAAGAGGGATTACGGGAGGAGGCATCAACTGGGAGGGTGTTGATGCCAAAAGACAGGGGAGTCGAGAGGGGAGCAAAGCGATTTTGACTGGTGGGGGTACTTTGTTAGCGGGAGTAGAAGTGTGGTTAGGCACAGGCAGGGAGGGGAGCCTTTCAACACCACTCTCATCACCACTTTCGCACAAAAACACTTTCATTCCAGAGGGAGGAGAGGGCCTACGCTCTCCGTCTCGCGACGGAGATTTTACCAGAAAAGGGGGGGTGGGGGGGGGGGGGGAAGGAGGCCTACCCTTACCACATGGGTGCTGATGTGAAGTCGAGGGGGGTGGGGGTGGGGGTGGGGGCAGGGCGAGGGCGCGGAGATCTGCTAGGTTTGCGTCTGGAGTTTTTCTTCTTTTTTGTTGTTGTTTGTTTACATCTTTGTCCCGTAAGGGGGAACGACTTCTATCTTTATCGGAAGTACCACCGCTACTAGCACCGGTGTCTGAAATGGAGCCAATAACGTCAGACAACGAGGCCTGCAGGCCACGGGTTCCACGGGAAGCCATTTGGCCTAGATTATTGGTTGCACAGTGCGCTGCCAGGCAGCGACGTGAATGGCATTCACGTGCAACTTCTATAACCTAGAAAGCAAATTAATAGGACGAGCGACCGGGAAATTGGATCGGGCGTCACTAGAGCGCACGTGACACACATGGTCTAAACGTGTGAGTTGACTATAATAAAGCCAAAGCTACAACCATGCAAAACGGGTCAAGGGTGCAGTAGATCGAGAAGTTGGGCCTGCACCTTTTATGGGGTGCACGTGGTGCACTGGGTTTTAGGATTAAGAACGACTATATAAAAAGAGAGTCTGGATTAACTATGCCTGTTGTATCCTTCTTGCGTAGCAGAGTCTCGTCGGCCTGGAGGTACCACGGGGAGAGTAGTAGCTGTGTAGTGGTGAAGAGTTGAGGACCAATGGCTGGCGAGGGCAGAGGGGTAGTCCTGAAAAGGACTAGACGACCCTAGATGGTGAAGAATGACTAAAGGGCTTGACTGTAGACAGACCGGCGGCTGGAATAGCCCTAAAGTAGGCTGGCAGTCCTTAAAAGAACTGAATGATCGAGATGGAGAGCTGGCGGTGGTAGGCAGGAGAAGCAATGGCTAGGACGTAGTGCTGGTAGAAGGGTGGCAGGCAGGGCGGCAGCGCTGAGGTCTCTGCTGCAGGTGGACGGCGAAAGTAGGCTGGCTTAGGCTGTGGGTGAGCGATGTTCAGAGTAGGAGCGAAGGCAGGTTGCGACCGCTCGAGTCAACGGCGGTCTGGGATCGACTTGTAATGATTAGTTCCGGGTTTAACGTCCACGGCACCGAAGTGATAATGGACGGCCCTGGCGGGCGGGTTATGGGGGACAGGGAAATCTATTGCCTATGGAGTACGACCTGAACACTGATCAACTCAGGCGCACTCCAACTGTGCCACTTTGATTTACCAGGACCTTTCAGCGGACATGCTACTGAACAAATCCGTCTCTTCTCCCTGGATTGCGAGTCCAGCTACCGGGGCCGCGACGGGGATCCGAACCCACGAGCCGGCGATTCCCTTCGCTCTCCTGCTCCGACGCTTAACCGCCTGAGCTATTTCGGACTCCCAACGACTTGTAAGTACCATTCCGAATACGTTATATGACCCGTGTGCGCGGCCGCTACGTCGTCGTTTATGTTCCTTTGATTCGACACATTTCACGCTCGTGTGTTGAGCCGACATTACGTCAGAAGCTGGCAGGAGACGTGCAGTGAACCACAGGTGTTCGTTTACACACTACAGATGTGTCACAGTAATGACAGTATACATAGGAGGCGTGCCGATGTCAAGTTGGAAAGTTACCGGCTGTGAGCTGGCAGTTGAGCGCCGCCGCACAAACGCTTTCTAGTTCGGTACGAAGTACGTAACAGCAGTCAGTAACCACAGTAACCTTTTAGCAAGTGGAGACTGGTCGGCTTCAGGGGATCAAGAGATACAGTTTATTCAGTCTTGTTCAGAAGTATCCACGGTTTACAATATTGAGCATGCCGTTTATTGATCGCATGGTGTGTGTGTGTGTGTGTGTGTGTGTGTGTGTGTGTGTGTGTGTATGTGTGTGTGTGCAATTCAGTTCGTAGCACACACACACACACACACACACACACACACACACACACACACACACACACACACACACACACACACACACACACACACGCACACACCCCATGTGTTGTACTTAAAATAGTTCCTAGTGTACCGTGTAGTATGTCATTATGATATTATCACCCCCATTTATGCATTACTTTATAATTTACAGTTGCTGCTGATTTTGAGACGGCGTATGCAGCACCTTCCCTCATTAAAAGACACTGTTTTGCACTGTACTCTTCCAAGCTGTTTCTCTTTTGCCAATTGTTAGGGTGATTGTACAAATCAGGACATAATCTCCCATGACCAGTTACTTACTATTATGCTTCATTTGTTTTTAGACTTCAAAGAGCGCTGAGGCTGACAAGAACTCAAAGAGCAGAATTTGATACGTTTGGGACTAGATGCCACAGACAGTACTTAGAACCGCGACAGTGTCTCTCCAGTGGCTGTTGAAGTCTCTCTGCTTAAAAACCACTTATTTAGTATTGCTACATGCTGCAGAGTGATGAAACAGTGTGTCTCCAGAGATTACTCTACAGGTTTCGCTTATATCACATAAAGAGTGATCAACCATACAAAATATTCTAAGACTGATAAGGATTTGACTGATGGTGTAAAATATACGCCCAAAAGTGTATGGCTTTATCTTAAAATACTTCTGCTTTGTAGCTGTCTGTATTGTAGACGAGGGTTAGACACACGCACAATAAAGTTAGGGTACAACTATACTTGTTTACAGAATGGCATTGTGTCATCACTGGAATGCTGTGAAAGCCATGCACGGTTTGAAAATCACCTTTTCACCGTTTGCGGAGGAAGAGATGTGATTAACAGTGGCTGTTGAGATCAGTGTTTTGATTTCCTTTTTTGATCAATAAATCAGAGAAACATTGAATGTTTCTTTAAAAAATTCAAGAAACTGGAGCATGTGGTGTGTGTGTGTGTGTGTGTGTGTGTGTGTGTGTGTGTGTGTGTGTGTGTGTGTGTGTGTGTGTGTGTGTGTGTGTGTGTGTACTCAAACATGTGTGTTCTCATGCATGTTTGTGTATTCATGCATGCGATGTGTGTGTAAGGTTATTTGCATATCCCCACCCGGGTCTGCCCTGAGAGACTTGGGTGGGGTTAACTACTTTTTAGTTCCCAGGGTCACCCTGGTCAGCCCCACAGGGTGGGTTTTTCCCTCTATTCTGGGGCATGTGTTTCTATCTACCCGAGGTCCACTCACCTGTATTTGCCTTTTTAAAACTCTCCCTACTGTCTGCACTGCCTGTAGCTCTTGAAATTGGACGTGTTGCTAAATGGTCTTAGCTTTATTTAGGCCCCATGTGTTAGGTTTATTTAACGTATTTGACCGGCTGGCGACATGCATTCAATGTTCTGTTTAGTTGTTTTTTTCACAAGCAGTGCAGGCACGTCCTGAGAAAGCCTTGTTGCTGTCGGGACGTTAAGCAATGTACAATCAATCAATCAGTTATTTGCATATGTGTGTGTGCTCGTGTATTTGTGTGTGCTTAGTACGCATGCTCGCGCGCGTGCGTACGTGTGTGTGTGCGTACTACAGATAAAGGTATGTGCATATTGGCATTTACAGAGTGAAATCTCTCTCTCTCTCTCTCTCTCTCTCTCTCTCTCTCTCTCTCTCTCTCTCTCTCTCTCTCTCTCTCTCTCTCTCTCTCTGTGTGTGTGTGTGTGTGTGTGTGTGTGTGTGTGTGTGTGTGTGTGTGTGTGTGTGTGTGGACTCATACATATGTCTGTTCTCATGCATGTTTGTGTACATGCATGTGGTGTGTGTGCAAGGTTGTTTGCATCATGTGTGTGTGCTCGTGTATTTGTGTTTGGTTACGCATGCTCGCGCGCGCGCGCGCGCGTGTGTGTGTGTGTGTGTGTGTGTGTGTGTGTGTGTGTGTGTGTGTGTGTGTGTGTGTGTGTGTGTGTGTGCGTGTGTGTTCAGCACTACATATAAAGGTACGTGCATATCGTCATTTACAGAGTGAAATCTGTTAAGTGCTGCCCACGATTCACATGCACTCCACGTAAAAAAGTTGTGCTTTTGCACCCCAGTGCCATGTTACATTGGTGCAAACACACACAACATCATTTAGGTTATGCCCGATAACCTACCCCGCTCCCAAACACACACACACACACACACACACACACACACACACACACACACACACACACACACACACACACACACAGAGACTGACCGGCAGACTGACACACCAGACATGCATACTACTGCTCTGACAGTATCGTTTGGGTCCTTCGGGCTCATTTGGGTAAAAGGACGGACCGACAACCGAGACAACAATGGCCGAGTATGAGTTTGAGGGGCACATTACTTGCTTTGCAAAACGAACCAGTTCGCGAGTATTCTGACAAACCATACATTTTAACAGTTCCGAAGCACCATAATTCGACTTGAAACACCATAATTCGACTTGTAAATGTGTTTTATGTGTATAAATTGTGCATACTCGGTAAACGCTTTTTTCAACGATTTCAAGTTTTAACCCAGATAGAAACTTAGGGGCTTTAACACACTCGAGACGTGCTGCGTCCAGCCGCGTATCCGGATGCGGCACTTATTGAATTAGTTAACACCTGTTCCTCGTCAAGATGCTGTTTACATCAACACGGTACATTTGTAACGTCTTTAAATAACTTTTCTTTTGTTTGAAACGGCTTCCCACCATCCTGTCTGGATGCAGCAGAAGAAAATGGAGTTATACCTGAGTTGGGTTGCGTGCAGTTTTTCTCGGAAGTCAAGGGGTTAATTCTAGTTCTGAAGATTCGCAATGTGTCCCCAACATCTGCGTTTATCATTGAATACAAGAAAAGGAAGGAGAATAAGCCCAGTAAGCAAAGGTCCTGGGGCGCACAGCGTGGGCCCAAAGATGTTTTGCTACTGGGGAGAAGACTTAAACAGCACAGTAATAAAGGCTACTGACCTGCGCACACACAGCTGCACGAACAAGGTCGATCTTCCCCAGTTCTGAGAGTTCTTTTTCTATTAGAGCCAGCGCCTGTGGATCTATGGTCAGTGTTGGCTTAGTGATGACCTTGGCCTTGTCTGGAAGGACAGGGGTGCGGTCAAGGTCAGTGACACGGGTCTTCAGCGTGACGCTCATATCGATGAGGTTGACTTGTGGTGACGTCATCTCGGTGCGTTCCACTAGCCGTTTGTGTGACGTCAGCTTACCGCGCCGGTCCAGTAGGATGTCCTTGGCGTCCTTGACAACCGTTGCTATGTCGACCTTGGCGGCCAGGGCCAGTTCTTTCAGGCGTTGCCGACATGCATCGAGGGCGTTCTTCAGGCGGTCACAGGCTGCGTCGATGTCGGTCAGTGCCTTCTGGAATGGTACCATCAAAGTCCACTGAAACTGTCGGCCAGGCCGACACTAGAAGTCTTAGCCTAATGTTATGACGGAAAACTGAGACTTACAGCTTAGTTCTGGTCAAAAGTTTTAGTCAACAATTATGCTTATCATAAAAGTTTCGGCCTGGTCCACAAACCAGAAGTCTTAGTCTACTGTGAAGACAGTAGGTTAAGACTTGAAATTGGATTTAGACCTGGCCGATGGTTCAGGCCACTTTCAAGCATACCACAATAACTTCGGCCAGTTCTATAAACCATACGTCTTAACCTACAGTGATGACAGTAGGCTAAAACTTCTGGCTTAGACATGGCCGACGGTTTTAGTCCACGTTCATGAATATAGCACACCTGTGTGGCTTTCTCCGTCTCTGTCAGGTGCTGGTCCAACTCGCTGACGGCTCTCTCCAGCTCGCTCTCTCCCGATCTCAACATGGCCGCCAGCTCCGACAGGACAGCGCGCGCCTCCTTCACCTTTTCTTCAAGGTCGGTGATTTCTGCACAAGGGCGGTGTTTGGTAGCAGTACACAGCTGACAGATGGAGGCGCCGTGTGTGGGGCAGTACAGCTTGCAGGCTTCGTTGCTGTGTGCTGAGCAAAGTGTGGGGCGACTGGTGGCCAGGCGTTCTGCTGTCAGCGTGGACAGGTCTTCTATCACGTGGTGTCGAGCCATGGTCTGTCTCAGGTGGGCGGCGCCGCAGGTTTTGCAGAAAAAATCGCCGCAGTGCAGACAAATGGAGACAGCGGGCAGACTGACACAGGCCAGGCAGGTGCGCTTGTCCTTCAGTGTCCGGGCGCTGTCCACCAGAGCCGCCATAGCAAGGTCAGTGGACAGTCCCTCCGCAACCTCCTCCCCACTCGCACTGCCCGGCTGGCCGGGGGCCACGATGGCGCAGCGGCACAAAGGACACTGGACCTGGGCTTGCGTCTTGACCCAAGTGATCAGGCAGTGACGACAGATGAGGTGTGCACAAGGCAGAATCTTTGGGTGGGCGAAGGCTTCATGACACACGGGGCATTCCATCTCGCTGGACTCCAACGTCGTTTCGGCAGACGCCATCTTGTCTTTGTTTTAAACCTAGCGGGGTGACGTAATTTAGTCCTGCAAGAAATCTGCAAAGTACGTCACACATGGTTCACTATCAGATCGAGATGGAATATAAACAGATTGAGAAATCTTTGTAATGATTTACAATAAGTAGTTTTCCTCTAAAACAACTTACGCTCATGAAGCAGTGTTATACAAGTAGGATGACCCTTTGACTGTCGGTAGGGTTTTTGTCCCAAAGATTCCCGCAGGAACTGCTACTGACAGCCAAAGGGTTAATGGAATTTGTCTATGAAATGTTCAACTGGAGTTAACTCACTCGGGACGAGCCGCACACGGATACGCGACCGAGTATCCGTGTGCGGCACGTCTCGAACGAGGTAACTGGACAACAAAAATATCAACATTTTTTCGAATGGGATCAAGTGTATTGAAACACACGGAGCCCTTCCTTCAGTGAAGCGTCTGTTTCTTTGAGATAAGATTTCTAAAATGCGATTTGCAGTTTGTAGATCAAGAATGGAACAACAAAGACTAATGATGTGACCGGGCATGGTTGAATCTGCCCCCAGAACCATAACAATGAATGGAACGAAGCATAAAGATGAAGACAAGATACAAGGCGGTTACGTCCGAATACACGTATGTCGACTCAGGACGGCATCCTTGTGTTCCATGAATTTTACAGGTTATGCACCTTGGGGTTAACAATTACATCGCTGTAAAACGATCTGCTCCATGACAAGCTTTGATTCCAATATTCGCAGATATAACGGATTATTAACTCATTCCAGACGTAAAGCCTACGGATAGCCGCGTATCTGTAGGCCTTACTTCTGGAATGAGTAAATGTTGCTTTGCTGCTTCAGCTAAGACCACATAAACCACCGCATTACTAAAACAAACGGTCCTCGGGCGGACGTTAGCTTAGTTGGCCTGTGCACGAATGTAAGCGAGTCAATTGTTGGTGACGTCGGCCGGATGACGTTTGCACACCGGGTGTCCACTGACTTGTGACCCAGCGCCGACCTGTTCCCGTCACATCAGTCCAGTTTCGTGAAATACTGGTGCAGTGCTCGTAATACTGAATGATCAAATTGATTTATACATGACCGGTGCAAACTGCGTGTCATAAATAATGAGTACACAACGTGTATCGTCAGCAAGAACGGCTCACTGTCCGTAAGTCACTGGAAAATGGGGTGAACACAACAGCGGTTCTCGGAACGGCCAACAAAACCGCAAGTAGCTTCATCGAAAATCCCAATTACGAAACATACAGATAAACGCAATTAGAACTACATGTTTCTTACGTGTTCCCGACATAGGACATAAGGTGAAAACTGACATCACTTACCTGTTTACAACAGTCAGTTCTACACCTGTATATTCGTTGTCTGTTGCGTTCGTGACTGTCTTAGACGAGCATGTCACAAGAGGTGTATCAACTGAGTTACGGGTCTTTGCACCCGTTTACCCCGAGGTGACGTCACGGTATCCCATGACAACGAGGGTCACATGCACTTGAAGATTGTATGTCCACAACATACTTTTTATCTTTCATGATACGACGGTCACGATTTCGCGTGTCAGCTGACTGAAACGTGTATTGCCCCGACGAAAGGTGTATCGGTTTTTATTGTACAAGCGCCGTTTCTCAGATTTACCTTCAGTAACACTGTAGAACAGCCGCCAAGACAGAACTTGACAGAGAGTGGCGGGAGGGGGGTGTAGGGGGAGGGGGAGGGGTAGGGAAGGACGGGTACCATCACAGGTCATTTATCTAATTCAGCCCCGACACAGCACAGCAAGACATCGATCGAACATGATAGTTCAAGGGTGGTGCCAGAATAGCCAAAGGGCGCCAAACTATTCTATCACCATCCTTGAACTATCATGCTCAATCTGTCTTTAGCATTGTAATACAGTTTTTCAGAAGGCAACTTCAAAATTTCGGGAGTAGAATGTGTTAATATATATGTACATGTTTGTATGTTGATAAATAGGTTAGAAACAAATTCAAGGCCAGGGCAGAGGATGTGCAGCTGAAGTTTGCTGGCGCCGGTTAAGGCTGCTGTCGGCCCGACGAACGTTTGCCCATTGAGACTCGGCTTTCTCCAGTTTGCGAAGGAAGTGATAAGTGGACTCACGAAAACTGATATCAACGTTATATCCGTGGGTAGCGGGGTTTTGTAGCGATGATTCCTGAAGGAACCATCGGGGCACAACCCGCTACCGACACCCAGAGGGTTAATATGGTAAGAAGGAAAAACACTGCTAACCCCTTCACTGCCGGTGATCACGAATTGCGCGCCTGGCACGACTGCACACTGACCCACATTGGCGTCAGAAGGACACAGATGTAATAGTGACCAAGTGTAAAAACAGAAAAAACTACCAAGTGAGTAGGAAAAGCACTGTCAAGGGAGAGAAGTGTGCATGATAGACCAATGATCATAGATCTACTTTGGTCCAAGCACACACACAAAAAAAAGATAGGAAAGAGGGGGCCGCTAAATAAGAGACTGAAAGCAATGCATATGGAAGCCCCCCCCGAAGGGGGGCGTATCACATATCCCACTGTTACAGCCCCTAGGTGCACGTTGCAGGAGGTGCCCTTGTTCCACTGTTGCTGCTGGTCGGTGCATGCCAAGCCGGACATCCCAGTCGTTGCTGCATACTCCAACTGAAACAGAGATCAAATAATGTTTTATTGTCCTATCTTATACATTTAGATTCAAACTCTGAGATAAGTAGGTTAAGCTGATTATTGTAAGAATACAGGACATTTGGATGGCCGACATTGGTCGTTTGGTGGGTGGGTCCTTTGGATGCCGGGTCATTTAATATTATTATTATTCTCTTTGTGCCATGTTTCATGAATACACAAGATTATTAAGAATTGGATAACATATTTCTTAATATGCAGCAAAGATTAATTAACTGTTTTGATTCCTGATCACATTGGGATTAATAAATTGTTTACTGGTGGAATGTTCCCTCGTCAAACAGAAATGTGTACCTACATACTTACCAAAATAATGTTTATAAAAACGTAAAAGAGATAAATTATAATAAGAATAATATTGCATTTCAAATTGAGTATAAAAAAAACCAACACAAATTTATATATTAATTGCTGGTTTGACAATTTATCAATATCAAGTTTCTGGTCGTCTGGACGGGTTTGTACAAAATGACTTCTGGCCAAACGACCTGCTTGTGTATATAAAGTAATATCACAAAAACATTATTGTTCACTTCTCCAGCTGCACTTGTTTGTGCACAGACCTGTTTATGCTAATGTCTGACCAGTGACCATGTCTAGTATTGGTTCCGAATACAAAATAGATCCAAGATTACACGTCATTTCTGGTACATTAGCATTTTTATTCTGACATCTGCTGACTAAAAACCTGTAATCAAACCTATTTTCTGAAGCTCAGTTATCACTAATTTTATAAAATATTGGATCAAATGAAACTAATATCATAGAGTGGTATATTCACTAAAACAAACATATTTAGACACAAAAGACACTACAAAGATTGTAATACTTTC
>BTPG01000007.1:15986036-16009197 GCA_036245525.1 Semisulcospira habei | reverse complement strand
CAGAGCGCGCCCGGTGTTCTGCGTGCTATATTTGTAACAAGAGCTGCTCGCTGCTAGAACAGAACAGACAGGCGGCTTTAGCTTTGTCTTCTTCTTGGCTTCAGCGCGGCCGGTTTATATTTTAGGTGCATGTCATTTATGTGTGCTGGCCTGTGATTTTGGACCTTATGGCTCTAGACCGTAAGGTCTAAAATCACAGACTAGCGCACAAGTGTACGGCTAAGTTAGTGTTATTTTAGTAGTCTCCCTTAAGATGCGCCCACTCTTTCTCTGTTGTAACTTCTTTGCAACTTCGCAGAAATTGGATTTAAAAAAAAAGAAGAAATGTTGAACAATTGTTTTCTAATGGACGTGTATTTGCTTTATGATGTATCCATTTATATATTTTTAGAATATACTTAGTGGTACAGCCAAGTCTTTTTAAAAAAAAATTTAACAAATTTTGAGAATGAGGATTTGCCAACTACTAAATGCTATATAATTTATGTGTGTTGTTGCTTCTGTTATGGTTTCTGTTACTTCATGTAACCTGGCAAATGCAGAACGGTTTTTGTTATTGACAGTTAATGAGATAAGCACAGTATATTAGTATTGAAATGCACTGTTTTATCAATCATTAAGACTTTGGCTTTACGTAGCTGTGAAGCATAGGTTTTAAAAAAAGTATTCTGCTACAAATAATTTTGATTTGTATGTAAATGTTGATCAGTTGTTCTTTACACGACGCGTGTTTGCTTTCTAGTGCATCTACTGATGTTTTTCTGAGCGTACGCAGAGGTGACGCCAAAATCTTTCTTTCAAATGAAATGTTTATACAAATTATACGTATGAGGCTTTGCCGACTACTAAATGCCATATTAAAAAAAAAAATGTGTTGTTTCACATGCTTTGCAGCTTTCTGTTAATTCACATAATCTGACAAATGTTTAAGTCTTCGATATTTTTAAATTGTAATCATAGGTGATCTGTGTAACCAGGCAAGCACAAAATGTTATTGTTGCAACGCACTGCTTTATGTCATTAACCGTTTTGTTTGTCGGTAGCGGTTTTTGTCGCGATGATTCCTGTCGGAATCATCGCGACAAAAACCGCGACCGATATCCAAAGGGTTAATTTCTATGTATTTTCTGTCCCGTATAAAACTATCTTAGCAGCCTGTGTTTACTGTCAACTGACCTGTTTGATGACCTGCATCAGCCAAACTGTTTAACTGTACAGCGATCTGCTCCATGCCGGGCTAACATTTGCCGATACAGCGGGGTATCAATGTTGTCATGCCCAGACTAAGACTTTTATACTCTTCTTTTCACAATTCGTTTGAGCAGGTAGATGTAACCAGTTTACCATGACCTTTATTTAGTAAGCTCTTCTACGTTCACAGGAGAAGAAGAACAGGAAAAAAAGTCCCCTTACAACATTCGTATGTTATGCTTTAAGTTAGCCCTTTTCTCCGGCTTCTTTCAAGTCATACAGAGAAAATGAGTTATTGCAAACTAGGATCCAGTTGTTGCACGGAGTACATCGCTTTACATGCATATGAACTCTTAAACTACCAGAACTACATGACTTCCTTTCATCCATGCGAGATGTAGGGAGCAAACATGCGAGATGTAGGGAGTAAAAATGACACACATCGGGAGCAACACCTGAGCACGAGTGGTTTATTTTGCGTAATGGGAGGGCAGGCATAGTGTAATGTATTTATACAACGACGTTTTGAAATGATCCAGCCAGGGTCTTTGATGCCTGCTGCCTGTGGCGTGCTTTTACAAATAAAGAAAGGAACTATTGTCGACTGCCGAAATGAATGTTTGAATGTTGATAGTTTTTACGTCTTCCGCTTAGCACACTTTGCCTTAACCCCTGCACTGCCGAGGAAAAGTGGACACCACACAACTGCAAGAGGCATAGATCCTCATGGGCGGGGGCTCATGAGGATCTATGCCTCTTGCTGAAACCATTGTGTATCCATTGTTCATGGGACGCCTGGAGCTCTTTCGCATTGACCTGACCCAGATTTCAGACGTTCAGTGTACGGACAGTGGAAGTGAAGGGGTTAATAAGGAAAATACCCAAATTTGGTTGTCGCCTTAGATGAACACTAGATGAATACACATCATTGAGATAGATCGATCATGATGTTTCAAGGGTGGTGTCGGAATAGCTTTGTCGCGTACGGGTGCCAAGCTATCGTGGCACTACTCCTGAACTATCATGATGGGTCAGTCTCCTGCTGTAGTGCTTCAGTGCGAAATGGGCGAACCCTTCGGTGGACTGGTCACACGCAGCACCAGACAGCCCAGTACAGGACAACAGACAAATACAGTCTGGCCGTACACACAATGTCCGATCGCCAGAACGTTCACTTGCCTCTGGTTCTCACTGAAACAACACACTCAGCATTGTACGAGTGTGGCCTGAGTATTGTATGTAAGCGCGAGATAACCTTGATTGACCCCTTGACTGCTGCTGACGATAGCGTCCCGCGGAAAGGACGCGCACCACGTATCGTCAGCAGCAGTCAAGGGGTTAATGGCCGCTTCTACATTAGTTATCTTCCTAACGCCATTTTTAGTTACAGTCACACTATCTGTACTTTTTCTTACACCATCACAATGATATTTACATGAACACATTACGTTACACACTATCGATCATATTTACATGAATACATTGTACACTCACAATGACATTTATACGAACAAACTCTGATTCTACGACATACATGGATGTCTGAGCTGCAGGACGACTGCAGTAAATATTATAATTAGTCTCTAAGAAACCCACCACCCGCCATCGTCGTCGTTCGAGTTTTTGGCCAATGACAAGAGGTGAGGATAGTGGCACCTTCTCTCTTCATCGACTCTTTTTGTTGTAAAACGTGAATGCTGTTTATTTTTTTTTTTTATTCGTGATTTGCAAACTAATTCATTCGTCGTTAACTCATTCGAGACGTGCCGCCTTCGGATACGCGGCTTATGCCGCGTATCCAGAGGCGGCACCATGAGTTAATCGACTGTGATTATACCTTCGTATACCACCCCGCCCCCCCCCCTCGCCCCCCCCCCCGCTCCCCCCCTCCTCGCCTACCCCCTCCCCCTCCTCCGCCACCCTCCCCCTCCTCCCCCTCCACACCCCCCCCCTTATAACTTAATTAACTTTGGTGTCGATGTCACGGTCTGAATTTCTAGAACGTATGTGATTTAATCTAAGATTCGGCGACTGACGTAGAATAGAAAAAGAGTACACCTACTATTGGGGCAAATTAAAAAAGGTCACTTAGTTGACAACTGAGTGAGTCACTCGTGGCCGTCGCCGTTATCATCAAAGATAGAAAAGTAGGCCTACATAGTCGACATACAATCTAAGTGCACTTATCCCTCGCTATCATAGAATACCGTGACGTAACTACGTGTGGTCGATAACGAGGCTAACAGGAACAAACAACTCGGAACGTACATGCTCTGTATAACACGCTCGTCTCAGTCAGGCACGTAGGCGGCCTCAGTACCGACTACCGGTGACTAGCCGCGAATATTGTAGAACTGACTGTTGTGAAAAGGTAAGTGATGTCAGTTTTTAGCTTCTGTCCTGTGTAGGAAACATGTAGGGAACGTGAAGGCCTAAATGGGTTTATCTGTAGTTTTTGTCACATACTGTGGGCCGGGTTCCCGGTGAAGCTACTTTCGGTTTTGTTGCCGGTTTTCAGTGAAAACCGCTGTTGCATGCACTGACGGCCCTTCGCCAATAACTTATGGAGAGATAAAAGAATGTACTTTACTTAACCACCAGATTCTTAGGAGCCAAAACTGATGCTCTAAAACTATTTATTTTTAATCACATACACTCACTACTCTCTCAGCGCTATCATAATTTCCACCTCACTGGCATCAAAACCGTATTTTGAAACAAACACTGACTCATGAGAATCATCATCTGTATTGACGAGTAAAATAATTGACCCAATTACCCATTGTCTTAAGTTGACCTTAATTAATTACTAATTACGGTCATTAACGTCCACACGGTCGTTTCTCTCAAATCAAACCAAAATCCTGTTAGTGCACTATGTAAATAAACTAATGACTTTTTACACACACCCCTGTC
This sequence comes from Semisulcospira habei, assembly GCA_036245525.1. Classification (NCBI taxonomy): domain Eukaryota; kingdom Metazoa; phylum Mollusca; class Gastropoda; family Semisulcospiridae; genus Semisulcospira; species Semisulcospira habei. Next base: position 16,005,090 of record BTPG01000007.1, on the reverse strand, counting down.
AGAGTCAATTTCTGAGAAACACGATTTTCTCAAGTAAAACTTTATACATTACTAATAAGTTACAACTAACTTTTAAAAACCTGCAGAGGTAACCTTTAAGTGAGTTGACATAAGAACTTATTAATTACTTATCATAAGAACTTATTAATTACTTACTGTAAGTTCTTATAAGTTCTTACAACAACTTGACTTAAGTCACAACTTACTCGGTCAGATTTGTCAAGATACAAGGACAATAAAAAAACTTTTTTTTCTCAGTAATACTCAGGTGGTGGTGCTGATGGGGTTAAATAATCAGGCACAAGTGGTGTAAATGATGTGTCATCTCTCTGCGAAGCATATGACAAAAATATTGATTGATTACCAAATCTGATTTTTATTTGCTTAAAAGATTGTGTAGTTTTTCTGTGGTTTCCTGTACCCCTATCCTTTTTCCCTCTGCTAAAATACTGGCCTTCAGTTCTTCAACATTCACGGGAGACTGACTACGCATTTTATTCTGTATTTCAGATTTTTGTTTTTTGTAATTATTCAAATCATCCTGGACTCGCTTAAATTCTTCATCATCAATACAATTATCATTTAATGCCTTACTGATAATAAGTTTCATACTGCTCAGCTTTGCACCAGCAAGCGTACTCAATGCTTCATGTTTCTGTAATTTTGTGTGAAACCTTTTGTTTAAGGCTTCCAAACCAAAACAAGTCAGGCATGTAGCAACGCTAACACCCTCAATTGCAATTCCAATTAAACTTCCAATTCCTGTGGCAAACAGAACAATACCCCCTACAGAACATCCAGCTGAAACTGCACCAATAGCCATAGAAGTGTTTTGAACAGAATTGAAAACAGTCTGATACCTCCTTTTACATCTGGAGTACCTAGCCTCTTCACTTTCCAAATATTTAATTGCATCTGTAATATTATTTAATCTGAATGCGTCTGCCGGTAATGTTTTATCTGATGCAATTGGCACAGCTGTCACCTGTGGATCAGGCGCAAGCGTTGTTTTAGTCATCACATTTGTTTCAGTCGGCTCAAGCGTCGGTAGTTGCGGATACAAGTTTACCATTTTTTTATTAACAAACATTTTTTATTTAATCAGCAATTACATTTTGCAACTCTTCAAAAGTATACAATTTGCTGGCATAATAAAATGCAACAAGATCAATGTGTTCAAGGTTTATGTAAGTTAGACGAACAAAAGTTGTTTTGTCAACCACCACCTTGACAGCGGGAATACTGCTTGAAACATTAATAACATCATTACTTTTTGTAATAGCAATAAAGACCTTTGATGATTCTGTTACTGTTTCATCCCATGTAAGTTTAATTCCTTGTGCAATTTGAGCCTCTTTCACAGAAGCTATAGATCTCAAGATAATTTCAAATACTATTGTTGCTTCTCTAGCCACGACTAAGCTTGCTGGCATAAACACAACAGAGGTATCTGATCTACCCTTTCTAGTTGTAAGAAGATACCGTCGTTTCTCATAATCTTGCACCTTCAGTTTTTCTCTGCTATTGTTGTCTGGGCCAAAGCTTGGAACAAGACTTACAATAAGCGGCCCAGAGTTAACAACCTTCCTAAACACTAAGGCGCCTTCATCATCAGTGTATACATAAGGACTAATAAATTCAATCTTTATGTCCCAGTCAATTGTTGGCGGTGGTGCAGGCACAGGTGAAACAACCCATTTATTACCCACATGTATTAAGTTGTATGGCACATTATTTACAAGATTAGGCGCAACTGGTACAGTAACATCACGAAGCTGACCAAGTTTAGGAATCTGTTTTTCGCCGTCTTTCATGTCAACAATTACTTTTCTCTTGTACATGCCAGTCGAATCAAGTTCAAAACCATATATTTCTCCAATTTCTCCCTCCTTCTCAAAATCCTGTACATCTGCCAAATCTTTCAACTCTGTAACCGGACACGCAGCTGGTATGATTGTTCGCTTCGGACCACCACTCATTTTTTATAAACAAAAATAAAATTATTTAACTTCTAACACAACACTAAAATCATGCATAACAACTGGTTTGTCATCCTGATTAGTTACAGATATACTTAGTGACTCAAAGAAACTAGAACCTAATTTCTTAAACTGTAAATTAGGAAATCTAACAACCACACTTTCACAATAGGGTGCAGTTCCAGCTGGCACACATCTCAACAAAGTTGAAGGCTTTCCATTGTGTACATTCACAGGTGTGTTTAGTTCTTTCAAATGCACATTAAATACTGTGTGTACTGCCAAATAAACAGGGCGTTTTCCAGTTATTTTAAGTTTTTTTTGTCTTCATTGTTATAATACCAAACATAGCTTCATCAATATCATCTGTTCTATACCAATCTTCGTCAATATAAAATCCAAGTAAATATGCAAATCTATCTGAAATTTTTAACCAATCTTGTTTCAGAAATTCTAATGTAACAAGTAGGTTAGCTGGATTTAAAGTTGCTTTAATTTTAAATTTACTTTGAAACCATTCAGCTATAGTACAAAAGTCATAATACCCAGGTGGTAAAGCTTCAGTCTTACCATCAAAAATTACTTTATTATATATATCATCTTCTACATTAAACCACTTTACAGTGTAAAACATTTCATGGATAGCTACAGCCTCGTTACCATCATGATTATCAATCCCATTAGTTAACCACACTGGTTTGCTTGTGTCAAGATTTGTTAAGGTAATAAACATTTTTATTATCTCATAAAAAAGGATGGAATTTAAATCACCAACCATTACCAAAACAAACGCATTTCAATTTAATATAGATGCCAAATATAATGTTGCACCTACTTATGAACAGAAAATAATTCAACTAAACCAGCTTGATATTGCTGTGTCTGAACAAGATCTATTCCAAGTCAAAGTACCAAACCCATTTGACCATTACCTAAACCCTCCAATAACAGATGACTCTACAGCAAGAAAGTGGTCTTCAAGTCCACTACAGATGTTTCAAAACCAACTTAACTTTGCTATACTGTGTTCAACTACAGGCTGTGGTGTTTCATTCACAGACCATTTGAATCACTCAAACAAACTGATTAGGTCCGTGTATCGTTTCCACACTTATTACCAGCTTAGACGTATACTGTCAGAACTGCATACACCACTACCAACTGAATCCAGTTTTAACAGGTTTAACAACCCCATGGATATGAAAGCGTTTGAACGGATTTGTAATGAATTTAACATCAGCCCCAAGTATGACTTCACACAAAATCTTGATGATCACAATGGAATGGGCACACCGTATTACCCTTTGAGTCACAGACAATACCCTCAAGACTATTACCCTGGTTACACTTCATTCTCATCAAAATCTGAAGTGTGGATAGGCTCAATAGAACAGAAACAGTCTAATGCCTGGACCACATTTATTTTAGACAAAAGTGACGGATTTACTCAAGCAGGAGTCGAGCGTGTAAATGAGTCAATCAGAACATATGTCTGGTGTATACTAGGTGCACAGTCACTAACAAAATCAAACATTTTGAATGGAAGTGGAAAATTTGAAGCACAAAAACAGTTTCTCGCTAATCTAGAAGACTCAATTAATTCAACAGTTGATCTCCCGTCAAGCATACAACGCTACCAAGACGTACTCAGATATGCCAGATCAAAAGTTGACTTTGTAGTAGGCATCGGGTTATACATGTTACCATCTGACCTTCAACTCCAAATGGGGACAATAACAAATTATAATAATGAAATAATTGTTGCAGGTGTTGGTAAAAAACTCGGTCTCAATCAATCTGTAAACTTGGGGGCCACAACCACACATGTACAGTCATTAAAACCATTACAGACGGTAACACCCCTGGCCCCGGCCCCAGCACTGGCCCCAACACCAGTAACACCAGTAACACCAACACCAACACCAACACCAACCCCTGACACTCATGAGTCGGAGAGAACAGCATTGGTAATAGGACTCACTGGATTAGGAGTATTACTTCTTTATCTGTTTCATTAAATAACCCACCATCAACCCTCCTACTGTTACCAAAAATACCCACACATGCTCTGCCATAAACCCTACTGCCTTTGCTGCTGTACTAATAAGCCAGCTGACAACAGTGCCTATAATACCAGGCAAAGCGTCCATTGCTTTCACAGCCAATTTCTTAAGCAAGTCTGATATGTGAGACAGTTGTTTCTTTACCCATGTCTGTAAATCTTTTGGGTCTGTTGGAGCCGGGGTTGGTGGACCCGGGGCTGGCAGTGCTGGACCCCCACCAACCCTGGGTCCCCCGGAGACAGCCAACACAACAGTACTAATAATAAATCCAAGAGCAATAATTAAACTAGCAATTGTGATACCCTGTTCTCTGAAAAGTGTTTTAAGTCTCTCAGCCAGAGTTGTGTCTTCATGAAGTATTTTCTGAATAGTTTCTCTAATCCTGTTGACCTGTGTTTTCAGTTTTTGTCTCCCAATACTAATCACTTCTAACCTTCCAGATCTTTCTATCTGCAAATCATTTAATCTGTGTTGTATTCTTTCTTTCATTTCTGTACCCGGGTCTGCCCTGGGGGACCTGGGTGGGGTTAGGTACTTTTTAGTTCCCAGGGTCACCCTGGTCAGCCCCACAGGGTGAGTTTTTCTCTCTATTCTGGGGCATGTGTTTCTGTCTACCCTTTGTCCATTCACCTGTATTTGCCTTTTTAAAACTCTCCCTACTGTCTGCACTGCCTGTAGCTCTTGATATTGGATGTGTGTTGCTAAATGGTCTTAGCTTTATTTAGGCCCCATGTGTTAGGTTTATTTAACGTATTTGACCGGATGGCGACATACATTCAATGTTCTGTTTATTTATTTTTTTTTCTCACAAGCAGTGCAGGCACGTCCTGAGAAAGCCTTGTTGCTGTCGGGACGTTAAGCAATGTACAATCAATCTTTCATTTCTGTGTCAAGATTTCCATTGTCTGCTGTAGCCAGTTTCTCTTTTTCACGTTCTATGTGTTTATCAAGTTCACCCAGTTTGGCTACATTATTAACCATCTCACCTCTTATTGTCTGCAGTGATTTATCCAATCCCATAATCTCCCTCATTGACAAAGGCGGATCATCTATTGTTTTCATAGCATCATTTAATTGCCCTTCAGTAAATGAAGTTTCTTGTATCACTGTGTTTGTTATTTCTGGTAGGCTTGTTACTGGTGCCATTTCAATCTCTTGCCCTGTTGGCAACTTTGTTTGCGTGTTGTGAAGCGCACTAACCAGTCTTGGGGGTACAGGAGACCCTCCAATTCCAAGGTACCTTGCCAACCCAGAGTTACCACCGACTTCACCTTTAATTGTACATAATGCTCTAAACTTAGAAGGATTATTTTTATGTGTTAGATTTATTTTCCCTCTGTCTGTATTTACAAATAAGTGTCCTTTATCATATTCAAACTGATTAGGATCTATTACATCTGGGTGTGCACCAACACTGTCATAAAATGAGTTTACTTTGTCTTTTAGCAGTTCGTGATACATACTAGAAGTAGTTACCATTCCAGTCATATCTGTGATACTGGTATCTGAGGCATCCATGACATCCATTTCAAAATCTTCATGATTAAATCCTCCTGCTGCCATTGTTTTATTAATTTATTATTTTTTATTGTGCATAATAAAAATGACACAGTCTTACGGATCAAAGTTAGACCCATACAGAAAACTACGTGAGCCTCTGGGTGTTAAGGGCATTCGTCAAACAATCGTCATCACAAACAATCCAAGTACCATAGACCAGAACTAAACACTTACAGTCAAGTTTCCAAACCTAGGACCCAGTGATGTTATTGTTCCTGGCACTGCATGCCTAGCATTTAATATTGAACTATCATCAGACGCAGATGTGAACAGAACACTGGTTGACAATCTTGGCAGAGCAATTGTTAGAACTATTAAAGTAAAACTTGAAGGACAGGAAGTGTTTAGTCTTGACGACTCAGATGTGTTCTACTGTTACAAAGATTTGTGGCTCACAAGAGAAGAATGAGAAGATCGTATTTATCAAGGCATACAATCTGATAACATTACCAAACTTAGAATCAATGCCGGTGATAAATCAACAGCAGAAGCCAAGGAAGTTATTATAGCAGAAACATATGGAACCAGGTTTTACATTCCACTTGAGTTTGAAATCCTAACAGCGCATCTGCCTTATTATCAAGGAGCACTGAATGACCGTCTGAGTTTTGAACTAACCTTCAATGACTACTCTAAAGTTATTAAATCATCTGCCACAGATGCAACATACAAGATCTCTAACATTTCCTTGGAATACGAAATTGTCACACACACTGATCTAGCTAGACTTATTCAAAATCAGTACCAGTCAAGACTTCCAATTTATTATGACAGGGTGATTAGACATAGTTTAATGCAAAAAGACAAGAGCGACCCAATGTGGAACATAAACTTAAACACACCTGCCAGGTCACTGAAAGGTATTTTTATGTTGTTTGTTGAACCAGCAGCTCCATACAAACGGGATTCAGAAAAATTCTACAATCCTAAGATTACACATTTGTCCTGCACAATCGAAGGCCGCCCTAATCAAGTGTACGCTTCAGGAATGTTACCATACCAGCACTACGATGAGATCACAAAGTATTTTGCAGGTGGAAGGATTAGAGATAAACCAGCAAACATTGCGTGCAAAGATCTACATCTGTATGACGTTAGGATCGGACAATATCTTACAAACAAATATGCACTGTGGCTAGACCTTCGTAGTACAGATGACGACTATCTTCATGGGTCAGGACGAACTGTTGAGAACGGTAGTGATGGAATAACAATTCAGATACAAAAGAAGGTTGAAACTGCTGCAGCCATAAACATATATTTGTATCTGATATATGACGCACAACTCAATATTGAAGACAGTAGACTAAAGGGTGTCATGTATTAAAATTATATTGTGTATTAAAATGAATCAGGGCTTAATGACACTCGATCCACACTGTGGATTGTTTTGTGGTGCCACAGGGTGTGGTAAAACTGAATTTGTACTTAATCTCTTACAAACAAGATACATCCACCATTTTGAAAACATAGTAATATTTTGTCCTACAATCAAACACAACAAAGCTTATCACAACCGTTTATTAATTTGGACTGACAGCAACATATACTTAGTTGACCCTGAGAAAAAACTGAATGAATACCTACAATATTTTTACAAGCAATTTGAAGGACAGCCAACGTTGTTTATTGTTGATGACTGTTCTGCAGAAAAAGACATTGTCAAGAAGAGAAACACATTGGCAGAACTTGCTTTCAGTGGCAGGCATGCAAATGTTAGTGTATGGATTCTCACTCAAAAATATAATGCAGTACTGAAAGATTTTCGAGAACAGTTAAAGTTTATCTGTTTGTTTTACTGTAAGGATTGTGACAGCTTTGAAGACTGTCTCAGAGAAAATGATGTCATTCAAAATAAGCATGAACGTGATGATGTAAAAAATAAACTGAAATCAACTAAGCATCTAAAGCTCATTTTAAAGACAGATCAGCCCACAGGGTATGGGTTAGTAAATTAATTTTTGTTTTTTGTTTTGTTTTTTAAAATAACAATATAAATGAACCCTGATGAAATCCTTCTATTGAATGATATCAATGCGGTAGAAAATAAAGACTTAGACTCCAAAAAACAGCAGCTTTTGTCTGTGATTGTCTCAGGCAAATCAAAGACTTATCTGGGTAGACAATACATGACAGAAGACATAGAATCCCTCACGGCTGACGAACTAATCAAGCTTCATTCAAAATATGAAAACCACATCGCTTCACTAATGACTCGTGATTTGAGTCGATCTCTTGTATGCCTATACACAAAAGCAGTGAGTCACTTTCTACCTGTTGATAGTGACAGTCTATCACACGACCTTGAAAGCAATCCTATTGTTTCAAGTTCAATAGGCAAATTAGCATGTGTCATGTTTTACAAGTTTGGAAATTACCTTGCACCTGTGGTAACTTTACTTGTTACCGGGAGTCATATTGATTTTTCAAAAATAAATTTTACTGCAGAAGAAAATGGACGAAACCCAGACGACTCCACAACTGAACCCCGACCCTGTTTTGACACAGGTTAAAACTGTGACTAAGACTAAAAGCCCAGTCAAATAGAGGCAGGAAAAAAATTAGCCGAATGGAACAGGCAAAAAAAAATTACAGCTTCAAACACAAACAGAAAAGTCTCATGTGACTGACCAGGCGTCAGGACCGTTAGGACCGTCAGGACTGACACACCCACATCAAAGTGAGAGACAAACAACTAAGTCTGACCCTGACCCCGAACCTCAAACAACAAAATATATAGTTGCCGGATTTGTTGTCGGATTTGGTTTCGTAGGTTATCAATTATACAAAAAATACAAACCACAGACTCGTACAGTGACCAAAAAATCAGACACTCCAAAAACAAAACCAGAAGTCGCCACATTACCAGTAACACCCAAAGCCGTTGACCCATTTATCATGCACTAATAAAAATATTATTTTAATTTTTATTGCCTTAGAAAATGAATGACTCAAAGAACATAATGAACCTTGTGTATCACTCTGCCGTAATCAGTGGATTAGCAGTAGCTTATTCTATGCTGGGAAAAAGTCTACTCAAAATGAAATCAGCAGACTTGAGCAGATTAGACATTGAAGACAGCGCTAAGCTAATTGCAGTTGTTACAGCGTCAATTGCGACAAAAGACTTTCTCGTCAAGCAAGGAATTATTCCAGAAAATGTTTCTATGTAATAAAAATAAGTATGGCGACGATAGCTATTATGATAGGAGGTGCGATGGTTAATGCATTGACTTTCAGTGGCTCTAATTATCTCTTTTCAAAAATGGGTAGAGAAGAATCTGCACAAGAATTAAAATGTGACAATGAGGCGTCTGAGAAACTTGCACAAGCTCAACAGGATTATGAGAAGCAAAGAATTGAGAAACTTGATTTCATTAATGAAAGATTGAGGCTTGAAGGCCATGCACAACATACGTTTTCAAATACAGACGAAGCAATCCGTGAATACTATCTTGTCACAGGTGAAGACATGTCTATCCCGAAACCAAAACTAAGTGACTATTACCAACCAAGTACAGAACAAAGAAACGGAGAGATAATCTTTGTTCTAGTGGGAATGACATTTGTTTATTTTACTGGAGTTTTCATTGCTAGAAAAAATGGCAGCCGAAAATAAACTATCAAAAATATATTACTCACCATCAGGTTATTGGAAAGGGCAAACAGCTATTGAAAAATTACATGCCGCTGTGGGCGGAGATATAACACTCAATCAGGTCAAGCAATGGTTACAGAGACAAGCAATTTGGCAAATTTATTTACCTGCTCCAAGAAAGATAACAAGACCTCATTTTGAGAACACAACACCTAATGACACACATCAAATGGACCTCCTGTTTCTTCCGCATGACATAATAAGAAAGAAACGATACAAATATGCATTAACTGTTGTAGACATAGCTTCAAGGTACAAAGACGCTGAACCCATATCTGACAAAACAGCCAGTACAGTTGCTACTGCTTTAACAAAAATATATAGTCATGGCCCTTTAAGATACCCCAGACTTGTTCAAGTTGATGACGGATCAGAATTCAAAGGTGCTGTTAATCAGTTATTTGCGAAGCATGGCGTACTGGTCAGACGAGGCATTCCAGGTGTGCACAGATCACAGGCAATTGTAGAAAACTTTAACAAACAGTTGTCAGAAAGACTTTTTAGTTACCAGTATTCTAAGGAACTCATGCATGACACCCGGAACACAGAGTGGGTTAAGAGATTACCACATGTGATAAAAGCAATGAACAATGAAGGACACCCAAAACCTGCTGATGTTATTAAATTGAAAACAATTACAGAGCCAAAAACAGGGCCAACCCCAGCACCGCTTGCGCCTGACAAAATGTTTATTAACTAAACAGGTGAGATATTTATATCAACCAGGGGAGGTTGAAAATGACGTCAGACGCAGGGCGACAGACCCCATCTGGTCCACATCCGTTCATAATATAAAAAAAATAATTCCCGGTCCAGACGCAACAATATATTACCTGTATGACCCTGCGCCCCAGAGGGCATTTGTCAGAGAAGAATTACAGATTATTCCCCCAGACACCGTTACTCATTTCAGTAACTAACTCATCAATTAATTCATCAACCAGTTCATCTGCTATTTCTTCAGATAACTTGAGTCTGTAATGACCTGGTGCATAAGCTTTTTCCTTACTATGAAACACTCGTTTTGTATCCCCTATTGCAAGTGACTTCTTATGTGTTTGGATCATTTCAAGATTATGTTTGTTTGATCTCAGTGACTTGTTTGGATAATCAGGCATTAATGCACCATCTAACACTTGCTTGTAATGTTCATGACGAATGTCTTTATTTTTTATTGCTGTTTTTTTGATACCTTTGGCTTTCGACTGACTTCCCTTCTGGTGCAGTATAGAATACATTTTTGATCTCAGTCCAACGTACTCAACTATAGGCACACCATTTAGTTCATCCTTAAACTTTCCAGGCACTTTTTTGTTTTGTGTGCTGAACAGTGGACACGGCTGTGTAGGTTGCCAGATTTTGCACTCTTTAGTTTGGCCCATCAGCTGCTGCTGTGGTATGCGGCCGCCACTTCCCGCTGTGAGGAGCCTATCTAGGTCACTGGCAGGCGCCAACTATTCCTTCTATAATCTCTGTAACAGACTACTGATGTGTGATGTGTTTGCCTGTGTTTAATCATCTCTATCGTCTCTTCAACGCTTTTCTACATGAAACCGTTTGACACACTTGTGTACTGTTGTCTGCTGGTTCATGTGTTGGTGGTATTATTCGGGTTACGCTTTTATTAAGGGTACAATCCGAGGATAAAGACAGGTACCGTGTTTGTGTGTGACTGTGAATAAGTTATCGGAGCCTCACAGTACTGAGTAGTTCTGAGCATTCATTCTCTATTCGGGAATACTTTTGGTATTGTGTAATCCCTGTGCTTTATGCTCAGCTTTTTAGCCTCCAGTATTCTCTGTGATACTGTTCAGTAATAGTATCAGGTACTAACTCTTGTCTGCTCATTTATATTATCGTGGTTCCTTTGTTCCAAATGGTGCAGTCTAAGTACAGTACTCAAACCAAGGGGAATCACAGCGCTGGACAGACAACAGTTAGATCCCCTGCCCCCGCCTATCAGGCACCCAATCGCCAGCCCACAGAGAAATACGCAGGTATAGAATAAGACAATCATTTCCATTCCTAATAAGAATGGATCAGGTCTCTTATATAACCCATGTCTTTCTCCGGAACTTAGGAAGTAGGCAGGAGAAACATACATACACAAACATGAAGGTGCGCTACTATAATGTGGTCGGGTAAATACCCTGATTTCCCACAGTAGATGCACAGAACATTACACAACAATGTAACGATACAAATTTTGCCTCGAGTTATACATGATACTCACAAACCAGATAGGTGAGGCTAGCGCTGGCAGAATTGTCAGTACTCAAACCAAGGGGAATCACAGCGCTGGACAGACAACAGTTAGATCCCCTGCCCCCGCCTATCAGGCACCCAATCGCCAGCCCACAGAGAAATACGCAGGTATAGAATAAGACAATCATTTCCATTCCTAATAAGAATGGATCAGGTCTCTTATATAACCCATGTCTTTCTCCGGAACTTAGGAAGTAGGCAGGAGAAACATACATACACAAACATGAAGGTGCGCTACTATAATGTGGTCGGGTAAATACCCTGATTTCCCACAGTAGATGCACAGAACATTACACAACAATGTAACGATACAAATTTTGCCTCGAGTTATACATGATACTCACAAACCAGATAGGTGAGGCTAGCGCTGGCAGAATTGTCAGTACTCAAACCAAGGGGAATCACAGCGCTGGACAGACAACAGTTAGACCCCCTGCCCCCGCCTATCAGGCACCCAATCGCCAGCCCACAGAGAAATACGCAGGTATAGAATAAGACAATCATTTCCATTCCTAATAAGAATGGATCAGGTCTCTTATATAACCCATGTCTTTCTCCGGAACTTAGGAAGTAGGCAGGAGAAACATACATACACAAACATGAAGGTGCGCTACTATAATGTGGTCGGGTAAATACCCTGATTTCCCACAGTAGATGCACAGAACATTACACAACAATGTAACGATACAAATTTTGCCTCGAGTTATACATGATACTCACAAACCAGATAGGTGAGGCTAGCGCTGGCAGAATTGTCAGTACTCAAACCAAGGGGAATCACAGCGCTGGACAGACAACAGTTAGACCCCCTGCCCCCGCCTATCAGGCACCCAATCGCCAGCCCACAGAGAAATACACAGGTATAGAATAAGACAATCATTTCCAAGTACAGACAATCATGTCTAAGTACAGTACAGTTATGGCGGGAATACTAAAACATTCACAAGAAACTGTTGCACACACAAAAGCCTTTCACTTTTAAAGTCTAAATTCTCTATGTAGAGTATGTGGAGGAACTTCAATACGAAGATTTGATGAAAAAACAATCAAACTTTGTGAAATGTATGTAACTGTACTTCAGAAAATAGATGGAATCACTGAACTAGCAGTCTCCCCTTTTCGTAGGAACAAACAAAAGGGACACACAATTAATGAACAACCGGAAAAAGGAGACGTAATTCAATTCAATTACAAAAACTGTATTCACACCTGAAAGTGAAATTCTAAAATCTACTAATGTAAAGGAACCACCAGTGTGATATGCATAGGACCCGTTACTTGTGTTCGTGTTGATATAAAGGCCCGGTGTGATGTGCTTCAGCCCTGTTATTTGTGTTAATGTTAACATAAAGGAACCAGTGTGATGTGCTTAAGACCTGTTACTTGTGTTAGTGGATATGCGTTTATTGTGTAAACCCAAGTGTACGGCATAAACACAGTACACAAATGCTGGGATCAGCATGTTTGTGTTGATCGTCTTGATGGACCTAACGGATTACCAGCTTACCAGCTTCTCAGCAGTGGAGTACTTTCTGACGCTAGTGTTGCTCTTGCAGGAATGGAACCCAAATTCTAGTAAGTGATAACAGTAGAGACTAGAATGCTGCGTAGATACATCAACTTTTCATCCCACAGAAAAACGACATGCACAACAGATTGAGCTTGAAAGTTAATGTTTTTTTTGTCAGTGCATGTTCATTGTATTGCAAATATGAAATGTAACTGCTCTTGAAGGTGTGCTGGTAGTAATCAGCATGGGCATGTTTGTATGAAAAGAAAGCAAATTTTATCAGCTACAAATTTACACTCATGTTATAATGACATTTTTGAGAAAAAAACTCATTTTGTGAATGTTCAGTTACTAACACTTTTCCAGCGTTTCCACTACTGCACGCCGGCAGGCGGCTGTCGGCACGTACACATAGTGTAGGGTAATGGAAGAGCACTCCTCTCTAGGACCATGAATAGCTCTTTCACTCTGCCTGAAGTGGCGCTCGCTAATAATTACTTGCCCCAACGCCCGGAAACTGCCACAAATGGCTTATCTTGCACTCTGTGGCCCCCCGGTCCGCTCCTAACTAAAAGTGTGGTTCTGCACAGCCGTGTGGATGGTCTTTTGGGTAGTCAGACATGTCATACATGTGTAACTCTGTTTTCATGTCTTCATAAAAGTCTTCAGTACACACATCAATGATCATAGAGTCAGTGTCAGTGTATAACAATCGACACTCAGGATATTTTGGTTTGAAGTAATCATAATAAAATTCAAGCATCAACAGTTTTGATAACTCAAGAATTGCCATACCAATAAATACTGGCTTGTCCAGTTTGACAATCTTTTTTTTGAGTGACACTGCATACAATGATGAATGAAACTCTTTGTACCCTGTGTACTGTGGCTTGCCTGTAAGTTTAATAGCACCCAATTCAGTTGTGACCAGTCTCACATCTTTTCTGTGATGAGGATTTTCCATTGTCTTGCCACAACAGGCATTGTTCATAAGCTTAAAGAAGTCTTTGTCAAATGCAGTGTTGCCGTCTCTGGCACGGAGGGTTGTGTTCTTCATTATGTAATCTTTCATGAAAGCACTTTGATCAAATTGGATTCCTCTGTGAACTTTCTTTAGTACTAACCCATGTCTGATGTAAAACTGCAACAAGCGATAGTGACACACGTAATTGAATTTGTCATTCAAATTTGGTACAAGTTTAGTGTCTTCTTTTTTACCTGTCATACTCATTTTCTCAGCTGCTAAGGGATAATCATTGTGGTAATCGTGTAGATGGTGTGGGTACTCTAGGTCTACTTCATAGATCCAACCCTTAGCGTCGTTTCGGTCAAGATTCATAATATAGTTTGTTATGTCTGTTATGTCATACTGTGACAAATCATGCAGACAAAAGTTTTTCAAGGGCAATAACTCACACATCGCGAACCCATACAAGTTGTTCGCGTCAAGGTACGTAATGAATGACCTTGACCTCGAGGGGTCAAACCCAAGGTCATCCAAATATTTATTATTTGCCTTTGCATAATTGTTCGCTGCAATACTAATCCCTCCCCTCAATCCACGTTCCACCATTTCACCCATCGTACGATCATACAACAGGTCTATAAATATCTTACTGGATTTCAAAAATGCATCCCATGTCATGCCAGGACTAGTTATGTAACAGGCTGGGTCAAGACTGTAGTGTAGCAAACCCTTTTCACGATAACTTTCAAATTCGTCTGCTAGCAAACAAACATCTGCCTTTAAGTACTGATCGTGGTAATCACCAATTGTCTGACACCCTAATTTATCCCATGCATCAAGTGCATGATGGTATTCAGAGTCAGAAATACCTTTGCCAGTTAGTGTAGAATAAAAATTTTCTTTTGGTGGCAGTCTCCTTTCTTCAAACACAACCCAGTGATCAATGTACTCATACGGATACACACCTTTTTTAATCAAGTCTGGCTCCAAATATTTACTTGTTATTGGATACTCAGTCAGTCCTTCTGCCAGACTAGCAAGACCTAAAGACAAATGTTGCATGGAGTCATAAAATGCTAATTTGTCTAACCTAAAAGTTAAGTATTTCTCAGTTGTCTGGGCAATACAACTTATGTTTTTGTAAGACTCGTCTACAGCCTGCATGATAATGTGTGAATCATATCCTTTGAGATTGTGGAAAAAGATTGGTAACTTATATGTCTTTGGATCTATTTTTAATAACAAGTTACAATTGTTATGTGCAGCACCTCTGTAACGACCAGTTATGTGATCATGGTCACGAACTTTATCACCCCCTAAAGGTTGTTCACAAATCCAACACGTCACATCTGTATCAAATTTTAGTTTGTCTTCTTCTGTCATCACCAAAGGCATCTGACATGTTGTGAGATATTGTACTACCTGACTATACAGATGTCTCATTTCTGTTAAAAACAGACATGCTGCATTTTCACCTCTGTAGATAACAGGTTCTGTATGCAGACCGTCTGACCTAACAATAATGTATCCAAAAGAACACACCACTTGGTCACTCAATTTTATAGTCTTTGGTAATGACTCTGGAACAGGACCCTCATATGGTACTACTAATGATTCAAAATCTGCATACACTACAAACGGCAGCTTTTGCTGATTCCCATAGTTCTTAAAATATACTTGACTACCAGGATCTGGATACTTAAGTACAGTTTGTATGTCATCAGCTGACCTGCAGTGTAGGATGTGTTTGTGCGCTACGTTTATGGAGGAGAATCTTTGTAAACATTTTTTCAAACTTCCTGTTTCCTACCATATTTTGATACATGATTATGAATTAGACGTGAC
Organism: Semisulcospira habei; assembly: GCA_036245525.1. Taxonomy (NCBI): domain Eukaryota; kingdom Metazoa; phylum Mollusca; class Gastropoda; family Semisulcospiridae; genus Semisulcospira; species Semisulcospira habei. The sequence goes on along the minus strand of BTPG01000007.1, from coordinate 15,989,243 downwards.
ATACTCCTGATAATTGTGTAGTGAAAGTTATTGTCATCACCGATTAGCAACATGTCAACATGTTTATCTTCTGACTGCCCATATGTTGGAGCCAGAGGTGATACTCTAATAGGTTGTAACTTGTCAACAGACTCATTATCCCACACATACACATTTACAGATATACCAGGATTTAGTTTTTCAAACAAGTCTATGTCCTCTATTTTAACAGGGAACTCAATGCCACTGAAGTTGAGTTCGTTTACAAATTTGATGTAGTTAGATACACGTTCAGGTTTTGATTTTACAAAGTGTAGTTTAGCAAGCACACACCCCATGAAACAATAGTTGTCATTGTTCTGTATATTGACTACAGCCTTTTTGTTTGCAACCTCTGTTGGCAGTGGCAACCATGATTTACCTAGTATAGGATGATACCTAGACTGCTTTAGTTGTAGTTCATGTACATGTCCTTTGTGCCAGCCAGACCCTTTCATTTTTGCACTGTCAATTGCTTGGAGGAAGTCAGGTAATAGTCTGTCTCTAAACACGTTCTCCAATTCTCTTCTTGTGTTAACTGTGTGTTGTCTTGTTGATATATACGAAACAATTACTTCACCGTCTACTCTAGTAAATTCTATTTTAGCAACAATCTGAATTTTAACACTGCCTGTAAGAAGATTTTGTTGTATGACAGAAAAAGAGTTTTCTATTGATTCATAGACATTGTTACTATTAGATATAGGCGAGTCTGTTGTGTGAAACACGTTTCTTAAACTAGATGAGCCTGATGGGCTTTGAGCATTGTCCATCATTTTTATTTGTCCGACAAAATAATAAATAAAAAATATATTACCATTGTCACACCATATGTAATACTGTATTATCTGTAGTTATGATAAACAAGTCAACTACTTTCCTGGTGTTTGTCTTGAAGTCTTGTCCTGCAGGTGTAATATCACTTTATTAAATGTAACACTTTCAATATAACAATGTAGTTTTATTAATTGATCAAATATGTCATTACACAATACCTCAAACCAACGCCACTGTTAGCATTATAAACTTTAAAAGCATTTGTCTTAAGATCAACAGTCTCATAATTATAACGTGGTAATCCATCTGAATATTCCAAAGTAACATTATATGTCATGTATATCCTTATTGACGGTGTTGAGAGTTTAAATCTGGGTCCAAACACACGTGATTTTAAGTCATAAAAACACTTAACATCTTTGAAGCATTCAGTAACATCAAACACTTGGGTTTGACCGTCTGTCATTTTTATTAGACAAACAAAAGAATAAATTGTTATCAAGCAAAATCATGTTTTCTAGGAAATTACACTGAACAGTAACTTTATACGTTTGCACCATTCAGCAAATGTAGTCAATAGTTTTTGAGTTTACCCCAGACAAGACTTACCTGTCCCATATTGTGTCTCTCTCAGTGGGCTTATAAATGGCATGTTTCACAGATTTCAATTGTGGTGTCATGTACAATAACCCTGTCCTTTTAAGCAAACATACCTGACACAGTATTGGCGATTATTGGCTTTGCAGTAAATTATAAATCACACCCTGGCCAAGTGAGAGCCAAATGAAACATCAGACATAACATACTGGGTACCACACACGTCGTGTGCCGCACCACATACAGCCCGAGATAAGTTTTTAAAAGCCTGGATACACAGTTACAGAAAAAATAAAAATGGAACACTTACCTTTGAGCCAAGGCGGGGGAGCTGTTTCGGCTTAATTAGTCTCATCAGAAAGGTCATCAACCCTTGACAGCCCAATGAAGATGAAAATTTTTTAGTGGTCACCTATTTTGTACCAAAGACCACATGTCAAAGCCAAACAGGTGTATTGCTCTCGGATGTAGTTTCGTGTGTGTTTGTGTGCTGAGCTGCTGGTACATCCTTAGGAAAATCACTTGAACACGGTACTCCCGGGCTGCGTAATAAACGCATACCGCATGAAAGTGAATTTCCAACACACCACACTAAGATAAAAATATTCTGTGGTGTGTAAAATTTGATGGTATGTACAAAAGCCGAGAGCAATGTAGCCGCTTAAATTTCCGTTCTCAGTAAGCGGCCTAGCACTGTGAAACTACTCCGTTGTATTCATTGGTTGCATCTCTATTTCTTTTTTTCTCTGTGCCATAGCAGCATGCATTTCTTTGATTGAGGTGCTATCTTTTAATTTTTCCATTTTTGAAAAGATTACCCCTGCATTATTTTCATTCATATGCTTATCTTTCTCAATAGATTTCACCTTGTCCTCCTCTCGAGCGACATCTCTTATAAATTTTTCTTTCTTTTCTACAAATGTAGCGTACTGTTTCTGCACACTTGAAAACACCTCAATATCACCTTCATACTTTAGAAGTAAATCCACAAATTTTGTTTCATTATTCATATGTTGTGTATAATCTTTTTTTAACTTCTGTATTTTCTCTGTCTGTAGTTCCAATTTTTGCACATATCGACCATGTTTCATTTCACAAGCACTAAACTGCTTACGGAGAGTCGCATGACGCCTCATTGCATTTTCACCAAAATTCATATTCATGTTTGGTGGCGCGTTGCTGCGGGCTGGGTTATATTCGAAAGACAGACAATAAAGCTCATTCTGGTTTGAACCAGATCGCTTTTAAGATCAGGCCATATCAGTCTTGAAAGTTTACCTACCTCTAACAAAACCTGTTTTTGCACAAGATATAATATATGTTGTTTATTATCAGGTGCCAGTTGACATTCACTTGACAGCAGACCTAAAATGTCTTATGGAACCATTACAGTGCTTGTTGTTAGCAACTATCAATAACACACCACACAGCGCATTATAGTGTACAAATAGCAGAGACCACAAACCTGCTCCACGAGACTGTGTTGGGGCGCTAAAATAAATTCACGTTCTGCAAGGTGTGTCTGTGCGTGTGTGTGTGTGAGTGTGTGTTTGTGAGTGTGTCTGTTTATTTGTGTGTGTGTGTGTGTGTGTGTGTGTGTGTGTCAGTGTGTGCGTGCGTGTGTGTGTTACCTACCTACCTCTAACAAAACCTGTTTGGCTCAAGATATAGCATGTTTTCAAAGTGACAGTTGACACACATGGCACTGGTATTGAAACAATGGGGTAATGTCACTGCACCTCGCTGGGAACTGAAAGCAATAACACGCTACGCGGCACACAAAACCTGTTCACCCAGACTGGGGGGTGGGGGGGG
>BTPG01000007.1:15880390-15983697 GCA_036245525.1 Semisulcospira habei | reverse complement strand
TACTAAATAAGCACATACAATATCAATATCAGCATCGTCCGTTGCCTTGTAGCGCTGGCCCGGGAGAAATAACCTAACGAAATCACCGGAAGAACAGCAACAAAATCAGTGTCATAAACATTACGTGAATATTACAAAGTAAAGTAGGTTATAGCACTGTCAGAGGAGAGAAATGTGCATGATCGACCAGTGATCATAGATCTACTGTGGCCTAAGCACACAAAAAAAAAGAGATAGGAAAGAGAGGGGGCGCTAAGAGTGACTGAAAGCAATGCATATGGAAGCACCCCCCCCCCCCCGCCCCCCCGAAGGGGGGCGTATCACATATCCACTGTTCCAGCCACTCAGTGCATGGAAATTTAAATCTAGGTCCCCCAAGGGGGGTCCAGATATTTAGCCGGTGTGGACAGCTGTTTCGGTCTTTGCGACCTCTTCAGCACACCATCGGCAATACTGGAGGAGGCAGGAAATTCTGCCTACCTGCAATGACAACCACATTTTACTGTGGTGTCTGCAGGGGCATACATTACATTCCCCTTTTGGTAGGTTCTCTTTTAGGATGTGGTTGTCATTGCAGGTAGGCAGAATTTCCTGCCTCCTCCAGTATTGCCGATCGTGTGCTGAAGAGGTCGCAAAGACCGAAACAGCTGTCCACACCGGCTAAATATCTGGACCCCCCTTGGGGGACCTAGATTTAAATTTCCATGCACTGAGTGGCTGGAACAGTGGATATGTGATACGCCCCCGTTCGGGGGGGGGGGGGGCTTCCATATGCATTGCTTTCAGTCACTCTTAGCGCCCCCTCTCTTTCCTATCTCTTTTTTTTTTTTTTGTGCTTTGGCCACAGTAGATCCATGATCACTGGTCGATCATGCACATTTCTCTCCCCTGACAGTGCTATAACCTACTTTACTTTGTAACCTTCCTAAAATATTAGCACTGGCAGTCTCCCCTTTTCTTTTCATTTATTACGTGAATATTGTCGCAAATAACCATAGACTGGTAATTTGTTGGTGTTTATCCAGTTTACAAGTCTTTGTAAACGTCAGTGTATAAGCCTTTGTAAAATTGCATCATGTTTTAAACATCTGGTTTGCAGTGACTTTTTTAATAAAGTATTATTAATTAAACATTTTATTTTACAAAAATAAAATAATAATAAACGAATATGGCAGCACAGCAATTATTTAAAGACGTGGACTTATCAGACCAGGGTTACTTACCTCGTACAGTCTGTTGACGACCATCGGTTCACAAGAAACAACCATCCCGTACCAAGTATCCCCATGTCTCTCTGCCGTCTGCCCGTCATTGCTGAGTGTGATGTTCTGTCCGTGCTTTGTGTGGAAACGCAGGACAACCGGCTGGGGTTGAAGTATTCAGTACAGTGTTTAAGTGCATGACCGTATCAAGGTCCCGTCATTCTACAAACACAATCTTAACACATTCGAGACGTGCTACGTCCGGACACGCGGCGTAAAGCCTCGTATCCGGATGCGGCACGCCTCGAATGAGTTAACAACTCGGTTCCTCGTCAAGATGTTGTTTACATCAACACAGTGCATTTGTAACTTCACTATATCACTTTTTTTTCTTTTGTTTGTTTCAAACGCTTCGTATCATTCTGTCTGGATGCAGTAGAAGAAAATGCCGATTTCTATCTGAGCAAACGTAATTTTACCCCTTCGCTGCAAGCGGACGCAGAATATGTTTTTCAAATCATTGTTAATTCAACGCCACAGAACCCCAGCCGTCAGAGAAACATGGATACAAAGTGGTTCAGCAAGAGGCATAGATCCTCATGAGCCCCTATCCATCACGGAAGCTCATGAGGATCTATACTTTTCGGAGTTGGGTTGCGTGCAGTTTTCTCGGCAGTGAAGGGGTCAATTCTAGTCCTGAAGATTCGCCACGTGTCCCCAACATCTGCGTTTATCATTGAACACAGGAAAAAGGAGGGGAATAAGCCCAGTAAGCAAAGGTCCTCGGGCTCACGACGGCCGCAGTGGGACCTAAGATGTTTTGCTACTCGGGAGAAGACTTAAACTGCACAGTAATAAAGGCTACTGACCTGTACACGCACAGCTGCACGAACAACGTCGATCTTCCCCAGTTCTGAGAGTTCTTTCTCTATTCGAGCAAGCGCCTGTGGGTCTATGGTCAGAGTTGGCTTAGTGATGACCTTGGCCTTGTCTGGAAGGACAGGGGTGCGGTCAAGGTCATTGACACGGGTCTTCAGAGTGACGCTCATATCGATGAGGTTGGCGTTTGGTGACGTCATCTCGGTGCGTTCCACTACCCGTTTGTGTGACGTCAGCTTGCCGCGCCGGTCCAGAAGGATGTCCTTGGCGTCCTTGACAACCGTTGCTATGTCCACCTTGGCGGCCAGGGCCAGTTCTTTCAGGCGTTGTCGACACGCATCGAGGGCGTTCTTCAGGCGGTCACAGGCTGCGTCAATGTCGGTCAGTGTCTTCTAGAATGGTACGCATGAAAGTCCACTGAAACTGTCGGCCAGGCCGACACTAGGAATCTGAGCCTACTGTTATGACAGAAAACTAAGACTTCCAGATTAGACCTGGTCGATAGTTTTAGCCCATGTGCATGCTTATCACAAAAGTGTCGGCCAGGTCCATAAACCAGAAGTCTTAGCCTACTTTGAGGACAGTAGGTTAACTCATTAGAGACATGCCGCATCCGGAAACGAGGCTTTAAGCCGCGCATCCGGATGCGGTACGTTTCGAATGAGTTAAGACTTGAAATTGGGTTTAGATCTGGCCGAAGTTTCGGACCACTTTCAAGCATACCACAATAACTTCGGCCAGTTCTATAAACCAGACGTTTTAAGCTACAATTATGACAGTATGCTAAGACTTCTGGTCAAGACCTGGTCGACGGTTTTAGTCCACGTTCATGCATATAGCATACCTGTGTGGCATTCTCCGCCTCTGTCAGATGCTGGTCCAATTCGCTGACGGCTTTCTCCAGCTCGATCTCTCCCGATCTCAGTATGTCCGCCAGTTTCGACAGATCAGCGCGCGCCTCCTTCACCTTCTCTTCAAGGTCGGTGATTTCTGCACAAGGACGGTGTTTGGTAGCAGCACACAGCTGGCAGATGGAGGCGCCGTGTGTGGAACAGTACAGCTTGCATGCTTCGTCGCTGTGTGCGGAGCAAAGTGTGGGGCGACTGGTGGCCAGGCGTTCTGCTGTCAGCGTGGACAGGTCTTCTATCACGTGGTGTCGGGCCACGGTCTGTCTCAGGTGACCGGCGCCGCAGGTCTTGCAGAAAAAATCGCCGCAGTGCAGACAGATGGAGACAGCGGGCTGACTGACACAGACCTGGCACGGGCGCTTTTCCTTCAGTGTCCGGGCGCTGTCCACCAGGGCCGCCATAGCAAGGTCAGTAGGCAGTCCCTCCGCTACCTCCTCCCCACTCGCACTGCCCGGCTGGCCGGGGGCCACGATGGCGCAGCGGCACAAAGGACACTGGGCCTGGGCTTGCGTCTTGACCCACGTGACCAGGCAGTGACGACAGATGAGGTGTGCACAAGGCAGAATCTTCGGCTGGGCGAAGTCTTCATGACACACGGGGCATTCCATCTCGCTGGCCTCCAACGTCGTTTCACCAGACGCCATCTTGTCCTTGTTTTGAACCTAGAGACGAGTGACGTAATTTAGTCCTGCAAGAAACCTGCAAAGTACGTCACACATGGTTCACTATCAGATCGAGATAGAATATTCAGATTGAGAAATCTTTGTAATGATTTAAAACACTTTTTTTTCTAAAACAAATTTACGCTTATCAAGCAGTGCTACACAAGTAGCTTAACCCTTTAGCTGTCGGTAGTTGTTTTTGTCGCTATGATTCCTGTCAGAATCATCGCGACAAAAACAGCGACCGACAGTCAAAGGGTTAATTTCGTGTTCATGTATGTCGATCGATGGTAAGATACAGCACTCATGCTAAACAGTTAAACAGCATTCCGGGAATCTACAGAATCATGCGTGCTTTGTTCTCTACTTTCTCGAAACTAATCATTTGTACAGTAAACTTCGGACATAACAGAAGGTGGGGGGGGGGGCACGCGTTTGTAAATTATTATATCATAAGTTTGTTACACATAAGCGAAGTCATTTACATGGAAAGATTGTAGATGGTGTTACATTTGTAGCAATGGTTGGAACGGGGTTTAGAGACGTAAAAAGATATAGAGCAGTTCTGTCTGAAAATGTCGACATCGTGGATTTCACGAGGTTACGCATCTTGCGGGGGAATCATTTATCTTTCAAGCTTAAGTTTTACGTGTAGGGACGTCCACAGTACTGAGTGACTGACGCATGTAGACCTAGGCACACAAGTTTACGAGTAGGTTTACAAGGTGAAAAGTGCTGTGGATTATTGCCTATGAACCCAAAGTGTTTTCATAAAACAAGACCCACAGCAGGGCACAGATAGCTTGGGCTCACAGGATCTAAGCCTCTTGCTGACACCACTTTATATCCATGTTCCGTGGACGGCTGGGGCTGTGTGGCGTTCAATGAATCCCTTCGCTACTACACCAGTGATCACGGACTGCGCGTCAGAAACCACTACACACTGACCGACCTTCACGTGAAAAACACAGATTTAAATATGACAGGATATTAGAAAAAGAACTCAGAACTAACAAGAGATATAAATCCTCATGAGCCCCGCGACAGCGGGGTCTCATGAGGATTTATTTCTCTTGCAGTTGTGTATCGTTCGCTTTGACCCGGCAGTTAAAGGGTTACAATCCTAATCTGCCACCACTGTTAGTGACGGGGTTAAGTCCCCCGCAGATGTTCGATCGGCAACACTAACATAACACTCAACAGGTCAAGTCTGCAGGGAACAGTGGCCAACTTGACACAGCTACATTGTCAATGATCTCTTGGCTTGACTTCGCGAACGAAGATTTTATAGTAGTTGCCCACGACGTCTGCAGGCTTGTTCGTGGCTGCGGAGGCCAATCCGAGACAGGCAGGTTCGACCGCAGTGGCTGCAGGGGAAGGTATGGCCGGGGTTCTGAGCTGCGGCCTCTCTGTTTTTTCTCCTGAGCCGCTTGTCCTTAAGGCTAGCTCTGTGAGAGTCCTCAAAGGAGACAGCTGCCTTGTAAATGGTGGAGCGCCAGGTGTCACGGTCCGCAGCAAGCGAAGACCACTGGTGGTGGTCGATTTGGCAGGCACTAAGTGACTTCTTGAGACAGTCTTTGTATCTCTTCTTTGGTGCCCCTCTGTCACGGTGTCCAGTAGCAAGCTCGCCGAACAGGGTGATCTTTGGTAGGCGATGATCCTCCATCCTGGAGACATGCCCCGCCCAGCGGAGCTGTGTCCGCAGCAGCAAAGCCTCGATGCTCACAGTTTCAGCCTGTTCAAGGACCTCGACGTTGGTGACATAGTCACTCCAGTGAATGCCCAGGATGGTACGCAGGCAGCGCTGGTGGAAGCGTTCGAGGAGTCGTAGTTGGCTGCGGTAGAGGGCCCAGGACTCGGAACCATACAGCAGGGTGGTGAGGACCACAGCTCTGTACACGCTGATCTTGGTGCCTGTTTTCAGCTGTTGATTGTGCCACACCCGCTTGAAAAGTCGCCCGAAAGCGCTGTTCGCTTTTGCCAGCCTGCTGTCAAGCTCCTTGTCCAGCTTGGCGTCCGACGTGATAATGCAGCCAAGGTAAGTAAACTGGTGCACTGACTTTAGTTCAGACTCGCCAATGGTGATGTGAGGAGGGCGATACACTGTCTTGGGTGCCGGCTGATGGAGGACCTCTGTCTTTTTCAGACTGACCTCGAGTCCAAAGAGCTGGGCAGCATCTGCGAAGCAAGACGTGATGCGCTGCAGGGCTCTCTGTGTGTGCAACGAGGGCAGTATCATCAGCAAAAAGCAGCTCACGAATCAGTTGGTCTAGGGTTTTCGTGTGGGCCTGCAGTCGTCTGAGGTTGAACAGGCTGCCATCGAGACGATACCTGATGTACACTGCATCGTCATCATCAAGGTCCACTGTGGCCTGCTTCAACATCATGCTAAAAAAGATGGTGAAGAGGGTCGGTGCCAGCACGCAGCCCTGCTTTACGCCGTTGAGAATAGGGAATGGTTCTGAGAGGTCATTGTTGAGTCTGACCTGGCCTTGCTGGTCCTCGTGTAGCTGGACAATCATGTTGAGGAACTTTGGGGGACAGCCAAGTCGCTCCAATGTCAATGATAACACTAACATAACACTCAACCGATCAAGTCTGCAGGGAACAGTGGCCAACTTTACACAGTGAATGTCAATGATATACTAATGGTCAAAACTTAAGGGCCACTTTTATCGCAGACGCACCGACAACACCACACAAATAACGTAACAATACTTGGAGTCAGTACTTTGCTAATTTATTCAGTAACAATTTCATTTAAGTTTGAGTAAATCAAGCAAGTGTAACAACAGCAGTACGTTAGAATGTTCACCCACCCCTCATTTGAAAAGTCACACAATAAAGGTCCAGTCAGTAGCGAGTGTACCCACCGTTTGCAGCCAAGCATTCAACGCAGCGTTGACGCATGGAATTCACCAGGGTTTGGAGAACATGCTGTGGGATCACTTCCCACTCTTGATGCAGGAACTGACAGTGGTTGCTGACTGCACGTTGCGCCAGCACGTCCCAGAGGTGCTCGAAGGGAGTCAGATCAGGTGAACGAGCTGACCACTCCATCCTCATGATGCCCCGTTGCTCAAGGTACTCATCTACCACACGATGAGGCGCGATGAGGTCGAGTGTTGTCCTGCAGAACAGCATTGTCGCCTATGGCTTGGAGAGCTGGCTGGATGAGAGGCTGCACAATCTCGTCCCGATAGTGCAGGCCAGTCAGGGTGCCTCGGATGACGTGGAGGTGGTTCCTGCCTTCCCAGCCTGCTCAGACGATGACTAAGACTCATCCGTATCGATCCATCTCTTGAACTCATCCATCGTTGAATCGCTCGCCCTGGGGTCTCCAGACCCTCCGTCGTTGAAGGACACAGTGACTCATCAGTAAACAGAACGTGAGTCCACAGGAGTCTGAAGAGAGGGGGAATATGGGAGTTTTAGAGAATCTTCTTTGGCCCTCATTTTTCTATGTTATTCGCTCACAAAAACGCACACGACCTTGCCTTTCCTTTTTCTCAAATTCCTTTTATTTTTCTCTGTAATTAGATATATAAAGAAAGAACTGAATCTTCATTAACACTATGACTGAGAATTTAAGGGGTTAACTCAGTCATAGTGTTAATAATACTTCAAATCCCCCCCCCCCCCGCCCCCCATAGACAAAACGCCCGATCAAACCAGTGCTTGTAACCCAAAGCAATTATATATAATACATAAACACCTCATGCCTACGCTTGACTGGTTTTGAAAGACCCCCACTTCAATTCAGGTAAGATATGAATAGACCTGTTCTGAAAATAGCAATTATTCGCATTTTCTTGTCGGGACGAGATTGCCTTTTGAAACCGGGATCGAAATTTTTTGAATCAGATCGGTATGCACCGCACCTGAGTCGCTATTCATACGGGAATTTATAATTTTTTCAATTATGTGTTCACCCGTTCGATTTGCCATTAAATGCAAATGGCCAACAGCCAACGCGCCGACACAGTAGGGCGCCGCTATTCAACTTAGTAAGGGAACACTCTATGAATAAACCGGCTCTACAGCTTTGAAAAGGCTATTTGCTGAGAGGTGACAAGAAGAGTTTCGAAATTGACTTCATATTTACTCAATGACTGGTTCCCGAAAAATCAGACGGTGGTTATACTGTGCACTATAAACAGTTTGATAAGAAACTAACAAGTAATATCTAACACACAGACGTACACACAAACAAACACACTTACAAACAGACGCGCGCACACAAACAAACAAACAAACACACAATCAAACAGACGTACACACACACACACACACACACAAACAGACGTACACACACAAACACACAAACACACACACACACACACACACTTACAGACACTCATGTCAGTACAATTTTATCGTAAGCATGAGCTGCCAGGTGGTGTCACGGTTGATCGCCTTTTGTGTTGCCTCACGCCGCGGCCGCATTCCATTCCTTTTCAATTCAGACACGAGCCGCATTTTGAAAAGACTCTCACCCGTCAATGGCTTTTATAGCTACACCCTTTCAAATCGCTAAGTTGTGTCAAAGATCAACAGGGGGACATATTACTTTTCAAAAGAGGGGGATTTGTACAAGTGGGCTTAATGTACTCATGTGGTTTCTGAGGAATTAGAAAATCAACTGGTGGTTATTACACTATACAGGCACTGAAAAAACAGCTGGATAAGAAAATACCAAGTAAAAACAATAAGTCACAACTCACTTAAAGGTTACCTTAAAGTGAGTTACAATAGGAACTTATTAACTACTTACATTAAGAACTTATTAATTACTTACCCTAATTACTTGCAAGTACTTAATAACAACTTGACTCTAGTCACGTATACTAAGTCTTTTTTACCAAGACACAAGGGCACCGGAAAACTTTTTTTTCTCAATAATATTCTGGTGGTGCAGATGGTGCAGGCCTAAACTGTGTAAGTGGCATGACATCTCTCTGTGAAGTGTATGACATTAATAAACGATTACCAAATCTGATTTTTATTTGTTTAAAAGATTGTGTAGCTTTTCTGTGGTTTCCTGTACCCCTATCTTTTTTCCTTCCGCTAAAAAACTAGCCTTCAGTTCTTCAACATTTACGGGAGATTGACTGCGCATTTTATTCTGGATTTCAGACTTATGTTTTTTGTAATTATTTAAATCATCCTGGACTCGTTTAAATTCCTCGTCATCAATAAAATTATCGTTCAATGCCTTACTGATAATAAGTTTAAGACTGCTCAGCTTTGCACCCGCCAAAGTACTCAATGCTTCATGTTTTTCTAATTTCGTGTGAAACCTCTTGTTCAAGGCCTCCAAACCAAAGCATGCTAGGCATGTAGCGACGCTTAGACCCTCAATTGCTATTCCAGCCAAACTCCCAATTCCTGTGGCGAACAAAACAATGCCCCCTACAGAACATGAAGCTGAAACTGCACCAATAGCCATAGAAGTGTTTTGAACAGAATTGAAAACGGTCTTATACCGTCTTTTGCACCGTGAATATTTCGCCTCTTCTCCTTCCAAATATTTCAAAGCTTCTGTAATATTATTTAATCTGAATGCATCTGCCTGTAATGTTTTATCTGAAGCAATTGGCATATGTGGATCAGGCGCAAGTGTTGTTTTAGTCATCACATTTGTTTCAGTCGGCTCAAGCGTCGGTAGTTGTGGATAGAAGTTTACCATTTTTTTTATTCACAAATATTTTTTTTTATTTAATCAGCAATTACATTTTGCAACTCTTCAAAAGTATACAATTTGCTGGCATAATAAAATGCAACAAGATCAATGTGTTCAAGGTTTATGTAAGTTAGACGAACAAAAGTTGTTTTGTCGACCACCACCTTGACAGCTGGAACACTGCTCGAAACATTAATAACATCATTATTTTTTGTAATAGCAATAAAGACCTTTGATGATTCTGTTACTGTTTCGTCCCATGTAAGTTTAATTCCCTGCGCAATTTGAGCCTCTTTAGCAGTAGCAACAGATTTCATGATAATTTCAAATACTATTGTCACTTCTCTAGCCATGACTAAGCTTGCTGGCATAAACACAACAGAAGTATCTGATCTACCCTTTCTAGCTGTAAGAAGATACCGCCGTCTCTCATAATTTTCAACTTTCAGTTTTTCTCTGCTATTGTTGTCTGGGGCAAAACTTGGAACAAGGCTTACAATAAGCGGCCCCGAGTTAACAACCTTCCTAAACACTAAGGCACCTTCGTCATCAGTGTATACATAAGGACTAATAAATTCCAACTTTATGTCCCAGTCAATTGTGGGTGGTGGAACAGGTACAGGTGAAACCACCCACTTATTTCCCACATGTATTAAGTTGTAGGGCGAATTATTTACAGGTGGAGTAGGTACAGTAACATCACGTAGCTGACCAAGTTTAGGAATCTGTTTTTCACCGTCTTTCATGTCAACAATTACTTTCCTCTTGTACATGCCATTTGAATCAAGTTCAAAACCATATATTTCTCCAATATCTCCCTCCTTCTCAAAATCCTGTACGTCAGCCAAATCTTTCAACTCTGTTACTGGACATGCAACTGGTATGATTCTCGGCTTTGGACCACCACTCATTTTTTATAAACAAAAATAAAATTATTTAATTTCCAACACAACACTAAAATCATGCATAAGAACTGGTTTGTCATCCTGATTAGTTACAGATATACTCAGTGACTCAAAGAAACTAGAACCTAATTTCTTAAACTGCAAATTAGGAAATCTAACAACCACACTTTCACAATACGGAGCAGTTCCAGTTGGTAAGCATCTCAACAAAGTTGAAGGCTTTCCATTGTGAACATTCTCAGATGTGTTTAGTTCTTTCAAATAAACATTTAGCACTGTGTGTACTGACAAATTGACAGGGCGTTTTCCAGTTATTTTAAGTTTTTTTGTCTTCATTGTTATAATACCAAACTCAAATTCATCTTCATCATCTGTTCTCCACCAATCTTCATCAATATAAAATCCAAGTAAATATGCAAATCTATCTGAGATCCTTAACCAATTTTGTGTCAAAAATTCTAATGTAACAAGTAGGTTAGCTGGATTTAAAGTTGCTTTAATTTTAAAATTACTTTGAAACCATTCAGCTATAGTACAAAAGTCATAATACCCAGGTGGTATAGCTTCAGTCTTACCATCAAAAATTACTTTATTATATATATTATCTTCTACATTAAACCATTTTACTGTGTAGAACAATTCATGGATAGCTACAGCCTTGCTACCATCACGATTATCAATCCCATTAGTTAACCACACTGGTTTGCTTGTGTCAAGATTTGTTAAGGTAATAAACATTTTTATTATCTCATATAAAAAAGGATGGAATTTAAATCACCAACCATTACCACTACAAACACATTTCAATTTAATGTGGATGCCAAATACAATGTCGCACCTACTTATGAACAGAAAATAATTCAACTAAATCAGCTTGACATAGCTGTGTCTGACGCAAGCGTACAAGATTTATTTCAAGTGAAAGTACCGAATCCATTTGACCATTACCTAAACCCTCCAATAACAGACGACTCTACTGTAAGAAAGTGGTCTTCAAGTCCACTACAGATGTTTCAAAACCAACTCAACTTTGCAATACTATGTTCAACTACAGGCTGTGGTGTTTCATTCACAGATCATTTGAATCACTCAAACAAACTGATTAGATCTGTGTATCGTTTCCACACTTATTACCAGCTTAGACGTATACTGTCAGAACTGCATACACCACTGCCCACTGAATCTAGTTTCAACAGGTATAACAACCCCATGGATATGAAAGCATTTGAACGCATCTGTAATGAATTTAACATTAACCCTGGCACTAAGTATGACTTCACACAAAAACTTGATGATCACCATGGCATGGGTACATTGTATTACGCTTTGAGTCACAGACAATACCCTCAAGATTACTACCCTGGGTACACTTCATTCTCATCAAAATCTGAAGTCTGGTTAGGATCAATAGAGCAGAAGCAGTCTAATGCCTGGACCACATTTATTTTAGATAAATCTGACGGGTTTACTCAAGCGGGAGTCGAGCGCGTCAATGAGTCTATCAGAACATATGTCTGGTGCATACTAGGCGCACAATCACTAACAAAATCGAATATTCTTAATGGAAGTGGAATATTTGAATCTCAAAAACAGTTTCTCGCTAATCTTGAAGATTCAATTAACTCAACAGTCGATCTCCCATCTAGCATACAACGCTACCAAAACGTACTCAGATATGCCAGATCGAAAGTTGACTTTGTAGTTGGCACTGGGTTATACATGTTACCATCTGACCTTCAACTCCAAATGGGTACAATAACAAATTATAATAATGAAATCATTGTTGCAGGTGTTGGTCAGAAATTAGGACTCAATAAAAGTGTAAACTTAGGAGCAACAACTGCGCATGTACTGTCATTAAAATCATTACAGGAGGTTACTTCCCCTGCCCCACCACTGGTACCCATACAGTCAGTAACAACCCCTGACACACATGAGTCAGAACGAACTGCATTAGTAATAGGATTAACAGGGCTAGGAGTATTACTTCTTTATCTGTTTCATTAAATAACCCGCCATTAACCCTCCTACTGTCACCAAAAATACCCACACATGCTCTGCCATAAACCCAACTGCCTTTGCCGCTGTACTAATCAACCAGCTGACAACAGAGCCTAAAATGCCAGGCAACGCGTCTACTGCTTTCAGAGCCAATTTCTTAAGCAAGTCTGATATGTGAGACAACTGTTTCTTTACCCACGACTGTAAATCTTTTGGATCTGTGGGAGCCGGTGGGCCCGGGGGTGGCGGTGCACCCCCACCAACCCCAGCACCGGAGACAGCCAGCACTACAGTGCTGATAATAAACCCAAGAGCAGTAATTAAACTAGCAATTGTAATACCCTGCTCTCTGAAAAGTGTTTTAAGTCTCTCAGCCAGAGTAGTGTCTTCGTGAAGTATTTTCTGAATAGTTTCTCTAATTCTGTTAACTTGGGTTTTCAGTTTTCCTCTTGCAATACTAATTGTTTCTAACCGTCCTGATCTTTCTATCTGCAAATCATTTAATCTGTGCTGTATTCTTTCTTTCATTTCTGTGTCAAGATTCCCATTGTCTGCTGTAGCCAGTTTCTCCTTTTCACGTTCAATGTGTTTATCAAGTTCTCCCAGTTTGGCAAGATTATTAACCATCTCACCTCTTATTGTCTGCAGTGATTTATCCAATCCCATAATCTCCCTCATTGACAAAGGTGGATCATCTATTGTTTTCAAAGCGTCATTTATTTGCCCTTCAGTAAATGAGGTTTCTTGTATCACAGTGTTTGCTATTTCTGGTAGGCTTGTTACTGGTGCCATTTCAATCTCTTGCCCTGTTGGCAACTTTGTTTGCGTGTTGTGAAGAACACTAGCCAGTCTTGGCGTGACAGGAGACCCACCAATACCAAGTTGACGCAAGGCACCAACACCACCTTCATTTTTTTATTGTACTTAAAGCCCTAAACCTACTAGGGTCTTTTTTGTTAGTCAATAGTACTTTTCCCTTGTCAACAGTATTTAAATATAAATGACCCTTGCCATCAAGTTCAAACTGATTAGGATCTACGTTGTCTGGGCGGCCACCAACATGATCATAAAATGAGTTCACTTTGGTTTCTAAAAGTTCGTGACGTAAACTGTAAATATTTCTTGTACCAGTCATATCTGACATATCTGTTGTATTACCAAAATCATACGTGTCATCCATTTCAAAATCTTCATGATTAAATCCTCCTGCTGCCATTGTTTTATTAATTTATTATTTTTTATTGTGCATAATAAAAATGACACAGTCTTACGGATCAAAGTTAGACCCATACAGAAAACTACGTGAGCCCCTGGGTGTTAAGGGCATAAGACAATCGATAGTCATCACGAACAATCCAAGTACCATAGACCAGAACCAAACACTTACAGTCAAGTTTCCAAACCTAGGTCCCAGTGACGTTATTGTTCCTGGCACTGCACGTCTTGCTTTTAATATTGAACTATCATCAGACGCAGATGTGAACAGAACACTGGTTGACAATCTTGGCAGAGCAATTGTTAGAACTATTAAAGTAAAACTTGAAGGGCAGGAAGTGTTTAGTCTTGACGACTCAGATGTATTTTACTGTTACAAAGATCTTTGGCTCACAAGAGAAGAACGAGAAGACCGTGTTTACCAAGGTATACAGTCTGATAATGTTGGTAAACTTCGAATCAATGCTGGAGATAAGGTAACTACTGGGGTACCAAAGGAAGTTATATTAGCAGAAACATATGGAACCAGATTTTACATTCCACTTGAGTTTGAAATCCTCACAGCTCATTTGCCTTATTACCAAGGGGCACTGAATGACCGTCTGAGCTTTGAACTAACTTTCAATGACTACTCCAAAGTTATAAAATCATCTGCCACAGATGCAACATACAAGATCTCTAACATTTCCTTGGAATATGAAATTGTCACACATACTGAACTAGCCAGACTCATACAAAATCAGTACCAGTCAAGACTTCCAATTTATTATGACAGGGTGATTAGACATAGTTTAATTCCCAAAGACAAGAGTGACCCAATGTGGAACTTAAACTTAAACACACCTGCCAGGTCACTGAAAGGTATTCTTATGTTGTTTGTTGAACCGGTGAGTCCATACAAAAGAGATTCAGAAAAATTCTACAATCCTAAGATTACACATTTGTCCTGCACAATTGAAGGCCGCCCTAATCAAGTGTACGCTTCAGGAATGCTGCCTTATCAACACTATGACGAAACCACAAAGTATTTTGCGGGTGGAAGGATTAGAGATAAACCAGCAAACATTGCGTGCAAAGATCTACATCTGTATGATGTTAGGATCGGACAATACCTTACAAACAAATACGCACTTTGGTTAGATCTTCGTAGTACAGACGACGATTATCTTCATGGGTCAGGACGAACTGTCGAGAACGGTAGTGATGGAATAACAATTCAGATACAAAAGAAGGTTGAAACTGCTGCAGCCATAAACATATATTTGTACCTGATATATGACGCACAACTCAATATTGCAGAAAGCAGACTGAGTGGACACATATATTAAAATTATAATGTGTATTAAAATGAACCGTAGCTTAATGACACTCGATCCACACTGTGGCTTATTTGTTGGTGCCACAGGGTGTGGGAAAACTCAATTCGTACTTGACTTATTACAAACAAGATACATACACCATTTTGAAAACATTGTAATATTTTGTCCTACAATCAAACACAACAAAGCTTATCACAACCGTTTATTCATTTGGACTGACAACAACATATACTTAGTTGACCCTGAGAAAAAACTGAATGACTACCTACAATATTTTTACAAGCAATTTGAAGGGCAGTCAACATTGTTTATTGTTGATGACTGTTCTGCAGAGAAAGACATTGTCAAGAAGAGAAACACTCTAGCAGAACTTGCCTTCAGTGGCAGACACGCAAATGTCAGTGTATGGATTCTCACTCAAAAATATAATGCTGTACTAAAAGATTTTCGAGAACAGTTAAAGTTTATCTGTTTGTTTTACTGTAAAGATCGTGACAGCTTCGAAGACTGTCTCAGAGAGAATGATGTCATCCCAAATAAGCATGAACGAGATGATGTAAAAAATAAACTGAAATCAACTAAGCATCTAAAGCTCATTTTAAAGACAGATCAGCCCACAGGGTATGGGTTAGTAAATTGATGTAAATTAATTTATTCTTTTGTTTGTCCAATAAAAATGACAGACGGACAAATCATACAGGTGCTTGATCTCACACACCTTTTCAAAGATGTTATGCACTTTACTGACTTAATAACACCCAAACAGACTTACATAAGCCTTTCAGCACCATCAGAAATATATGTTTCATATAGTGTGACTTTGGTTTATGTCGATGAGCATCCAAATGTGGAGCACATGTCAGTTGATTTAAAGACACCTACTTTTAAAGTTGTTGATACCAACTATAACTGGTTAGGGGAAGTTTGTTATAGCATATTTAAACAACTGCGCAAACTAAATGTTTATATTGACAGTGTTACAGTTAATAAAGTGGTATTACACAAGGTGAGCCAGCAGAGTTAACGTTAATATTTTTTCATTTATTATTTTGTCGGTCAAATAAAAATGACGGACAATGTTCAAAACCCTGGCTCATCTAGTTTAAGAAACCTATATCCAATACTAACAATGTTTACGAATCAATAGAAAACTCTTTTTCTGTCATACAACAAAATCTTCTTACAGGCAGTGTGAAGATTCAGATTGTTGCGAAAATCGAATTCACTAGGGTGGACGGTGAGGTGATTGTATCGTACATATCAACAAGACAACACACTGTTAACACAAGAAGAGAACCGGAGGTGGAGAACGTGTTTAGAGACAGACTATTACCAGACTTTCTCCAGGCGATTGACAGTGCAAAAATGAAGGGGTCTGGCTGGCACGAAGGGCATGTACATGAACTGCAACTAAAGCAGTCTAGGTATCATCCTATATTAGGTAAATCATGGTTGCCACTGCCAACAGAAGTTTCGAACAAGAAGGCAGTTGTCAACATACAGAACAATGACAATTTCTGTTTCATGTGGTGCGTACTTGCTAAACTACACTTTGTGAGGTCAAGACCTGATCGCGTATCTAACTACATCAAATTTGTAAATGAACTCAACTTTAGTGGCATTGAGTCCCCTGTTAAAATAGAGGACATAGACTTGTTTGAAAAACTAAATCCTGGTATATCTGTGAATGTGTTTGTGTGGGATAATAATGCTGAGAACAAGTTACAGCCAATTAGAGTATCCCCAATTGCCCCAACCTATGGTCAGTCAGAAGATAAACATGTTGACATGTTGCTAATCGGCGATGACAATAACTTCCACTACACAATTATCAGGAATATGTCACGTCTAATTCATTCACATACAACAAAACACAATGGCAAACAGGAAGTTTGTAAGAGATGTTTACAAAGATTCTCCTCCATAAACGTAGCGCACAAACATGTTTTACACTGCAGGTCAGCTGATGACATACAAACTGTACTTAAGTACCCAGATCCTGGTAGTCAAGTGTATTTTAAGAACTATGGGAATCAGCAAAAGCTGCCGTTTGTAGTATACGCTGATTTTGAATCCCTGGTTGTTCAATACGAGGGTCCTGTTCCAGAGTCATTACCAAAGACTATAAAACTAAGTGACCAAGTGGTGTGTTCTTTCGGATACATTATTGTTAGGTCAGACGGTCTGCATTCAGAACCTGTTATCTACAGGGGTGAAAATGCAGCATGTCTGTTTTTAACAGAAATGAGACATCTGTATAGTCAGGTAGTACAGTATCTCACAACATGTCAGATGCCTCTGGTGATGACAGAAGAAGACAAACAGAAATTTGATACAGCAGAGAAGTGTTGGATTTGTGAACAAGCATTAGGTGGTGACAAAGTTCGTGACCACGATCACATAACTGGATGTTACAGAGGTGCTGCTCATGGTGATTGTAACTTGAAATTAAAAATAGATCCTAAGGCATACAAGTTACCAATCTTTTTCCACAATCTCAAAGGATATGATTCACACATTATCATGCAGGCTGTAGATGAGTCGTACAAAAACATAAGTTGTATTGCCCAGACAACTGAGAAATACTTGACTTTTAGGTTAGATAAATTAGCATTTTATGACTCCATGCAACATTTGTCTTTAGGTCTTGCTAGTCTGGCAGAAGGACTGACTGAGTATCCAATAACAAGTAAATATTTTGAGCCAGACTTGGTTAAGAAAGGTGTCTATCCGTATGAGTACATTGATCACTGGGTTGTGTTTGAAGAAACAAGACTGCCACCAAAAGAGAAATTTTATTCCACACTAACTGGAAAAGGCATTTCCGACTCTGAATATCAACACGCACTTGATGCGTGGGGGAAGTTGGGGTGTCAGACAATTGGTGACTACCACGATCAGTACTTAAAGGCTGACGTTTGTTTGCTAGCAGACGTATTTGAAAGTTACCGTGAAAAGGGTTTGTTACACTACAGACTTGACCCAGCCTGTTACATCACTAGTCCTGGCATGACATGGGATGCATTTTTGAAATCCAGTAAGATATTTATAGACCTGTTGTCTGATCGTACGATGGGTGAAATGGTGGAACGCGGATTGAGGGGAGGCATTAGTATTGCATCGAACAATTACGCCAGAGCCAACAATAAATATTTGGACAGTCCGGACTTTGACCCCTCGGGGTCAAGGTCATTCATTACGTATTTGGACGCTAATAACCTTTATGGGTTCGCGATGTGTGAATTATTGCCCTTGAAAAACTTTTGTCTGTATGATTTGTCTCAGTATGACATAACAGACACAGGGTTAACTAACAATATTATGAATCTTGACCGAAACGACGCGAAGGGTTGGATCTTTGAAGTAGACCTGGAGTACCCACATCATCTACATGATTATCACAATGATTATCCGTTGGCTGTTGAGAAAATGAGTATGACGGGGAAAAAAGAAGACACTAAACTTGTACCGAATCTAAATGACAAATTCAATTACGTTTGTCACTACCGCTTGCTGCAGTTTTACATCAGACATGGGTTAGTACTAAAGAAAGTTCACAGAGGAATTCAATTTGATCAAAGTGCTTTCATGAAAGATTACATAATGAAGAACACAACCCTTCGTGCCAGAGACGGCAACACTGCATTTGACAAAGACTTCTTTAAGCTTATGAACAATGCCTGTTTTGGCAAGACGATGGAAAATCCTCATCACAGAAAAGATGTGAGACTTGTTACAACTGAATTGGGTGCAATTAAACTTACAGGCAAGCCACAATACACAGGGTACAAAGAGTTTCATTCATCATTGTATGCAGTGTCACTCAAAAAAAAGATTGTTAAACTGGACAAGCCAGTATTCATTGGTATGGCAATTCTTGAATTGTCAAAACTGGTGATGCTTGAATTTTATTATGATTACTTCAAATTAAAGTATCCTGACTGTCGTCTGCTATACACTGACACTGACTCTATGATCATTGATGTGCCTACTGAAGACTTTTATGAAGACATGAAAACAGAACTACACATGTATGACACGTCTGATTACCCTAAAGACCATCCACTGTACAGCACACAAAACAAGAAAGTGCCTGGTAAGTTTAAAGATGAACTAAATGGTGTGCCAATAGTTGAGTACGTTGGACTGAGATCAAAAATGTATTCTATACTGCACCAGAAAGGTAGTCAGTCAAAAGCCAAAGGTATCAAGAAAACAGCAATAAAAAATAAAGAAATACGTCATGAACATTACAAGCAAGTGTTAGATGGTGCATTAATGCCTGATTATCCAAACAAGTCACTGAGATCAAACAAACATAATCTTGAAATAATTCAAACACATAAGAAATCACTTGCAGTTGGAGACACGAAAAGAGTGTTTCACACTAAGGAAAAAGCTTATGCACCAGGTCATTACAGGCTCAAGTTATCTGAAGACATTTGTGATGAACTGGTTGATGAATTAATTGACGACTTAGTTACTGAAATGAGTAACGGTGTCTGGGGGAATAATCTGTAATTCTTCTCTGACAAATGCCCTCTGGGGTGCAGGGTCATACAGGTAATATATTGTTGCGTCTGCACCGGGAATTATTTTTTTTATATTATGAACGGATGTTGACCAGATGGGATCTGTCGTCCTGCGCCTGATGTCATTCTCAGCTTCCCCTGGTTGATATAAATATCTTACCTGTTTAGTAAATAAACTTGTGTCTGGTGCCTGTGCTGGGGTTGTCATTGTTTTTGGCTCTGTAATTGTTTTCAATTTAATAGCATCAGCAGGTTTTGGGTGTCCTTCATTGTTCATTGCTTTTATCACATGTGGTAACCTTTGTACCCACTCCGTGTTACGGGTGTCATGCATGAGTTCCTTAGAATACTGGTAACTGAAAAGTCTTTCTGATAACTGTTTGTTAAAGTTCTCTACAATTGCCTGTGATCTGTGCACACCTGGAATGCCGCGTCTGACCAGTACGCCATGCTTAGCAAATAACTGATTAACTGCGCCCTTAAATTCAGATCCGTCATCGACCTGCACTAGTCTGGGGTATCTTAAAGGGCCACGACTATATATTTTTGATAAAGCAGTAGCAACTGTACTGGCTGTTTTGTCAGATATGGGTTCAGCGTCTTTATACCTTGAAGCAATGTCTACAACAGTCAAAGCGTACTTGTATCGTTTCTTTCTTATTGTGTCATGCGGAAGAAACAGGAGGTCCATTTGGTGCGTGTCATTAGGTGTTGTGTTCTCAAAATGAGGTCTCGTTATCTTTCTTGGAGCAGGGAGATAAATTTGCCAAATTGCCTGTCTCTGTAACCATTGCTTGACTTGATTGAGTGTTATATCTCCGCCCACAGCGGCATGTAATTTCTGAATAGCGGTTGCTCCTTTATAATACCCTGATGGTGAGTAATATATTTTCGATAGTTTATTTTCGGCTGCCATTTTTTCTAGCAATGAAAACTCCAGTAAAATAAACAAATATCATTCCCACTAGAACAAAGATTATCTCCCCGTTTCTTTGTTCTGGGCTTGGTTGATAGTAGTCACTTAGTTTCGGTTTCGGTATAGACATGTCTTCACCCGTGACTAAAAAATACTCACGGATTGCGTCGTCTGTATTTGAAAACGTATGTTGTGCGTGGCCTTCAAGCCTGAGTTTTTCATTGATGAAATCAAGTTTCTCAATTCTATTCTTTTCGTAATCCTGTTCTGCCTGTGCTAATTTTTCTGACGCTTCATTATGACGCTTTATTTCTTCTGCAGATTGTTCTCTACCCATTTTAGAAAAGAGATAATTAGAGCCGCTAAACGCCAGAGCGTTGACCATCGCTCCTCCCACCATAATAGCTATCGTCGCCATATTATTTTTATTTACATAGAAACATTTTCGGGAATAATTCCCTGTTTAACAAGAAGGTCTTTCGTGGCGATTGATGCTGTTACAACTACAATTAGCTTAGCGCTGTCTTCGAAATCGAGTCTACTGAGGTCTGGTGATTTCATTTTGAGTAGATTTTTTCCCAGCATAGAAAACGTTACTGCTAATGCACTGATTACTGCAGAGTGATACACAAGATTCATTAAATTCTTTGAGTCATTCATTTCTTAGGCAAGAAAAAATTAAAATAATAAATTTATTACTGCATGATAAATGGGTCGACAACTTTGGGTATTGTTGGTAATGTGGCGACTTCTGTTTTTGATGATGGAGTGTTTAATTTTTTGGTCACTGTACGAGTCTGTGGCTTGTATTTTTTGTATAATTGGTAAGCTACAAAACCAGATCCAACAACAAATGCGGCAACTGCATATCTTGCTGTTTCAGAATTAGACTGTGTTGAAGGTCTTTCACTTTGATGTGGGTGTGACAGGGGTGCCAGTCCTGACGGTCCTACCGGTCCTACCGGTCCTACCGGCGGTGTTGACGGCGGGTCACTTACATGAGCCTTTTCTGTTAGCGCCTGTAGCTGTAACTTTTTCTGCTTGTTCCATTCAGCTAAACGTTTACCTGCCTGAATTCTGCCTTCATTTTTAATTTTTGTCACTGTGTGAATCGGGGTCTTGGCAGGGTCTGGGGCAGGGTTCATCTGTGGGGTCGTTTGGGGGGTCGTCTGTTGGTCGTCCATTTTTATCAACAAAAAAATTTAATTTCGTAAAATCTACATGGCTGCTAGTTACAATTAATGTTACCAGAGGAGCCAGCAAATTACCAAATCTGTAGAATAAAAGGCAAGCTAATTTACCAATTGCACTCGTTACAATGGGGTTACTCTCGAGGTCATTTGTGAGATTTTCAATGTCTACAGGGAGAGTGTAACTCACAGCTTTTGAATATAAGCAGACAATTGATTTGCTCAAATCACGGGTCATTAGTGAAGCCATGTGCTGTTCATATTTAAAATGAAGTTTAAATAAATCAGCAGCCGTGAGGGATAGTATATCTTCAGTTGAATATAGCTTCCCAAGATAAGATTTCGAATGACCAGAAACCACTACAGATAAAAGTCGTTCCCTTTTTGAATCTAAGTCTATGTTTTCTACAGCGCCAATATCATTTAATAGAAGGAGTTCGTCTGTGTTCATTTTATAATGCAATTAAAAAAGATAATTTATAAACACATTTGTTTCTTTGTCAGTAAACCAGAAATGAGTACATTAAGCCCTCACATGTAGAACCGTTTTGTAAATGATCCCCCTCTTTTGAAAAGTAATATGTCCCCCTGTTGATCTTTGACACAACTTAGCGATTTGAAAGGGTGTAGCTATAAAAGCCATTGACGGGTGAGAGTCTTTTCAAAATGCGGCTCGTGTCTGAATTGAAAAGGAATGGAATGCGGCCGCGGCGTGAGGCAACACAAAAGGCGATCAACCGTGACACCACCTGGCAGCTCATGCTTACGATAAAATTGTACTGACATGAGTGTCTGTAAGTGTGTGTGTGTGTGTGTGTGTGTTTGTGTGTTTGTGTGTGTACGTCTGTTTGTGTGTGTGTGTGTGTGTGTGTACGTCTGTTTGATTGTGTGTTTGTTTGTTTGTTTGTGTGCGCGCGTCTGTTTGTAAGTGTGTTTGTTTGTGTGTACGTCTGTGTGTTAGATATTACTTGTTAGTTTCTTATCAAACTGTTTATAGTGCACAGTATAACCACCGTCTGATTTTTCGGGAACCAGTCATTGAGTAAATATGAAGTCAATTTCGAAACTCTTCTTGTCACCTCTCAGCAAATAGCCTTTTCAAAGCTGTAGAGCCGGTTTATTCATAGAGTGTTCCCTTACTAAGTTGAATAGCGGCGCCCTACTGTGTCGGCGCGTTGGCTGTTGGCCATTTGCATTTAATGGCAAATCGAACGGGTGAACACATAATTGAAAAAATTATAAATTCCCGTATGAATAGCGACTCAGGTGCGGTGCATACCGATCTGATTCAAAAAATTTCGATCCCGGTTTCAAAAGGCAATCTCGTCCCGACAAGAAAATGCGAATAATTGCTATTTTCAGAACAGGTCTATTCATATCTTACCTGAATTGAAGTGGGGGTCTTTCAAAACCAGTCAAGCGTAGGCATGAGGTGTTTATGTATTATATATAATTGCTTTGGGTTACAAGCACTGGTTTGATCGGGCGTTTTGTCTATGGGGGGGGGGGGGGAGGGGGGGGGGATTTGAAGTATTATTAACACTATGACTGAGTTAACCCCTTAAATTCTCAGTCATAGTGTTAATGAAGATTCAGTTCTTTCTTTATATATCTAATTACAGAGAAAAATAAAAGGAATTTGAGAAAAAGGAAAGGCAAGGTCGTGTGCGTTTTTGTGAGCGAATAACATAGAAAAATGAGGGCCAAAGAAGATTCTCTAAAACTCCCATATTCCCCCTCTCTTCTGATCCACCTCACATGTTGACGACACCAGGCAATGTGTGCTCTGAGATGAACTGGGGTGAGGGGTATTCTCACTGCTGCTCTGCATGAAGCCAGGCCAATCGTTTCGCGCAGATGTCGGCAGACTGTGGTTCTGCTGACGTTAACGTTTGCAGCTTGCATCAGTTGACGTCGCAGAGTGGTTGACGTGACAGTTCTGTCGCACAGAACCGCCACACAGAGGTATCTGTCCTCCCTTCTGCTGGTGCAGCCCGGGTGTCCTGAGCAGGGTCGTCGTTCTGCCCTTCCAGTTTTTTTTTGGAATCGTGCCAGCAGCCTCTTTATCACTGAATGGGACACCCCACGACGTCTCCCAACTTCTCGTCCGGAAATTCTATCCTGCAGCCAGGGTCCTACTAAAACCCGGAATAACCCGGAATAACCCGGAATAACCTGTCCTAAGCTAAAATAACCATATCTATAACTATTATTGCGTACCTAAACACAAAATAATCATGTGTTAGAAGTTTGGTTTACATTAAAGTTGATTTAGTTGTACTAGTAAGCCGTTTTCCACAACCGTTGACACGTCGATTACTTCCCTTGCTACACGATCGCGCTGTCCGAAACCAGTCGAAATAACCTCTCCTAAGCCCAAATTACCACATAAACACATATTATTGAGTACTTAAAGTAGTAATATTCATATATTTGAGGTTGTAGGTGCCGTAAAAGTTGTTTATTTAGCGTTAGAAAGCTTCGAAGGACTTGTTCTTTGAGCCTCTTGTTTTCTACAGCGCGATCGTGTACCAAGGGAAGTAATCGACGTGTCAACGGTTGTGGAAAACGGCTTACTAGTACAACTAAATCAACTTTAATGTAAACCAAACTTCTAACACACGATTATTTTGAGTTTAGGTACGCAATAATAGTTATAGATATGGTTATTTTAGCTTAGGACAGGTTATTCCGGGTTATTCCGGGTTATTCCGGGTTATTCCGGGTTTTAGTAGGACCCCTGCAGCCATGCTAGC
Organism: Semisulcospira habei; assembly: GCA_036245525.1. Lineage (NCBI taxonomy): Eukaryota > Metazoa > Mollusca > Gastropoda > Semisulcospiridae > Semisulcospira > Semisulcospira habei. Next base: position 15,959,529 of record BTPG01000007.1, on the reverse strand, counting down.
GCCCGGCCTTGATCTATTGACGTTAGGCTTCGTTGTGGTGGCACGGTTAGGAAAGTGACAAGTATGCCCCTACTGTACCGGTATTTGTAGCGAAACAGAAGTGCTCAGTGTTTACGACTGACCCCTTTAGCAAGTGCATCACGACTTTAGAGTTTTTCCACCTGCCTGCCATTGGTACGCTTGCCAATATCGCACAGCTTTTCACAAAAATGACGATGTTAAACGTGCATTTGAGGAAATTGATGAATTGTTGTCTTTTGTTCCCTGTTCGGTGGACTGTCTATGGTCAACTTTTAACCCATTTGGATCGAAAGGACATTGTATTTTTTAAGCGTACTTGCGACGATAAACAATGACACAAAAAAGTGGGTGGCCCTTAAGTTTTGACCATTAGTATACATACACATTGATGGGAGGTAAGAAAGATAGCCCCGTAGTGCCTATCGACATACGCCAAATTATGTCCCTTATACTGTAAACTAGGAATAAACACGAAGTGGACAGAGTGTCAACTGAAACCTAGTCGTGTGTCACAGCCATTCACACCGGCCTCATTCTGTCACATTGTGCGCTGAAACTAATGCAGAACAAACACATTGTGGTGAGACGGTAAGCATTCACTGCATGCTGTTCAGGTCGGCCTCACGTGATAATGTCGCCAACACTAGTCAGTCAAGGGCCATGAAGTAAGGCTGTTGCCAGTATTTGAGTTTGTGTTGTGCCAGCTTTGACAGATACAAACTGCATGTCATGAATAATATGAGTACAAAACGTGTATCGTAAGAAGGCACGGCTCACTGTCCATAAGTTATTGGCGAATGGCGTCAGTGCATACAACAGCGGTTTTCGGAACCAACAAAACCGAAATTCGCCTCACCGGAAATTCCCACAGTACAAAACTTGACATACAGATAAACCCAATTAAGCCTACGCGTTCCCTTCATATTTCCAACACATGACAGAAGATGAAAAGTCACATTACTTACCTGTTCACAACCGTCAGTTCTACACCTGTATATTCGCCGGTAGTGTATGTGCCTGACTGAGACGAGCGTGTAACAGTGGGCCGGGGTACGTTCTGAGTTCTTTGTTCCCATTAGCCTCGATATCGACACACGCAGTGACGCCACTGTAGGCCACGGACCACAGTGCTGTTTCCGTACTGTCCAGTCTCTTAGCCTTAGTCAGTCCCAGTCATCCCCTAATTTTTCAATTCCCGAAAAACCGGCACTACCGCCCACCAGCTGCACATTTGCCATGCACAAAATACCCCCAAAAACAGTACATGACCCGTCTCATTTCTTGACTATGAAACTGGTTCCTTACCAACCCCACACCCAAGCACAGCTGAAATCAGCGTGCCCCTCAAATCACTACGTCAAAAGGCAACTCAACATAGGCCCACAAATGTCCACTGGATAAGCTCAGGATGGTATGAATCAAAGCACCAAATATGTCTCCTCTCAGCTAACCACAAATTTCCAGCAAATTCCAACATTCAGCCCAAATGCAAATTTTCAAACAAGGCAAAAATACTTTTTAAAAACATGGGGTCATGCACTGCCTGAACTTCCCAATTTAAATGTATACCGTGACCTGTATTCCATGAAAACGAGGGCCAAGTGCACTAACAGATTGTATGTCGGCTATGTACTTCATTATATCTTTGATGATAACGGCGACGGCCAGGACTCACTTGTCAGCTAAGTGAACTTTTTTTATTGCCCCGATGACAGGTGTGCCCTTTCTATTGTACATCAGGCGCCGTTTCTTAGATTAAATCACATACGTTATAGAAATTCAAACTGACATCGACACCAAACTTAATTAAGTTGAAGGGGGAGGGGGAGGGGGTAAGCGGGAGTGGGAGGGGGGGGGGGGGCCGGGGGTTATACGAAGGATGGGTACAATCACGGTCGATTAACTCATTCGAGACGTGCCGCCTCAGGATGCGGGCACTTAAGCCGCGTATCGGGAGACGGCACGTCTCGAATGAGTTAAAGACGAATTAGTTTGCGAATCACAAATAAAAAAAATTGAACAGCATTCACGTTTCACGACGGAAGAGTGGATGAAGCGAGAAGGCGCACTATCATCACCTCTTTTCATTGGCCGAAAACTCAAACGACAGCGATCGGGTTCTGATTAGAATTTATATTTTGGCAACGGACGATTCACGAACTAACCAAGACATTTTGACGGATCACGAACATCTCATTAAGGCTTTCACGTTTTGCGACAAACTCTTTTTTTCACGCCGAGATAAAGTGAAAATGCAAAATTACGAATCACGAAAACTTAAAATAAGCAAGTCACGCATCACAATTTTATGCACACAAGTGAATGCTGACAGAACCCATGAAAGCCTTAACTCATTCAAGACGTGTTATCCGAGTGCATCACGTCTCGAATGAGAGCATGCCTCCGGGATACAGGTTATGGTCTCTTAGAGACTAATTAGTGTAATAATATTTACTGCAGTCGTCATGCAACTCAGACATCCATGTCACTGGTATCTGTTGGAGGATCAGAGACTGTTAAACCTCATGTTTTAATTTGTTCATGCAAATATCATTTGAGTGTGTAGCGTAATGTGTTAATGTAAATATCACTGTGTGAGTGTAACATGTAATGTTTATGTAAACATAATTGTGAGTGTGCAATATATATTCGTGTAAATATGATTGAGAGTGTGTAACGTAATGTGTTCATGTAATATTTTAAGTGCGTAACGTGATGTTTCCATGTAAATGTCATTGTGAGTGTGTAACGTAATGTGTTCATGTAAATGTCATTGTGAGTGTGTAACGAAATGTGTCCATGTAAGTGTCATTGTGAGTGCGTAACGTAATGTGTCCATGTAAATGTCATTGTGAGTGCGTAACGTAATGTGTTCATGTAAATGTCATTGTGAGTGTGTAACGTAATGTGTCCATGTAAATGTCATTGTGAGTGCGTAACGTAATGTGTCCATGTAAATGTCATTGTGAGTGTGTAACGTAATGTGTCCATGTAAATGTCAATGTGAGTGCGTAACGTAATGTGTCCGTGTAAATGTCATTGTGAGTGTGTAACGTAATGTGTCCATGTAAATGTCATTGTGAGTGCGTAACGTAATGTGTCCATGTAAATGTCATTGTGAGTGCGTAACGTAATGCGTTCATGTAAATGTCATTGTGAGTGCGTAACGTAATGTGTCCATGTAAATGTCATTGTGAGTGCGTAACGTAATGTGTTCATGTAAATGTCATTGTGAGTGTGTAAAGTAATGTGTCTTTGTAAATCACTAATCACTAAATGTCATTGTGAGTGCGTAACGTAATGTGTCCATGTAAATGTCATTGTGAGTGCGTAACGTAATGTGTTCATGTAAATGTCATTGTGAGTGTGTAAAGTAATGTGTCATTGTAAATCACTAATCACTAAATGTCATTGTGAGTGCGTAACGTAATGTGTTCATGTAAATGTCATTGTGAGTGTGTAAAGTAATGTGTCATTGTAAATCACTAATCACTAAATGTCATTGTGAGTGCGTAACGTAATGTGTTCATGTAAATGTCATTGTGAGTGTGTAAAGTAATGTGTCATTGTAAATCACTAATCACTAAATGTCATTGTGAGTGCGTAACGTAATGTGTCCATGTAAATGTCATTGTGAGTGCGTAACGTAATGTGTCCATGTAAATGTCATTGTGAGTAAAGTAATGTGTCATTGTAAATCACTAATCACTAAATGTCGTTGTGAGTGCGTAACGTAATGTGTCCATGTAAATGTCATTGTGAGTGCGTAACGTAATGTGTCCGTGTAAATGTTATTTTGAGTGTGTAACGTAATGTGTTCATGTAAATGTCATTGTAAGTGTGTAACGTAATGTGTCCTTGTAAATGTCATTGTGAGTGCGTAACGTAATGTGTCCATGTAAATGTCATTGTGAGTGCGTAACGTAATGTGTCCATGTAAATGTCATTGTGAGTGCGTAACGTAATGTGTCCGTGTAAATATCATTGTGAGTGTGTAACGTAATGTGTTCATGTAAATGTCATTGTGAGTGTGTAACGTAATGTGTCCTTGTAAATGTCATTGTGAGTGCGTAACGTAATGTGTCCATGTAAATGTCATTGTGAGTGCGTAACGTAATGTGTTCATGTAAATGTCATTGTGAGTGCGTAACGTAATGTGTTCATGTAAATCACTAAATGTCATTGTGAGTGTGCAACGTAATGCGGTGTTCATGTAAATATCATTGTGAGTGCGTAGAAAAAAAAGTACAAATAGTGTGACTAACTGAGAAGGGGCGTTCGGGAGATAACTAATGAGTAGCGGACCACTAACCCCTTGACTGCTGCTGACGATAAGTGTAACGTGGTGCGCGTCCTTTCCGCCGGACGCTATCGTCAGCAGCAGTCAAGGGGTCAATCAAGGTTATCTCGAGTTGTCATACAATACTCAGGCCACACTCGTACAATGCTGAGTGTGTTGTTACAGTGAGAACCAGAGGCCCGCAAGTGAACGTTCTGGCGATCGGACATTGTGTGTACGGCCAGACTGTATTTGTCTGTTGTCCTGTACTGGGCTGTCTGGTGCTGCGTGTGACCAGTCCACCGAAGGGTTCGCCCATTTCGCACTGAAGCACTTCAGCAGGAGACTGACCCATCATGATAGTTCAGGAGTAGTGCAACGATAGCTTGGCACCAGTACGCGACAAAGCTATGCCGACACCACCCTTGAAACGTCATGGTCGATCTATCTAAATGATGTGTATTCTTCATCTAGTGTTCATCTAGGGCAACTGCCAAATTTGTGTATTTTCCTTCTTAACCCCTTCAGTGCAACTGTCCGTACACTGAACGTCTGAAATCTGTGTCAGGTCAACGCGAAAGAGCTCCAGGCGTCTCATGAACAATGGATACAACATGACAATGACAATGACAATGATCCTTTATTTGACAACGGTAAAAGTTTTGGTAGTAACAACCATTTTTCGAACTTGCCGTTGCTAATCTACTGATTACAGAGTTACTATCGCACTAATTGTTTTCTACTACTGAAAAGGGGGGAAAAAAATTACATGACACAGCACAAGCCAAGAATGAAGGGGAAAAAAATGTAAGGGGGAAGTGACATAGGAATTACCAACTTTACTGGTCGGGCATAATGATATGTTGTGAGGTTTAATTAAAATAATATAATAAGAATACACACAACCTAATACGCATACATATCGCATGCACATTTGAGCACGCCACTCTCTATCTCTAATATACACGTACGCACACGCACACACGCACAATGCACACGCACACACGTGCACACATACGCTTACGCGGCTTATAACGTTAAGCTAGTCAGTCATATGAGTAGCTGGCTAAATACAAACGGTACCGAATAAATATGAGTCATCAGTCGAAACCTGTAATACACGCATTTAATAATCTAATGAGAAATAGTATTTTTCAATATGTGCACAGTCACGGGGATGCTACTGACAAAAATAAGTACTTGGTGAGACTGACTTTAAACGAGGAGAAAGTAGCTGATGTCTTGACGTTTCTAGGCAAGGCATTCCAAAGACTAGAGCCAGAGAACGTCAAACTCGTTTTATAAAGATCAATTCTAGGTCGCGGCACAATAAGGGATTTTCTTGATCTGGAGTATGTTGATGACTGGACGGTAAATAGCGATGTGATATATCGGGGCAAAGATAATGGATGACCAAGATTGGACAGTAGGCCTGAAAAGGCGTAGCAGCGTTCGCTAGAGTGATTTGCCCCTGAATGCGTGCGACCGGGCTGTCAACATGGAGGACGGAGAGAAGAAGAAACGCACTCGCAAAGGTGGCCAGCATTGTGCTGCGCCTAATTGCACTAATGCGAGGTATTCTGTGAACTGCGTAGGATGGTCATTCTTCAGATTTCCTGCAGAACAAGCAAGGTGAGTTTTTTTTTTTTTTTTCTTCGAAGTTTATGTAGCTTTTGGTGCCGATCATTCTGCACACGTGTTTACCGATCAGTATTAGCGATCTGTGACCCATCCTGAGAAAACCAGGGTTTAGTCGGAACTTTGATGGAGTTATGACTATATATGAAAACTACGTGCAACTAGCTCTCTGCCGACATAAGAATGGTCCCTGTATTTTAAAAACTGAAGAAGTTATATCAGTTTAAAGGCTGGAGGGGTGCAGAGGACAGTTTTGACCTACATCGCTGGTTACATTGTTCATAAAATTAAGCTGAAGATTTGCACCATATGCAAGTCCCTTGTAGAAGGCGAGAGGAGCTCCTCATCCTGTCAAATTTTGTTGAATGCAAAACAGTATGGCAAAGGGGGACTACAAATTCCCAGCAACATGCTGGTCGCTTGCACCAGGCGGATGGAGCAAGTGTTCAGTGCAAATATTGAGCATGTGATGTTTGCAGACAAGGTGAAATGTCAGTTGATTGAGATGCTACAAAAAGAGGTGAAGGATGATCTTGTGTGCCCTATGGGAGCTTGTCAATTGCTGCCTCTTGTGGTTAAGAAATTTGTCAACATTAGGCTACATTTCACCCTGAAAGAATGTAGCCGTGACTTCTCTCAGAAGTCCATCAGGAAAAACAGAAAAGTCATGAAATTGAGTCATGTTTGATTTTGTTAAACTTCTTTCTGAAGTTCATCTGCTTTAACTGTAAATTATTTTGTCGCGCGCAATTCAAACAGATGTTTCACAGTTTTGGCTTACGCACAGTCATTCTAGGATGCACATGTAAACCAAAGTAACAAAAGAAATTGTCTATATTTTATAACATTATTTCATGGTGAAATATATGTGATCCATCATGACCAAACCGAGGTTAAGTCGGAAATTTGATGAGTTGAGTTATGACTATAATTGAAAACTACATTTACTTAGCTTTCTGTCGACATAAGAATGATCTCTGTATCTTAACAAATGAGGAAGTTACAGCAGTTTGAAGTTTAGAGGGGTGCGTGCAACACTTTTGAGAAAATGAACAAAGAAGTTTGCAGTGACAATGAAACTCATATGAGGTTGGATACAAGAATGATGTTCTAATAGCAGTTGTAGGATGTTTCCATCAAAATGCTTTTAGATATTGATAGAAATGTTGTTGATGAGTTCAAATGTGCAAGAAAATGAAATTGGCCCAAAATTGTCCCCTGCTGTATTTTGGCCTGTAGCTCAGAAGTACCGCTGGCGACTTAACCCCGTTTTAGTCATGATGGGTCACATATAGCTTAATGTTGGTCAACTCTGTGCATAAGTATATTTCAGGGTGAAATATAGCGTAATGTTGATAAACTGTTGCATGCTCAAACGCAGTAGATGTATATTTCAGGGTGAAACCATCAAACTTTAGATATCTTACACTGTTACATGCTTATATGTGTGATGTCGATGTCTTGAATTACAGATTTGTATCCATTATTGCTTGAATACAAGGAATAAATCTGTTCAATGTTACACAACAGTCACAATTGTGTTTGTTGACAATTTCAACTGGCAAATCTCCTTTCTCTCTTTCTTTTCTTTTCATTTTCTTCTTCAGCTTTTCACTTAATCTGTCACTTCACTCTCATTATTCTCTCTCCCACCAACCCACCCATTTTTCAATTCTGTTCTGTGTTTCTTTGTGCATGAGAGTTTATCTTTTATAAATATATTATTCTATTACATTTTGTTGTCAACTTTATTTTTCACAATACTGTCTTGTGTATTAAAAACAAAAAGTATCGTTTTAATAAGGTATCAATCTGTCATTACAGTGGGTTTTTTTTTTTTTAATTTTTGTACATGCACACAAAATCAAAAAGGAAAGGTCAATTACATGTAACAAATATATTAAAATTAATGTAAACAAACAACAAAATAGATTAATCAACCATTCAACTGATTATGTCTACCACAAAACAAAACATAAACAAAAAACAAACAAAAAGAAATACATTGAAATAAAACTTACAAAAATTACAACTAAACAAAGCTATCAAAACAAAGGGGGAGGGGCGTGTGGGAATGGAGGTTATTTCAAACATTGGAAAGACTGCATAAAGAATTCCCTAACAACTCATATCAAAAGTCACAAAGAGTATGTTTTATTCACTCTATAGATGTTTTTGCACACACCCTACCTGCACCCCCAAAGCACATTAATTTTTTTTTTTTTTTTTACAAACGGCCAGCAAGCTTGTTCATGAGATATCTATATATATGTTGTCTAGATGAATAATCAATAAAGATAGAGGATTTAAAAGACAGAACGAAATAAAGTCACTGCTTGTATATAAATATAGTCGTATAAACCCAGCATAAACAATCGCATATTTATTTTTATTGCGCAAAGGCCACGCCGAAGTTACGACATATTACACAGTACACACAAGGAACGCTGACCGCGAACACGCTTTCAAAGGCAAGTAACTCGTGCCGCGGGTACGCTTTCGCTAATATAAGAAGTGTGCCACTGTCCAATCTTGGTCATCCATTATCTTTGATCGGGGTAGCTTATCGTTTAATGCCTTGAACATAACCATTCCCTTTTTGTAAATTAGATGATCTTTCAGGGGCAGAATTTTTAAGGCTGCCAATGTTTGGTCAGTAGTTAAGCTGGGATCAGGGAGTATTAGTTTGGCAGCTCTCCGATGTAGAGAGTTCAATCTTTTCAAATTGACATCGCTCGAACCATCCCACACAGTAGAAGCATAGTCTATATGCGATCTAATATGAGCATTGAAGAACAGTTGACGTGTCTCCATATCAGTAATGTGTTTAAGTTTTGCTAAGATGTACAGATTTCTGGAGACAATTTTACAAACATTACTGATGTGTGGCTGCCACCTAAGCTGGTTGTCCACCGTGACTCCTAGCAGGCGATGGTTAGTAACTTGGCTGATGGTTTTGCCTTTGAGGGAGAGACTGAGTGAGAGAGAGCCAAGCTGGTGTTTTTGGCGGGTGCTAATTACCATGCTCTCCGTTTTTACCGGGTTTAAAATCATAATATTATGACTGCCCCATTCATCAATATCTTGCAATGTGTTTTACAGTCGTGAATTGATGTTTGATATATCCTTATCTGGCATGTGTACAGCAGCATCATCTGCAAACATATCACATGTAACGCTTTCATTTTTTATCGCAAGAGGAAGATCATTTATGAACAAGCACAAAATAAAAGGGGACCAAGAATAGAGCCTTGTGGTACGCCATGCTTCACTAACCCTTGATTCGAGTATGAGCCATTTAGTAATACCTTTTGTTTTCTACCTTTGAGGTAGGATTTGAGAAACGACGCCGAGTTGTTGGTATACATGGATACTTTCTTGATCAGTATTTCGTGGTTTACTAGATCAAAGGCTTACGAAAATCTAGAAACATGACTCCTGTAAGTTTTGAGTCGTTGATGGAAGATAACCAGGTGTCTATCATCCGTATCAGCGCAGTGTGACATGAGTGTTCTGATCTGAAGCCCGACTGCAATGAATAGATTAATTTTCGGCTTTCCAGGTATATAGATAGATGCTTGTGAATATGCCATTCGAAGGGCTTGGACAGAACAGGTAGAAGTGATATGGGCCTAAAATTATTAATTTCACTAAGATCTTTAGATTTAGGTAGAGGTATTACTTTCGCGTCTTTAAATGCGTCTGGAAAACAATTAAAATTAACACAGAGGTTGTAGATATAAAAACTCCACCAGGGAGGCCCCTTTGGGGGCTTAACTGCCTGTCCCAAGTCAGGATAAAGGAGGAGGGTTAGGCGTGGGGCTAGCGACTCCACCCTGTAAAAAGAAACTTGCTACGGAAACGACAACAGTCGCCTCAAGCACCAGACGGCGCAGAGAGGACTGAATGAATGAATGAATGTAGATATAAGTGATACTCTCTACAATGTAAGGGAGGGATATCTTGAGTATTTTCGCACTAATCTCATCCAGTCCTGATGATTTTTTATTTTCCAAGGATGTAATTAATTTACCAACTTCATAGACCGCTATAGTGGGTATGATGAAAGGTTTTGTGCCGGCAGTTCTCTGCTTGCAAAAATCGACTAAGTTGTCCGGGCATATAATATAGTCATGCGACTCAGTTCTCAGCGACTCATGGTTTCAGCAAGAGGCATAGATCCTCATGAGCCCCCGCCCATGACCTATGCCTCTTGCAGTTGTGTAGTGTACACTTTCCTCGGCAGTGTAAGGGTTAAGGCGAAGTGTGCTAAGCGGCAATCGTAAGAACTGCGGTCAACATTCATTCATTCATTTGAGCAGACGACATTAGTTCCTTTCTTTATTAGTCAAAACGCGCCACAGGCAGCACTATACAGCGAAGACCCTGGATCATTTCAAAACATCGTTGTATAAATAAATTGCACTATGCCTGCCCTCCCTTACGCCAAGCTAATCTGGCACTGCCCTTGAATTATCGTGGTCGCCGGATCCATCGCCTGCAACTGGTACATAGTTATTAGATGACGCCTCCAAAATTTGGAAAATACCTTCGCGGGCTGAATGAGTTAACTCATTCTAACCCAACACCGTAATCCTTAAATTTTGCCGTTGTCCTCCGAAGGCTGCATTGCAGTGCAGGGCACAGATCGACCATGATAATTCAAGGGTGATGCCTGAATAGCTTGGCGCCCATAGGCGCCAAGCTATTCTGGCATCACCCTTGAACTATCATGGTCGATCCATATGTTGCTGTGGTGTGTCTGGGGTAGAATGAGTTAAAAGGTTTGAAGTTTGTTTCAATCACCATTTAAAAAAAAAACCCAGTAATATTCGGGTGAAATTCTCCTTCATTGTTTTGTTTTTAATATGTAAAATGATCAGAATCTAAATGCGCATGTTTTAATGTGGATAAAACACACAGAGGTGTTTGACGTGTATGCTGGTCTGTGATTTTGTTCCTTATGGCACCAGCCTAAGGTCCAAATCACAAAACAGCACAATTTAACACTCCTCTAAATGAAATTATCGGTACTGTCCCCAGCACAATCACACACACTGTAAACAGTACAATCACACACACAGTAACCAGTACCATCACACACACTGTAAACAGCACAATCACACACACTGTAACCAGTACAATCACAGACACTGTTAAAAGTACAATCACACACACTGTTAACAGTACAATCACACACACTGTTAACAATACAATCACACACATTGTAAACAGTACAATCAAACACACTCATAATAGTAAATCACACACTGTAAACAGTACAATCACACACTGTAAACAGTACAATCACACACTGTAAACAGTACCGGTGGCTGCATGCACAAGGGGGTTAACTCATCCAAGGTGCCCCGCATTAATAACTGCGGAAGTGTCGGATAGAGTTGCCGCCGGCAACGCTACACAACACTTTCGGAACTATTGATGCGGGGCGCCTTGAACGAGTTAATATCCACATACTTGACAACGGAGAGATTTCACTGCCGTGTCCCAGATAATGTGAACCGCCGTCAGATTTACACTGTAATAAACGTCTGTGTAATTGCGACTAGCGGGGTCCTCTTTGACGACGCCAAGAACGGTGTAGCCACCAGTAGGCTGGAACCTTGTGTCAATCTCTTCAATCTTGACCTGCACAAACACACACACACACACACATACACACACACACACACACACACACACACACACACACACACACACACACACACACACACACACACACACAATCTATACCAGAACCAGGTCAAAGAAGAGATAGAATAGATGGGGATCCCAAGACACACCTCCCCCCCCCCCCCCCCCCCCGTTTTATAGATTTATTATAATCAACTAACTGTTTAGACAAACGCACTCCAGCAAATACAATCGATGCTTTTATTGCCCGGCCATTTTAGTTTCACTCCGGAAATCATCTACCCCAACTTGAATATATGTGGATCCCAGGAAACACCTCCCCCGTTTTATAGATTTATTATAATCAACTAGCCATTCAGACAAACCCACTCCACCAAATCCCACCAATACCTTTATTACCTAGCCATTTTAGTTCCATTTCAGAAATCATCCAAGCAACGATTTTTGATCAGCTGTCAACCCGCGATTATTAAGGTAGATACCCCACCCCTTAGTCTAACAGATTATTTTCTAGTGCACAAGTCATGGATACAATTATCAAGTTACTGTCTATGTTACTTTTTAGATGTTTTTAAGTAAATTACAAGTACTTAATAAGGTACATTATAAACCTCTAAGTAACTTTGTAAGTAACTTTGAAGTTAGTTGCCATAAGTTCTTTCAAGTGACTTAAAACAAGTTCTTATAAGTGTCTTAAGATAAGTTTTTATAAGTTCTTATAAGTTCTTAAGGTTGTAGGACACACCTCTTTCGCGCATCTTTTCTGCGCATTTAGATACCGCTATCTTGCGTCTGCCGTGACCTGAGACTGGAGTTCACCGGGTAAAAAAATGCCGTACGTCAGGTCGTATTGCAAACAAGCTCAATTTATCGATAATTGATAAAAGAGATATACTGTCTGAAATAGGTGTGTACGCTGACTGTTTCTATGCGTAAAATGTTTTGTTTCCTCAGAAATAAGATACTTTTGCATAAGTTGCGACAAGTCATCGAGCGTAAGGCATAACCTGCGTAATAGCGCCAAGCAACACGCAATTTCGGAATCTGAAGTTTTAAAAAAAGAACGGGCCAACCAAAGACGGGAAGCAGTCTACGTGGCAGCCAGGAAAACAACAAAATCTCAGCAACTAAATTAGAAAAAAGGGTGGTGGTGTTTGCTAAGCGATTAGAACACGAGGTACTAGCAGAAGCAAACTGTCGTAATATAAGTGGCATATCTCACTGGTTCAGCGTCCAACCCTTTTATGCACCGCCGTGAGATATCACCTGCACAGCGTAAAACCCCCATAGCTAACTGTCCGTGTATGCATGGAAATTTAAGTCCCCACAGTACTAGTGCCGTCGTCACTGCCTACCTGCAATGAAGAAGACTACATTTTATGGTGGGTTGGGGGGGGTGGGGGGGGCATTCCGGCCATGTCGGTCACCACCTAGAAGTAGAACATTTCCATACATTTTCGGAGAGCCTTTACTAATAAGTGGAGGGTATGTAGTCGACATTGTAGTTATATTAAACCAGTGCCAGTGCTTATTATCTAGGAAAACGTACTGTGTGTAGAAAAAGGTCCTGCTAAGGGAGAATTTGGCATTATGAACCTCTAACTCAGTAACTGCTTCCCGTACTTAGTAACTTAATTTGCTCATCCATTCCCTTGCTGTCTTATAAAGGCTATATTACAGATTAGGATATAAGTCCAGCATTTTTTTTTTTGTTTTGTTCAAGGATGGTGCCAGAATAGCTTGGCGGATGAGACGCCGATCGATTTTGGCACCACCCTTGAACTATCATAGTCACATTTATGTCAAGCAGTGGGTGTATCAGGAGTAAAAGGGTTACCTAGTACTTTATAGGTATGTATGTATGTTAAATTAAACTTACGCTACTTTGACTGAAACCCTAATATTTGTTGACTACCATTTTGGATGACCTTGGAATGTGTGATATATGCTTATTTATTTTTTCACTGTATGATTGCGGTTTGTATAAAAGTTTTTGCAATTTCCCTATCAAATTTGGCACAAGGGTAGCTGATGATGAAATCTTCCTCATCCTATAGATACTAATTTGGTTGACTCCTTACACAGGTCAAGAGTCACAGAAGGTTGACAAACTTTAGAAAAATGCATAATTGTAATTTGTAGAGAAAATACAAATGTCACTAGTACAAAAGCAAGCCTTTATGTTGAGACTTGTGACACTTATGTCAGCTACCTCAGTTTTGAAAAGGTCACACAGTTTATACTTATATGTGAATTAGTTATGCACATGAGGCATACAGACTTTGCAATTCTTGTTTGTTCTTTGCGGTGTACACAGTTTATGTCACATTTATTTTGAAAGTAATAATCTGCTCCTGCATTTAGTTCACACAAAGTTAAATTATCATGCTGCCGAACAACACAGTAATACTAATAATCGTGTATTTCATTTCAGGCCAATACTGCTGTTGACCTCTCACTGTGGAGTCTCAGTACTCTCACCCAGAGGACTTACTTGCAAACAAGCGCATAAGTATGACGCCTACACCAAGGCCACAGCTCAAGTGAAGTGAAGGAAGGCGACACGTATTCTCCTGGACTCAAGGTAGATCATACCGGTAGATCTGTGACTAGAATCAGGTGCAGAACAAAACACAACTATGGTGTGATTGTGAATGAACACATCATACTGTAATGCTTTCTGTCATTGGGCCATTCGTCGTCCATGGTAAACGGTAATGTTGGCATTTTCTTGGAGACTATTCAAACCACAGTCTTCAACGTGGCCCAAGGATACTTTGTGGCAAGACCTGTCTTAGCATACCAGTTTGAGTTAGACCAAGGGTCATGAGAAATCAAGAAATAGGTAAAAAATAGCCATATTTTAACAATAGATATTTTTTCTCAAATATTATGCACAAGTACAAAAGCCATCCCTTTTCTGATGCGGAGACTCATGGCACCTTTTGGAAAGGTCACACAGTTCAGATTATGTAAATGATCAGTTTTAAATGCACATGAGCGATCCAGGCTTCACCATTGTTGTTTGTGGTGTTTACAGTTTATTTCACATTAGTTTGAAGGTAGTAATGCGTAAACTAAATGTAGGGGCATATTGGGCAGGGGGGGGGGGGGGAGCCCTCCCGCCCTGGCCCCGATTTGTTTATAATGCTATAACAAAGTCCCTTTTTGGGGAGTTTGGAACCAACCCACCCTGAAATAAGATCAGACGTAAAATTGGCATGCTGCTAAACAACACGTTAATAAACATGTATTTCATTTCAGGTCAATGCTGCTGTTGACGTCACACTGCAGAGTCGCACCCAGAGGGTATACTTTCAAAACAAGCACAAAACACAGAAGTATGACGCCTACACCAAGAAGAGGCAGGAGCTAGTCAGGTCATGTTTGCTCAACAGGAGAAGGTCACAGCTGAAAGCAGGCAATGTCAGTTCCAGTAGATCAACTATTCTCCTGGACTCGAGGTAAATCATACCGGTTGATTTGTGAATAGAATCAGGTTCATAACAAAACACAACTGGTGTGAATAAACACATCATACTGTAATGCTTTTTTTCATTTTGAAGATGGTGTAGTACAGTACCAGCATTCTCTACAACACCGAATGCTAAAATCACTTGCTGTCAACAAGTGGCACCATATTGCATTTGATTTGGAAACTAGAGGCTTGTGCAAGTCTGCAAATACTGTCATTTTCTTTAATAAGCACTTAGTGCACACAGAATGACAAGAAAACACTGAATACCAGCTTTTAATAATAAATAATAATAATACCGTTATTATATAGGCGCTTTTTCTCAATTTTGGGGAAATCGACTCAAAGCGCCGCACCTGAAACCCAACACACACACTCACGAAACGGACACGGATTTACGCCATTTAAGACAAACACAGTACAAGACAGACAAAGGGCCAGTTCAGCTACTGAAGTTACTGAGATTTTTGATCGCTTGTATTTGAAATTTGTAAAGTGGCCTGAGACCGGTACCAAAGTGTGGGGGTGGTGGGGTGGGTTTTTGGTCCAATGTGTACTGTTGCTAAACAGCAATATGTTAAACGTGTCCTGTATGAAACATTTTCTGCAAGTTACACTGTGATGCTGATTCTAGATATATTTATACACCCATTGTGGTCATTTAAAGCTCAGTTGTGTCTCATTTGTGGCTCACGTGTGATAGCAAAACTAAGTGTTTGTAATGGGTCATCCGTCGACTGTCTGTTATCTGTGGGCAACTTTAACATTGGTATTTCCTCAGAGACTATTTAAGCCTCAGACGTCCAACTTGGCACCAGGGTACTTTGTGGTACAATCTTTCTAAACATACCAACTGCTGTGACCTTTCAAAGGTCAGGGTCACGGGGGGAGGGGGGGGGGGTCCAGAAAGGGGTAAAAAATGGTCAGATTTTGACACAAATTGTTTCTCCTCACACAAGGTCACACAGGTTGGACGTATTATGTGGATTGGTCATACACGTAAACCATAAGGACATTCATTGTCTTTCTTGTTCTTGCTCTGAATACTGTCATAATTATTATGCATGTATGTACTTTGTAAAAATACTTGCAAACACATATATATGCACGCATAATGTGCATTTCAAAACTTTTTTTTGATTCTAAATTATCTTATGCAGGTTGCAATAGCCACATTGAAGAAGAGTTCAGCGGGTACGTCTCTCCGGGATGGCCAACCGACAGGAAGGCAAAGGAAGTGAACTGATTGTCCTGTGGGCAAACGTCCTGTTATTTTGCTGTCCATCCACAATGCTGGCCACAATGCCAAGGTTTTGGACAGTCACATCCTTCGCAATGCAGCAAACGCCTTTGCCTTACTGCACTCTCCTGTCATGTCACGATTTGTAAACGCAGCTTAATTTGTATTAGTTTTTGATTATCCAGGGGAAAACCCCTTTACTGCCAATGTGTTCATTTTTCGAAGACATTTCAGCATATAAACAGGTCTTTTTTGTGACAAGTTCCGAAATACTGGCATACATCAGTCATTCAAAATATGTACTCCACAGTTGACTCTTATGGGTTAGGAAACAGTGGTACAGATAGATGTTTTGCAGCGTCGGTGTGAAACAAGGAGAAAACTTATCGCTGCTCCGCTTTGCATGATTATAAATGATATACATTCTGAAAATGGTCCTTGGCCTCAGAGTATAACACCCATGGGTCCTTTCTGAAGAGGGGGTGTACCAAAATATAGAAATGCAGCCGGAGGGGGGGGGGGGGGTAGGTATGTAGTATATATATACATATATGTCATTAAACCCTCTGCTCAAAATATACCAAATGTGGACTTGCTCAATGAAAATCGCAATACTTCTAAAGAGTGAGTTGACCATGTAGTTCTTGCATTACCCTCCATCTGTCACAGCAGTTTTCAGTGGTTGGGTGATAACTGATCAAAGGCATATGATATGTACTGTACTTTGTTTGTTTGTTTTATTATTTTTTCTTCCTCTGTCAATCGTTGACTTTCAGCTGTGTAGCTTTACTTATCGTAACAGAATTGCTAATCACATGGTTCATTTCACACGTTTTCCAGACGTACTGTACATGACACATACCAGCAAACAGAATGACCTAACTATGATCTGTGTCCATACAAGTCATTTGTGCTGTCTAAGGAACATGTGTACATGTGTAGTTAATTTTTTAGCGCAATCATTTAAGTTCTTTTGTGATTTTTCTCATGCCCCCAGCATGTCCAAAATTAAATAAACAAAGTAAAACTGAAGCCAACATTGTGCACAGTACCAGGTTGTGTGCGGTGGCTGCTATGCAATGTACAATCAGTTGTGACACGATAGCCTGCACCATGTTGAGTTTTTGAAGAGTATTGCTTATATTAATGGCCGGCATGGTGCAGACTGTAGTAGTGTGAGGACAAAATAGGCCGTGAGGCCTTTGCAAATGTCCTTTCTTTCTTAAGTTACTTTATGAGTCTGCTATTCATGAAATTTTCCTATAAATCATTCATCATATGAATAGAAAAACTCTTTAAATTTTGGTAATTCGTCCATCTGGTTTGTAAAGAATTTATGTTAGGTGCTTTTTTTAATGAAACTGGTAACTCATTCTAAACGATGGCAACTCTGTTAGAAAAACAAAACTTTCGCAGGTTAGTGTTGCAGTGCCTTACAAAGAATTTACCTTCAGCGTTTCGGGTTGTATTGTAGGCACTCTGCCAGCGTAGCACTGATGTATTTTGCAGTGTTGTGATATGGTCGACTGCACAGACTTTGTATCAAGAGCAGTAAAAGTATTGTTTGGTGTGCATGCCTATATAATGCAGACTAGGTGACACAGTGCATTTTACCCTTGTTATGCAGTTGTTATGGTATTTTATGTTGACATCAGCATTGTGCAGTATATGTTATGGGGCGTGCGACTGCATTTCACTTAGTTGTGCTGCAATGGGACAGAGTGTGGTACTGGTAACAGTATTGTTTGATTTTCATGCCAACATTGTGCACAGTATGTGTTATGTGTGTAGTGTAGTGGTGGCTGGACACTGAATTTCACTGTTATAACGTAGTGGGATGTGCAATGTTGAGTTATATCAGGACTTCAGTGATGCTCTCTCTCTCTCTCTCTCTCTCTCTCTCTCTCTCTCTCTATATATATATATATATATATATATATATATATATATATATATATATATATATATATATATATATATATATATATATATATATATGTATATATATATATATATATATATATATATATATATATATATATATATATATATATATATATATATATATATATATATATATATATATATATATATATATATTGTGTTAAGCATTCCGTGTCATCAGTGAAATTTTAATACAGAATAAGATGGCCGTCAGCCGGGAACGCAAAAACTCTTCGTGTTATATATATATGAGGGAAATAATATATGTAGTGGAAGGCTCTAAATGATAAGTCTGTCATTCCTTCTCTCCTATCCCCCTTCTTTTATATACTGTGTAGTTGGCTCCCAAATAAATACCTCATGAGCAAGTGGTTGCCGGTGTCAGTCTCGGTTGGCATGCACACAACTGAAAATGACTTCAGCTCCACTGTTCTCCACCCACTAGCTTGTATAAATGATTGATTGATTGTACATTGCTTAACGTCCCGACAGCAACAAGGCTTTCTCAGGACGTGCCTGCACTGCTTGTGAAAAAAAAAAACAACCAACTAAACAGAACATTGAATGTATGTCGCCAGCCGGTCAAACACATTAAATAAACCTAACACCTAAATAAAGCTAAGACCATTTAGCAACACACATCCATTAAACACATACACATTAAATAAACCTAACAGCCTAAATAAAGCTAAGACCATTTAGCAACACACATCCAATATCAAGAGCTACAGGCAGTGCAGACAGTAGGGAGAGTTTAAAAAAGGCAAATACAGGTGAATGGACCTCGGGTAGACAGAAACACATGCCCCAGAATAGAGAGAAAACCCCACCCTGTGGGGCTGACCAGGGTGACCCTGGGAACTAAAAAATACCTAACCCCACCCAAGTCCCCCAGGGCAGACCCGGGTGGGGTACTAGCTTGTATAAAGTCAGCACTTTGTCAATGTAAATGTGAATAATGTAGTTGAAATATGTTGTTCCACAGTAAAGCTGTATTTTGAGGGGGAGCTGGGTGGCTCGGTGGTAGTGTGTTTGACTCTCATCCCAAAGGTCCTGGGTTCGAATACAGCTTGGGTAAAAATTTGTTCAGACCCTATTTCTGTGACCCATGTTTGAAATCATCTTATGGACAAAAGATGTTAAGCCCTAAACATTTAACATTTTGTATTTGAGGTAGTTACTTTTGTATGGGTGCCTATGTGCATTGTAGCCTAATATGCTTTCAACATACTTGACTGTACATGTATACTTTAAATGAATGTCTGCAATACAGCATTTCTTTTGAAAATAAACAAAGATATTATTCTTTACTCACAATGATCATGTGCAAACATAACGGGGCATATTGAAACATGTGACATTTGTTTTGTTTCCTTATAATTTGTAACCAAAAGCTGCTGGGAAACTGAGATTCAGCTGGAGACATAGGTACATCCACTACCAATCTGTTCACAAACATCTTTCAACCAGAGATGTTCACCGACCTGCTTTCACGGATACACCAAAGGAGCGTGTAGCATTGCTTGCAGCAGGTATATTAAAACAAATTCACATTATTCATTAATTAGTGTTTGTAGATGATGCCAGAAAAATTATAAAAAAAAACACTCAGTGACAACACTCTTTGGTGTGCTTTTTCATCAGTGAATCTGTGAATGATTGAATGAATGTAAACATGCTCACAATGCCTGGCTGAAAAAAATTAAATGAACAAATGTACCGAGGTAACCAGTATGCATTTTTATCCAAGACTGAAAGTGGTTTGTTGGTTGGTTCATGGTTTAACATCCACATTACAACGGTGATGATAATCGCATATTTTACATAAAAAAGAACATATATATATATATATTGTGTGTGTGTGTGTGTTTGTTTCATTTAGCGAAGTAGAAACTGTATGGGTTTCAAATTTTTGAGCAGGGAAAAATATCCATCTACGGGGATTGAACCCTGGTTACCTGCGTGGCAAAAAGAGAATTTTACCACTGCACTAACTCATTACCAAGAGATAACTGGTGCATTTAATTACTTATAGATAAACCTTCTCATCCCTTATCTCCCGTTGTTGTTTGTTCCAGTTTACTTTCCCACTGTCACTAATAGTGATCGAAGACTAGTAGTTTGCAACAGTTTGGGCGTAGGTTATACTTGTTGGTTTGGTAGTTGATTTCCTCCTTTCTCATGCGGGCTTGGGACGGCTACGGCGGAGATATGATCTGCCGGAAGTCAGACATCGCTTGTATCCCTTTTTGAAAACGCACTCGCAAACGACCCAAAGTGCCAATTTTTGCGCGGGACCCCCTTATTTTTTCATAAATAATGTGTGTGATATGATCTAAAGTACGATTTTATCGAATAAAAAGGGCCTGAGCAATTGCCCAACATTGCAAACACTTGTAATGTTATTGATTACATCCGGGCAATTTGCGAATTTACAACATAAACTTTTCTCGATTACAGTTAGAATTCCAATTATCAGAACACACTTTTTTTACGAGAAAATACTAACATACTTTATGAAGTGACCGAAATGTTTCTTTATCATTTTAACACACTATTCGATAAATTTTTATTGTGTTCTGAAATCAGCTATTTTGCGTGTTTTCGCACATGGGGTAGGTCACACAAAAGGCTGAAACTTACAAATATGCCCGGGACCATGGGTCTTTCAGGGTGGCAATAGCCTCCAGACTCAATAAGGCTCTCAAAAAACCCTATAAGCGGCAGTTTTCAATTAAAAAATGTAGTATAGTATACAACCTTAACCCAAGTCAATAAGACACTCGGACAGATTTCTCAAGTTACAAGGACAACAAAATATCTTTTTTTTAGTAATAATCTGGTGGTGGAGCTGATGGCGTCAAATGAGCAGGTATGACATCTCTTTGCAAAGAGTATGACAAAAATAATGGATTACCAAAACCTATCATTACTTGCTTGTAAGTTCTCGAACTTTTTTCATAGTTTCTTCTACTCCGATCTTTTTTCCTTGTTCTAAAAAAGATTTCTTTAGCTCTTCAACATTTACAGTCTGACTACGCATCTTATTCTGTATTTCAGACTTTTGTTGTTTATAGTTGGCCAAATCATCCTGCACTCTCTTAAATTCATTATCATCAATTTCATTATCTTCCAAAGATTTACTAATAATAAGTTTCATACTCGTCAGCTTAGCTCCAGCGAGCGTACTCAAGGCTTCATGCTTCTGCAACTTTGTATAAATTTTTTTGTTAACGGCTGCCATACCAAAGCATGCCAGGCTTGTGGCAAGGCCAACAGCTTCAATAGCAATTCATACGACACTTCCCACCCCCGTTGCAAACAGAGTTATACCTCCTACAGATAATCCGGCCGAAACCACCCCCATGGCCATTGATGTGTTGTGTACAGAATTGAAAACCGTATTGTAACGGCGTTTGCACCGAGAGTATTTTGCTTGTTCTCCTTCCAAATACTTCAACGCTTCTGTAATATTCATTAAACGGAATGAATCTGCCTTTAATGTTTTATCACGCTCAAGCTGCTCAGGTGGTATTTGTGGATACAGTGGTGGCATTTTTTTATGGCAAATATTTTTTTAATCTTCTAATTTACTTTGCAATTCTTCAAAGGTATACAATTTGCTAGCGTAATAAAATGAAACAAGATCTATGTGTTCCAGGTTTATGAAACTTAGATAAACTAGAGTTGTTTTATCAATCACTACCTTAACAGCAGGGACACTACTCGAAACTTCAAAATCTGTATTGATTTTTCTAATAGCAATAACAACCTTTGTTGACTGCTACTGTGCTAGTCCATGTAAGTTTGATTCCCTGGGCGATATCTGCTTCTTTTGCAGCATCCACAGATCTCATGAGAATTTCAAAAACTATTGTCGCATCTCTATCTATGGTAAAATTTGCTGGTACGAACGAAATAGAAGTATCTGTTCTACCTTTCCTATTTGTAAGAAGATACCTTCGTTTCCCATACTCTTGAAGTTTCAGTTTTTCTCTGCTATTGGTTTCGGAATAGCTTGGCACAAGACTTACAAGCATTGGCTCAGAGTTAACAACTTTTCTAAATACTAAGGCTCCTTCATCAGTAAAATAAACATAAGGACTGATGAAAACAAACTTTATGTCCTATACAATGGGAATAGGTGCAAGCGGAACAGGGGTAGGAATAATTACCCACTTATTAGCCACATGTTTTAAGCTGTAGAGCACATTACTTACAGGAGTAGGAACAGTAACATCCCGAAGTTGACTAAGTTTAGGAAACGCACCATCTTTCACATCTTCAATTGCCTTTCGTTTGTACAATCCAACGGAAACAAGTTCAAGGCCATACACCTCTCCTACCTCACCTTCTTTATCAAAATCTTGCACGTCAGCCAAATCTTTCAACTCTATTGATGGACATGCAACTGGTACAATTCTCGACTTTGGACCAAGACCGCTCATTTTTTATTTTAGCAAAAATTAAATTTATTTAACTTCCAACACGACATAAAAATCGTGCATCACAACTGGTTTGTCATCTTGATTAGTTACATATAAGCACAATGATTCAAAGAAACTGGAGCCCAATTTTTTAAACTGAGAATTAGGAAATCTAACAACTACATTTTCGCAATAAGGAGTAGTTCCAGTCGACACACATTTCAACAATGTCGAAGGCTTTCCATTGTGAAGATTATCAGTAGTGCTTAGTTCTTTTAAATGAACATTTAACACTGTGTGTACTGACAAATGAACAGGATATCTACCAGTTATTTTTAATTTTTTTGGTGATAGTAGACGTCCGTCTGATTGTGACCAATCTTTGTCTAGATGTGTTATTTTTTTACCTAAAAAACCAAGTAATAATAAAAGACTAATTGATAAAGAAAACTGACCACTTTTCGGAAATTCAATTGTAACAAGTAAATTAGCTGGGTTTAAAGTTGCTTTAATTTTAAATTTGTTTTGAAGCCATTCAGCTAAAGTACAAAAGTCATAATACCCAGCTTGTAAAGTATCACCCTTTTCTAAACCATCGAGAGTTCCACTTACAGAATAATTGTTATCATCCGTTATATTAAACCATTTTACTGTGTAAAACATTTCATGAATAGCTACAGCTTTGCTACCATCACGATTATCAATCCCATTAGTTAGCCACACTGGTTTGCTTGTGTCAATATTTGTTAAGGTTATAAACATTTTTTATTATCACATAAAAAAGGATGGAATTTAAATCACCAACCATTACCACTACAAACGCATTTCAATTTAACGTGGATGCCAAATACAATGTCGCACCAACCTATGATCAGAAAATAATTCAACTAAATGAGCTTGATATAGCTTTGTCAGAAGCAGATTTATTTCAAGTCAAAGTACCCAACCCTTATGATCATTACCTAAACCCTCCAATAACAGATGATGCAACTGCAAAAAAGTGGTCCTCAAGTCCACTACAGATGTTTCAAAACCAACTTAACTTTGCTATACTATGCTCAACTACTGGCTGTGGCGTTTCTTTTACAGACCATTTGAATCACCCGAACAAACTGATTAAGTCTTTCTATCGTTTCCACATGTATTACCAGACTAGAAGAATACTGTCAGAACTCCATACACCACTGCCTACTGAATCCAGTTTTAATCAGTTTAATAATCCCATGGATTTGAAAGCATTTGAACGCATCTGTAATGAATTTAACATTAGTACAAAGTATGACTTTACACAAAAACTTGATGATCACAAAGGCATGGGTACATTGTATTATGCTATGAGTCACAGACAATATCCACAAGATTACTGGCCTCCCTACTCTTCATTCTCATCAAAATCAGAAGTCTGGTTAGGCTCAATTGAACAGAAACAGTCTAATGCCTGGACCACATTTGTCTTAGATAAGAGTGATGGATTTACTCAAGCAGGAGTCGAACACATTAATGAGTCTATCAGAACGTTTGTGTGGTGTATTCTAGGAGCACAAGCTCAAACAAAATCAAACATCTTAAACGGTAGTGGGAAATTTGATTCACAAAAACAGTTCCTCGCAAACTTAGAAGATTCAATTAACTCAGTAGTAGATCTCCCATCAAGCATACAACGCTACCAAGACGTACTCAGATATGCCAGATCAAAAGTTGACTTTGTAGTTGGCATTGGGTTATACATGTTACCATCAGACCTTCAACTCCAAATGGGGACAATCACAAATTATAATAATGAAATAATTGTTGCTGGGTGTGATCAGAAATTAGGTTTCAATCAATCTGTAAACTTGAGTCCATCAACCACTCACCTACAACCATTAATAATGCCAGTAACATCATCATCACCTGTACAGACAGTAACAGCCCCAACATCGGCACCTACACCAGCACCAGTACCAGCACCAAACATACACGAGTCAGAGAGAACTGCATTGGTAATAGGCCTTACTGGATTAGGAATATTACTTCTTTACCTGTTTCATTAAATAACCTATAATTAACCCTCCTACTGTCACCAAAAAGACCCACACATGCTCTGCCATAAACCCTACTACCTTTGCTGCTGCACTGATCAACCAACTGACAACACTCCCTATTATGCCAGGCAAAGCATCCATTGCTTTTACAGCCAATTTCTGAAGTAAGTCTGATATATGAGACAGTTGTTTCTTTACCCATGTTTGTAAATCTTTTGGGTCCGATGGAACTGGAGGGGCAGGTGGAGCTGGACTTCCACCACCACCCGTTACAGCTAACACAACAGTACTTATAATAAATCCAAGAGCAGTAATTAAACTTGCAATAGTGATACCCTGCTCTCTGAAAAGTGTTTTTAATCTCTCAGCCAAAGTTGTGTCTTCGTGAAGTATTTTCTGAATAGTTTCTCTAATTCTGTTGACCTGTGTTTTCAGTTTTTCTTTCCCAATTTCAATCACTTCTAGTCGTGCTGATCTTTCTATCTGCAAATTATTTAATCTGTCTTGTATTTTTTCTTTTATTTCTGTGTCATAATTCCCATTGTCTGCTGTAGCCAGTTTTTCTTTTTCTTTTTCTATGTGTTTATCAAGCTCGCCTAGTTTGGCTACATTATTCACAAGCTCCCCTCTAATTAACTGCAGTGTTTTATCCAAGCCTGCTAACTCCCGCATTGTCAAAGGAGAGTCACCAATTGTTTTCATAGCCTCATTTATTTGCCCTTCTGTAAATGAAGTTTCTTGTATTGCCTTGTCTGCTATTTCTGGCAGTCTTGTTACTTCAGTCATTTCAATTTCTTGTCCCGTCGGCAGTCTTGTTTGCGCATCATAAAGAGCAATAGCAAGACGAGGTGGTAACTGTTTATCTCCAATTCCAAGTTGACGCAAGGTGCTAACACCGCCTTCACTTTTGATTGTACTTAAAGCTCTAAACTTGCTGGCGTCTCTTTTGTTAGTCAATTGTACTTTTCCTTTGTCAACAGTGTTTAAATATAAATGACCTTTTTCATATTCAAACTGATTAGGATCTATTTCATCTGGGCGGTCACCAATACTATCATAAAACGAGTTCACTTTGCTTAGTAAAACTTCGCGGTTCCCTCTACTTATAATATCCATTCCAGTTACATCTGTTGCACCAGTATAATAGTCATCCATTTCAATATCTTCAGATTCTCTTGCTGCCATTCTTTTTATTAATTTAATTTTTTTGATTTTGTGTATAATAAAATGACATCGTCCTACGGATCAAAGTTAGACCCATACAGAAAACTACGTGAACCTCTTGGTGTTAAGGGCATTAGACAATCAATTGTCATCACTAACAATCCTAGCACCATAGACCAGAACCAAACCCTTACTGTCAAGTTTCCTAACCTGGGTCCCAGTGACGTTATTGTTCCTGGTACTGCACGCCTAGCGTTTAATATTGAACTTTCATCAGACACAGATGACAAAAGAACACTAGTTAACAATCTTGGCAGAGCAATTATTAAGACTATTAAAGTTAAACTTGAAGGACAGGAAGTGTTTAGTCTTGATGATGCTGATGTATTCTACTGTTACAAAGATCTGTGGCTCACTCGAGAAGAAAGAGATGACCGTATTTATCAAGGTATATAGTCCTCAAACGTTGCTAAACTTAGAATAGATGCTGCTGACAAATCAACATCTGCAAATGAGGACGTTATTGTGGCAGAAACATATGGAAATAGATTTTGCATTCCACTTGAATTTGAAATCCTAACAGCACATTTGCCTTATTACCAAGGAGCACTGAATGACCATCTGAGTTTCGAACTAATGTTTAATGACTACTCCAAAGTTATTAAATCAACTGACACAGATGCATCATACAAGATCTCTAACATTTCCTTGGAATATGAAATTGTCACACATGCTTATCTAGCTACCCAAATTCGAAATCAGTACCAGTCAAGACTGCCAATTTATTATGATCGTGTGATAAGACACAGTTTGATTTCAAAAGACAAAAGCGACCCAATGTGGAACATCAACTTGAACACACCTGCTAGGTCACTGAAAGGCATTCTTATGTTGTTTGTTGAACTGGGAAGTCCATATGGACGGGATTCAGAAAAATTCTATAATCCAAAGATTACTCATTTGTCTTGTACTATTGAAGGCCATCCTAATCAAGTCTTTGCTTCAGGCATGTTACCTTATCAACACTATGATGAGATCACAAAGTATTTTGCTGGTGGAAGGCTCAGAGATAAACCAGCAAACATAGCATGCAAGGATCTGCATCTGTATGATGTAAGAATCGGTGAATACCTGACAAACAAGTATGCACTGTGGCTAGATCTGCGTTCTACGGATGATGATTACCTTCATGGGTCGGGCCGTACTATTGAAAACGGTAGTGACGGGATTACAATTCAGATACAGAAAAAGACTGAAAAAGCCGAAGCAATAAATATATATTTGTATCTGATTTATGACGCCCAACTCAATATTGCAGAAAGCAGACTAAGTGGACACATATATTAATTATATTGTTTTTTAAAATGAACTTGATGACACTCGACCCACACTGCGGCTTGTTTTGTGGCGCCACAGGCTGTGGAAAAACTGAATTTGTTCTTAACCTCTTACAAACAAGATACATTCATCATTTTGAAAACATTGTGATATTCTGTCCTACTATCAAACACAACAAAGCTTATCACAACCGATTATTCATTTGGACTGATCACAACATTTATTTAGTCGACCCTGAGAAAAAACTGAATGACTACCTGCATTATTATTACAAACAATTTGAAGGGCAGACAACTTTGTTTATTGTTAATGATTGCTCAGCAGAAAAAGATATTGTTAAGAAGAGAAACACTTTAGCAGAACTGGCCTTCAGTGGCAGACACGCAAACATCAGTGTCTGGATTCTCACTCAGAAATATAATGCTGTACTGAAAGATTTTCGTGAGCAGTTAAAGTTTATCTGTTTGTTTTACTGTAAGGATCGTGACAGCTTTGAAGATTGTCTCAGTGAGAACGATGTCATCCCCAACAAACATGAACGAGACATTGTGAAAAACAAACTGAAATCGACTAAGCATCTAAAGCTTATCTTAAAGACAGATCAGCCCACTGGGTATGGGTTAGTAAATTAATTTAGCCTTTTGTTTTGCCCATAAAAAATGACGGACAGACAAAGCAAGCAAGCATTTGATATCACAGAGAGCTTCAGAGGTGTTGTGCATTTTTATGACTTAAAAACACAAGTTAAACATCTGTTTGAGCCTTTGATAAAACTCTCAACACCAATGAAGATATACATGGTATATAATGTAACTTTTATATATTCTAATAGTCCACCACATTATAATTACAAGACTGTTGATCTTAAGACACAAGATTTTATAGTTTATGATGCTAACTATGACTGGTTTGAGAGTATGTGTTTACACATATCCTGCCAAATAAGTAAACAACATGATTATATTGAATTTGTTACTATTAATAAAGTGATATTACACCTGCAGCATGAGCACAAGACCTTAAGACACATACCAGGGAAGTGGTTGATTTGTTGGGAAGTAAAATGAATATTATAACCAATAAAGTGCTATTATACAGGATGTAATTTTCTATTTATTATTTTGTCGGACAAATAAAAATGACGGACAATTCCAAAAGCCCATCAAACTTAAGAAACATGTTTCACACAACAGACTTGCCTATATCAAACACTTACAGTGTTTATGAATCGATAGAAAACTCTTTTTCTGTCATACAATATAATCTTCTTTCTGGTAGTGTAAAAATTCAGATTGTTGCTAAAATAGAATTTACCAGGGAAGATGGTGAAGTGATTGTAACATATATCTCAACAAGACAACACACAGTTAATTCGAGAAGAGAACTAGAGAAAGTGTTTAGAGAAAATATGTTGCCTGACTTTCTTGAAGCAATTGACAGAGCAAAAATGCAGGGATCTGGTTGGCATGAAGGCCGTGTACATGAACTTCAACTAAAGCAGTCAAGATATCATCCTATACTAGGTAAATCATGGATACCACTGCCAACAGAGGTTGCAAACAAAAAGGCTGTTGTTAATATTCAGAACAATGATAATTTCTGTTTCATGTGGTGTGTTCTTGCCAAACTTCACTTTGTAAGGTCAAAGCCTGATCGTGTATCTAACTATACCAAATTTGTAAATGAACTCGATTTCAGTGGTATAGATTTTCCTGTTAAGGTAGAGGACATAGACTTGTTTGAAAAACTAAATCCTGGTATATCTGTAAATGTGTATGTATGGGATAATGAGTCTCAGAACAAGTTACAGCCAATTAGAGTGTCACCACTTGCAGCACCTATGGTCAGCCAGAAGATAAGCATGTTGACATGTTACTAATAAGTTCTGGTGATAACTTTCACTACACAATTATTAGGAGTATGTCACGTCTAATTCGTGAGCATACAGCAAAACACAGGTGTAAACAGGAATTTTGTAAAAAATGCTTACAAAGGTTTTCCTCTATCGAAGTAGCACACAAACATGTTAAACATTGTAGGTCACCTGATGATATTCAAACAGAACTTAGGTATCCAGATCCTGGTAGCAAGGTTTATTTTAAGAACTATGCAAATCAGCAAAAGCTACCGTTTGTAGTGTATGCTGATTTTGAATCACTGGTGGTTCCGTATGAAGGTCTTGTTCCAGAATCATTGTCAAAGACAGTAAAATTGAGTGATCAAGTGGTGTGTTCTTTCGGATATATTCTTGTTAGGTCAGACGGCCAGCATTCAGAACCTGTTATATACAGAGGTGAAAATGCAGCAGCTGAGTTTTTAACAGAAATGAGAACTGTATATTCAGGTAGTAAAGTATTTTGAAAACTGTCAGATGCCTTTGGTGATGACAGAAGAAAATAAACTAAATTTTGATGCAGCAGTGATGTGTTGGATTTGTGAAGACGCCCTTGATGGTGATAAAGTTTGCGATCATGACCACATAACTAGACGTTACAGAGGTGCTGCACATAACAAGTGTAACTTTTCATTAAAAATAAATCCTAAGACATATAAGTTACCTATCTTTTTTCACAATCTCAAAGGGTATGATTCACATATTATCATGCAGGCTGTGGATGAGTCTTACAAAAAAATTAGTTGTATTGCCCAGACAACAGAAAAATACTTGACTTTTAGGTTGGATAAATTAGCATTTTACGACTCCATGCAACATTTGTCTTTAGGGTTGGCTAGTCTGGCTGAAGGACTGACTGAGTTTCCAATAACAAGTAAATATTTTGAGCCGGAGTTGATTAAAAAAGGTGTCTATCCCTATGAGTACATTGATCACTGGGTTGTGTTTGAGGAAAGGAGACTGCCACCAAAAGATAAATTTTATTCCACACTTAATGGTAAAGGTATTTCTGACTCTGATTACCAGCATGCACTTGATGTATGGGAAAAACTAGGGTGTGAAACGATTGGTGATTACCATGACCAATACTTAAAGGCTGACGTTTGCTTGCTAGCAGACGTATTTGAAAGTTATCGTGAAAAGGGTTTGTTACACTACAGTCTTGACCCTGCTTGCTACATAACTAGTCCTGGCATGACATGGGATGCATTTTTGAAATCCAATAAGATATTTATAGACTTGTCGGATTGTACGATGGGTGAAATGGTTGAACGGGGATTGAGGGGAGGGATTAGTATTGCAGCAAACAATTACGCCAAAGCAAATAATAAATATTTGGACGACTTTGACCCCTCAAGGCCAAGGTCATTTATTACGTACCTTGACGCCAATAATTTGTATGGATATGCGATGTGTGAGTTATTGCCCTTGAGAAACTTTTGTCTGTATGATTTGTCACAGTGTGATATAAAAAAATTAACAAACTATATTATGAAACGTGACCAAAATAATGAGAAGGGTTGGATCTTTGAAGTAGACTTGGAGTCCTACATGATTACCACAATGATTATCTGTTGGCTGTTGAAAAAATGAGTATGACGGGTAAAAAAGAAGACACTAAACTTGTGCCAAATCTGAATGACAAATTCAATTACGTTTGTCATTATCGATTGCTGCAGTTTTACATCAGGCGTGGGTTAGTACTAAAGAAAGTGCACAGAGGTATTAAATTTGACCAAAGTGCTTTCATGAAAGATTATATAATGAAGAACACAACATTGCGTGCAAGAGATGGTAACACTGCATTTGACAAAGACTTCTTTAAGCTTATGAACAATGCCTGTTTTGGAAAGACAATGGAAAATCCTCATCACCGCAAAGATGTGAGACTGGTCACAACTGAATTGGGTGCAATTAAACTTACAGGTAAACCACAATACAAAGGGTACAAAGAGTTTCATTCATCATTGTATGCAGTGACACTCAAAAAAAGATTGTTAAACTGGATAAACCAGTATTCATTGGTATGGCAATACTTGAGTTATCAAAACTATTGATGCTTGAATTTTATTATGATTACTTCAAACCAAAGTATCCTGAATGTCGTCTGCTATACACTGACACTGACTCTATGATCATAGATGTGCCTACTGAAGACTTTTATGAAGACATGAAAACAGAACTGCATATGTATGACACATCTGATTATCCTAAAGACCACCCACTGTACAGCACACAAAACAAAAAAGTGCCTGGTAAGTTTAAAGATGAACTAAATGGTGTGCCTATAGTTGAGTACATTGGACTGAGATCTAAAATGTATTCCATACTGCACCAAAAAGGCAGTCAGTCCAAAGCCAAAGGTATCAAGAAAACAGCGATAAAAAAAAAAGACATTCGACATGAACACTACAAGCAAGTATTAGATGGAGAACTGATGCCTGATTATCCAAACAAGACACTGAGGTCAAATAGACACAATATTGAAATGATCCAAACACATAAAAAGTCTCTAGCAGTAGGTGACACAAAACGAGTGTTTCACACTAAGGAAAAGGCTTATGCACCTGGGCATTATACACTTAAGTTATCTGAAGAAATAGCTGATGAACTAATCGATGAATTAGTTGATGAAATGGTTAAAAATGTGTAACAGTGTCTGGGGAAATAATCTGTAATTCTTCTCTGACAAATGCCCTCTGAGGGGCAGGCTCATACAGATAATAAATCGATGCGTTAGCGCCAGAAACTATTTTTTTAATATTATGAACAGACATAGACCATATTGGATCAGTTGCCCTACGTCTGATGTCATTCTCGGCTTCACCGGGTTGATACAAATATCTTACCTGTTTTGTAAACAAGCTTGTGTCTGGAGGTGTTGTTTTTATTTCTGACCCTGATGGTATTGTTTTTAATTTAATAGCATCAACAGGTTTAGGGTGACCTTCATTATTCATTGCTTTTATAACAGACGGTAATCTCTTAACCCACTCAGTGTTACGTGCGTCATGCATGAGTTCCTTAGAATACTGATAGCTAAAAAGTCTCTCCGATAATTGCTTGTTAAAGTTCTCAACAATAGCCTGTGATCTGTGCACACCTGGAATGCCTCGTCTAACGAGCACTCCATGCTTTGCAAATAATTGATTAACAGCCCCTTTAAATTCAGACCCGTCATCAACCTGCACAAGCCTAGGGTATTTTAAAGGTCCTCGACTATATATTTTTGATAATGCATTGGCTACCGTATTAGCATTTTTGTCAGTTAAGGGTTCGGCGTCCTTATACCTTGAAGCTATGTCGACAACAGTTAATGCATACTTGTATCGTTTCTTTCTTATTGTATCGTGTGGTAGGAACAGGAGATCCATTTGATGGGTGTCATTAGGGATAGTGTTTACAAAATGAGGTCTTGTTATTTTTCTTGGAGCAGGAAGATATATTTGCCAAATTGCTTGTTTTTGTAGCCATTGTTTTATTTGGTCGAGTGTAACATCACCGCCCACAGCCGCATGTAATTTTTCTATTGCAGTTTTTCCTTTCCAGTAGCCAATAGGGGAGTAATATATTTTTGATAGTTTAGCTTCGACCATTTTTTCTAGCAATATAAACTCCTGTAAAATATACTAATGTCATTCCTACTAGAATAAATATTATTTCTCCATTTTTTTTGTTCTGGACTTGGCTGGTAATAGTCACTAAGTTTTGGTTGTGGGATGGTCATGTCTTCGCCAGTAACAAGAAAATATTCTTTGATCGTGTCATCGACATTAGAAAATGTATGCTGTGCATGACCCTCAAGCCTGAGTTTTTCATTGATAAAATCAAGTTTCTCTAGTCTTTGCTTCTCATAATCCTGTTGAGCTTGTGCCAGTTTTTCAGATGCCTCATTGTGACGCTTCATTTCTTCTGCTGATTCCTCTCTTCCCATTTTTGAAAAGAGATAGTTTGATCCACTGAAAGCCAATGCGTTAATAACTGCACCACCAATCATAATAGCTATTGTTGCCATACTTTTATTTACGTAGAAATATTTTTTGGAATAATTCCTTGCTTTACAAGAAGGTCTTTTGTGGCAATCGATGCTGTGACAACAGCTACTAGCTTAGCACTGTCTTCGAAGTCTAATTTACTCAGGTCTGCTGATTTCATTTTGAGAAGACTTTTCCCCAGCATAGAATATGCTACTGCTAGTCCACTTATTACGTCAGAATGATAAACAAGGTTAATTAAGTTCTTTGTGTCACTCATTTTCTTATGCTACAAAAATTAAAATAATAATTAAACTCCAGTCACTCTCATGCCTCCCCCCTCCCTCCCCTTTCCCCGATCTCAATCTCTCCTTCCCTTCAGTGCGCCCCTGTTCTGACATCATCGCCCCTCTCGGCCAATAAATGGCTGGCCAGAGTTCCGGACCAGAACTTGGGCGAGGTTTTGTCAGAACAGCGCACACGACCACACGCTCTATCACACCTCAGTCTCACGCTCAACTCCACACTACTTCCTCACGCTTATACACGCGGCGGCAACACTTTTCTGTCAGTTCGGCAAAAACAACGGAGGCGTTTTATTCCCGTGACTCTCACTTGTTAAACATGTAAGACAACATCTAACCCAACCAGTAGGTTTACTGGTTGTTTCCTGCCCCCCCCCCCCCCCTCCCTGCAACAATACACACACCCTAAAAAACAAAACAACAAATCCGAACACAAAAAGGACCTCCATAAAAACACCCTGCGTACAACTGAGCCGAGGCAATTCAGTTCAAAATAGTACTATCTCACAACAACCAACAAAGAAAAAAATAAGGTAGTTGCCAGACTTATCATGTGCTACATAGAACATGCTTATCAAAAACAAAGGGAAAAAAATTATGGACACTTTATATGCAGCAGATTACAAAGGTGGTTGCTTGGGGTTGGATGGTGGGTTTTCAATTTCTAGCTGTCGCCTGACTGCTGCTGCTGACTGGCGTTACGGTCGGGACCATTCCCTTATCACTCCTGTAACCGCCCACGCATTCACCTCCCACACACATTTTTCTCGCCTCTCATACACGCCTACGCACTCACCCCCTACAGGCTTTCCCACCCCCACCCCCCCTCTCTCTCTCTCTCTATCTCCATCTCTTATCATAGCATTCCACAGTCGGGAAATTCCCCCACCTACTCAGTACTTCCGCTACCGGACACCGCCCCCCACCCACGCATTCAGTCCTCTTTCCCTCCGTTTAAAATATGTTTATCACTCCTCCCTCGTCTAAACACCACTTAAACTCCAGTCACTCTCATGCCTCCCCCCTCCCTCCCCTTTCCCCGATCTCAATCTCTCCTTCCCTTCAGTGCGCCCCTGTTCTGACATCATCGCCCCTTTCGGCCAATAAATGGCTGGCCAGAGTTCCGGACCAGAACTTGGGCGAGGTTTTGTCAGAACAGCGCACACGACCACACGCTCTATCACACCTCAGTCTCACGCTCAACTCCACACTACTTCCTCACGCTTATACACGCGGCGGCAACACTTTTCTGTCAGTTGGGCAAAAACAACGGAGGCGTTTTATTCCCGTGACTCTCACTTGTCAAACATGTAAGACAACATCTAACCCAACCAGTAGGTTTACTGGTTGTTTCCTGCCCAAACCTAACGGGAAAAACGCCAGTTTTTTTTTTTTTCACCCAATTGAGAGAGAAGTCGAGTGTTCAAGGTGTCGGTATTTTCTGAATAAGTACACTTCTGTAGAAATCTTGAATATTTTGAGGTATTTGGTCCAAGTATGATAGGTATGCAGTGCTTTTCCAGTCCCCCAAACACTTCACCACCTCGCCGGGCACCCCACAAGCCAGGGCCCAGGTAGCCCCACCACGCCGCAAGCTGTGGCTTGTATAAATCCCTTCAGCCGAGCAGAGGTCAGTTCTCGCAACCGTTTGTTGAACTCTGATCCCCGAATGGGGAAGGCCGGTGCCTTAGGAGGCGCTGGGCCTAGCGCTCTAAACATACTGATCACTGCCGTCACGGGGCACAGAGGGTGACGCAACATGACCGGTAACGCGATCACTAGAGTTTTTTCGCGTTTCTGAATTGTCTTACTCCACCTAACCAGTATCTTGACACTACTGTTGTCATTCACAACAAAGCAGTCTCTAGTGAGTTGTTTCCCAGGATCAAATCCTGCACCATCTTGGAAAAGATTGGATCGCCGAAGCAGTCCGAAGAACATAACCACAATCGCTGCCCAGAAGACACAGTCCTTAGAGCTGCACAAATCAAGTTTTTGTTTAATCTGAAGAAGAAGTTGCGGGCTCATCGGCGTCTTGCGGTTAGGAGGGCAGCCTTTTGTTAGCTCAATTCCCCGCAATGTGCTTTTCACCATCCACGAATCCTGGTATGGGTGCGGTTCCCCGCATTCTAAATGCAATAGGCGAACAATGTTGAGGTATTGTGCCACGGAACTGGGCTGAAGTGTCCTGGCCAAAAAGGCTGCGTACTGCGCCACTGTTCTCTCACACACCGGTACCGGCTGGATGTTCATTTGGTCACAAAATCTGAGATAAGAGCGCAAGTGAGTCTGATAAGTTTTCTTGGTGTTGTCGGCAGAAATACTGGCACGATATCCCGCCACCTCCTGCAGTAGCTGGTGTCTGAGCCTAGACCCGGCACCTAGACAGCACAAAAGCAAGAGCTGACTGAGACATTCATTCAGAAGGTAGGTGTCAGGCGGTCGGCCCCGGTGCCAATTCGTTAGCAATTGTCCTAGCATGGGCAGCCGTCCTTCGTGTAGGCGGGAAATAGTATCGGCAAACACATTCACACTGCCAGCCACGTGCATCGCTGACACGCTGCAATTCGTTCTCACACACTCCCATGCCATCTTCCTCAACAGACTATTGACATAGCGGTCTTTTGAGCGCCCTTTGTTAATGATAGCCTTTGTCACCGTGCTGTCCGTATGAATGACCACCTGTTTCCCTCGCCATGAGGGGGCCCACCGGTTGACTGCCTGCATCACCGCGCACACCTCTTTATAATTAATATGCAAGTCCTTGGCTGCCGGCATGTCTGAAGAGAACAGTGTATAATTCCAATCTCCTTTCCAGAACGCGCCTGCCGCCAGGTTGCATGCATCAACATGGACATGTTCCTTGCTTTGTGAGTCATAATACACAGTGCCATTAAAAACATGCATGTAAGATAGCCACCACTGTAAGTCTGCGTGAAACTCTCGTGCGAGTCTCGCTTTATGCCTTTGCTGCTGAAGGGGTTTAATCGTATCAAGAATCCGCCTGAGAAAAAATTTTCCT
The DNA here is from genome assembly GCA_036245525.1 of Semisulcospira habei. Taxonomy (NCBI): domain Eukaryota; kingdom Metazoa; phylum Mollusca; class Gastropoda; family Semisulcospiridae; genus Semisulcospira; species Semisulcospira habei. The sequence goes on along the minus strand of BTPG01000007.1, from coordinate 15,923,129 downwards.
CCCTTGACGGCTTGACACGCCCAGTTTAGGGACCCTGCTAGTGACTGCAAGCTTTGCTTTGTCGCGCGTGTTTTGCCTTGAAACTGCTGCAAGCGTTTGTGAAGTTGCTGTAACTTGTCGTCGCCCAATGACAAGGTGCTTGTGCTGGTGCAGATTTGGATCCCGAGAAAAGTAATGGTTTGTGTAGGCCCCACCACCTTAGGCCAGCTAATATTGAACCCTAATCTACGTAAAAGGGCAATGAGCGTCATCATCATTTGAGTGCATTCCTCTTTGGACTTAGCTGCTATGAAGAAATCGTCAATATACGCTACTATCCCTGTCATGCCGCGCCGTAACATACATCTGCGAACTGCCTGCGAGAGTCTGTGAAAGTGCGAAGGGCCCACATTACTACCAAAAGGGAGCCTACTATCGAACAGGTATGTGGGCTTCTGCTCGCCCGTAAAAATCCATTTTAGGCCTGTGACTTGGTAATTATCTGGATGGATACACACAGATGTTCACATCTGCACGGGACATAGATGACCCCGCCCTCCACGAGTCGCCTGCTGCCTTGCAGGCCTGGCCGCTTGGCTGCGGAAAGGCTAAGGGAGGAAACCCCTGACATCAAAGCCCCCGTGTCTCCGGGGAAGGCTTTTGAGCCAGAGACTAGGACAAGGACAGTCTGATATAAAACCTGCGACCCGAGGACCTCGATGCCATCGTCCCAGCTTGCTAGGCCATGGCAGAAGAACCAAGGGTTTAAAGGGTGGGGCCAGTACTGCGCACACTGCACTCCACCAAAAAGCTCCACCGCGCAGGCTTTAGGAAACGTCCACGGACCATGACACTGACCATTCCAAGTCCTGTAGCGATGGGCGAGGGGCGAAACGGCAGGTGAAAGATGTCACTGGAAGCCGCAGTCTCAAACCTGCATGCAGGCGGTTCAGGATATTGGTCGCCTGATGTTGACCTGGGGATGACAACATCACTCGGCACACCCTGAACGACCAAGCAGCCTTCTCTAGGGACAGCACTGCTTGCTCCATACGGAGAGGGGCCTAGAAAAGGTGGCCTAACCAAAGCTCGTCCCCTCGCAACCCCAGTTGGCTAGCCGCGGTCAACGGGCATCTTCTCCTGCGGTCAAAAAACAAGAAAGAATAACGGATCTACTCTCATGACGACCACGACCGGACTCAACGTAGCATGCTGGAACGTCCGAACCATGCTCGACAAAGCAGACAGCGGACGCCCTGAACGTCGCTCCGCCCTCATTGCCCATGAATTGCGGAGGTTAAACATCGACATCGCCGCACTCAGCGAAGTACGCCTTCCGGACGAAGGCAGCCTCCAAGAACTTGGTGCTGGGTACACCCTCTACTGGTCAGGCAGGCCTGCATCAGAAAGACGGCTCTCAGGCGTGGGTTTCATGGTCAAGACATCCATTGCGACTAAGCTGGAAAACCTACCAACGGGCCACTCAGACCGCATCATGTCCATGCGCCTCCCACTGAGACACCAGCAACACGTCACCCTTCTCAGTGTGTACTCCCCAACCCTCCTGGCAGAGCCTGCTGAAAAGGACAAGTTTTACACTGACCTGCGCAGCCTCCTACAGAGTACCCCAGCAGACGACAAAGTCATCATCCTTGGCGACTTCAACGCCAGAGTGGGCCAGGACTCTGAAGCCTGGAAAGGAGTCCTCGGCAAGCATGGCGTGGGGAACTGCAATGACAATGGCCGCCTACTGTTGGAGTTCTGTGCGGAGCAGCAACTGGTCATCACCAACACTACTTTTCAGCAAAAGGACAGTCGAAAGACCACCTGGATGCATCCTCGCTCCAAACACTGGCACCTTATCGACTATGTCCTAGTGCGGCAGAGGGACCGCAGTGACGTCCTCCTCACCAGAGTGATGCCCAGCGCAGAGTGCCACACTGACCACCGCCTTGTCCGCTGCAAACTCAGGCTCCACTTCAAGCCAAAACCCAAGAAATGGGGGCCCCCCAAGAAAAAGCTTGATGTTGCCAGACTTCAGCGTGACGATGTGAAAGCTGCCTTTCAGACAGATTTACAGCGCAGGCTCAAAGACACAGCAGACCCAGTAGACTCCTCCCCTGAAACACTTTGGGAACAACTAAAAACTGCTATTGCAAAATCCTCTGCAGAAGTCTTGGGTTTCGCCAGAAAGAAGAACAAAGACTGGTTTGACGAAAACGATGTAGAGATCCAGGAACACCTAGCAAAAAAAAGAGCCGCCCATCAGGCTCACCTAGCCCAGCCTTCCTGCCCTGTGAAGAAGTCTGCCTTCCGCCTCGTCTGCAGCAGTCTCCAGCGCAAGCTCAGAGATCTCCAGAATGAGTGGTGGACCAGACTTGCACAGAGGACCCAGCTTTGCGCTGACAATGGTGACTACAGGGGTTTCTACGAAGCACTGAAAGCAGCGTATGGCCCCAGGCACCTGGTACAAAGTCCCCTGCGAAGCGCGAACGGCCAGGCACTCCTCACAGATAATACCTCCATCTTGAACCGCTGGTCGGAATACTTTCAGAGCCTCTTCAGCGCTGAGCGCACTGTTCAAGAAGCAGTCGTCCTACAAATCCCACACCTCCCAGTAAAGGTTGAATTGGACGAACCGCCCACCGCTGAAGAGACCCTCACAGCCATCCACCAGCTCAAGAGTGGCAAAGCAGCAGGCATTGATGGAATACCGCCAGAGATCTGGAAACATGGAGGCACAGCACTGCACAACAAGCTCCATGACCTCTTTCTCTGCTGCTGGGAGGAAGGAACACTACCAAAAGATCTCCGTGATGCAGTCGTTATCACCCTGTACAAGAACAAAGGCGAGAAGTCTGACTGTTCCAACTATCGGGGAATTACCCTGCTGTCCATTGCTGGGAAAATCCTTGCAAGGCTGCTCCTGAATCGGCTGGTACCTGCCATCGCTGAAGACCAACTCCCAGAGGGCCAGTGTGGCTTCAGAGCAAACAGGAGCACCACCGATATGGTCTTTGTGCTGAGACAGCTACAGGAGAAGTGCCGCGAGCAAAACAAAGGGCTGTATGTAACATTTGTCGACTTAACAAAAGCGTTCGACACTGTGAGCAGGCAAGGCATGTGGCAGATCCTGGAGCGACTTGGCTGTCCCCCAAAGTTCCTCAACATGATTGTCCAGCTACACGAGGACCAGCAAGGTCAGGTCAGACTCAACAATGACCTCTCAGAACCATTCCCTATTCTCAACGGTGTAAAGCAGGGCTGCGTGCTGGCACCGACCCTCTTCACCATCTTTTTTAGCATGATGTTGAAGCAGGCCACAGTGGACCTCGATGATGACGATGCAGTGTACATCAGGTATCGTCTCGATGGCAGCCTGTTCAACCTCAGACGACTGCAAGCCCACACGAAAACCCTAGACCAACTGATTCGTGAGCTGCTTTTTGCTGATGATGCTGCCCTCGTTGCACACACAGAGAGAGCCCTGCAGCGCATCACGTCTTGCTTCGCAGATGCTGCCCAGCTCTTTGGACTCGAGGTCAGTCTTAAAAAGACAGAGGTCCTCCATCAGCCGGCACCCAAGACAGTGTACCGCCCTCCTCACATCACCATCGGCGAGTCTGAACTAAAGTCAGTGCACCAGTTTACTTACCTTGGCTGCATTATCACGTCGGACGCCAAGCTGGACAAGGAGCTTGACAGCAGGCTGGCAAAAGCGAACAGCGCTTTCGGGCGACTTTTCAAGCGGGTGTGGCACAATCGACAGCTGAAAACAGGCACCAAGATCAGCGTGTACAGAGCTGTGGTCCTCACCACCCTGCTGTATGGTTCCGAGTCCTGGGCCCTCTACCGCAGCCAACTACGACTCCTCGAACGCTTCCACCAGCGCTGCCTGCGAACCATCCTGGGCATTCACTGGAGTGACTATGTCACCAACGTCGAGGTCCTTGAACAGGCTGAAACTGTGAGCATCGAGGCTTTGCTGCTGCGGACACAGCTCCGCTGGGCGGGGCATGTCTCCAGGATGGAGGATCATCGCCTACCAAAGATCACCCTGTTCGGCGAGCTTGCTACTGGACACCGTGACAGAGGGGCACCAAAGAAGAGATACAAAGACTGTCTCAAGAAGTCACTTAGTGCCTGCCAAATCGACCACCACCAGTGGTCTTCGCTTGCTGCGGACCGTGACACCTGGCGCTCCACCATTTACAAGGCAGCTGTCTCCTTTGAGGACTCTCGCAGAGCTAGCCTTAAGGACAAGCGGCTCAGGAGAAAAAACAGAGATGCCGCAGCTCAGAACCCTGGCCATACCTTCCCCTGCAGCCACTGCGGTCGAACCTGCCTGTCTCGGATTGGCCTCCGCAGCCACGAACAAGCCTGCAGACGTCGTGGGCAACTCCTATAAAATCTTCGTTCGCGAAGTCAAGCCAAGAGACACACAGATCGGTATGCCGCCTTAAGGTCAACTTTCGCGCACCAGTAGCCGGACTTGGCTAGTGCGCACGCGTCCGCTAGAGTCTGGAATTTTACTGTCTCAGGTACTGAGTAATCGTTCATTGCATGTCCTACAGGCTTGCTGCCGTCATGTATCAGGCGTATGCTATTGTCGTCCTTTGGGATCGCAGCCAAAGCGCTAATTACGGTTGGTTTTTGAGATGCTACGATATAATGACCTTTGTTTATCTGATCGATGAGCTCCTTTTCTACCGCTACTCTGTTTTTTAAGGCAGAGGTGTGATTTTTCTGCTCTACAGATCTAACCGTCTGATGTTTGTCAGTGATATAAAACCCATGTTCGATCCCTTCAAGGAGAAACTCTTTGTCTTTATCAGAAGCTAATTCGTCTTGCCACACTAAAAGCTTTGAACTAATGGACGCTCCAGAACCTAACAATTGACAGTTGTATGGACTTAGTGCAGGATAAGGGCTATGATAAAAAGTGCTAGACTGGGTGGGGCCTACCTCGCCTTGTGCAACCTGCTGCGCTGTGTCCTAGGCTGTCCCGTGTTTGCCCCCTGCCGCTGCTGCAGGTGTGTCACGATGTTCCCGCGCCGGATGATCTCTCCCGCAGGTGGCACACACATGGTCCAGCTGGCAGCGTGCGCCGTAGGTGCAGTACCCTCTGTTGTACTGCAGGCACACTTCCCTCCCAGAGGGGCCGATGGGGCGTTGTGGGCGCGGTCCGGCCGTCCCTCCTCCTGTTCTGCGAGCAGGTGAGCCAGCGGGCATCGCAGATTGCGCAGTACGGTCGCGCAGCACCACCGTGGACAGGTGTGGGGCGTCCGTGCCCCACTGGAATGCTTCGGCCGCTTGCCGCTGACGATACTCATCGTCGAACAGCAGGACACTTTGCCAGGTGTATCTGGCCGCCAGCTCTCCCACCATCGCCGAGTACTTGAGGTAGGCGTACGGCGTGAAACCCGGTGTGGGTTTGTCCATAAGGGCCGCCATAATACGGCTATTTGCCACTATCCAGTGTGCGGGGGAAACCTTGTCCAACTTCGGTTTGCTGTTCACCTTTATAGTGACACCACCCCCAAGTGCCACTTCTTCCTCTGCCACTGCTGCTGAAGACAGAAAGTCTACTATACGTAAGTGGGGCCCACCTTTTTCTGCCGCAATACCCCCGCTACTGTTGCCACTGACGCACAGGCCGTCGCGCAACAGTTCATCCAGTCCGGCCCCGCTGTGGTGTGTACTGTATAGGGCGTCCTGCAAGGTCTGTGGCGCCCTACTGCCGCTGTTGTCCGCTACTCCTCCCAGTCCGCCGCACAGTGGGCCACCGCCGTTGTCCACCTGGAATTTGGCCACCGCTGCACGGAGCACTGCTCTGTCCCCCCCCCCCCCCCCCCCCCCCCCCCCGTTTCAGCGCCAGAGCGTCAATGTCTTCGTCAGACATTAGCAGTAGTGCTTGCCTAGAGATGAATTTTTTCCCTGATCATGGCACTCTGCACCTCTTCGTCGAGGCCCCAGTCACGGAAAATATGGTCCATCTCACTATTTTCTAGTAAAGCCTTCTTTCTCGCTGATTTGGGAGCCATTTCAATTTCTAGCTGTCGCCTGACTGCTGCTGCTGACTGGCGTTACGGTCGGGACCGTTCCCTTATCACTCCTGTAACCGCCCACGCATTCACCTCCCACACACATTTTTCTCGCCTCTCATACACGCCTACGCACTCACCCCCTACAGGCTTTCCCACCCTCCCTCTCTCTCTCTCTCCCCCACCCGGGTCTGCTCTGGGGGACTTGGGTGGGGTTAACTACTTTTTAGTTCCCAGGGTCACCCTGGTCAGCCCCACAGGGTGGGTTTTCCTCTCTATTCTTGGGCATGTGTTTCTGTCTATCTTTTGTCCATTCACCTGTATTTGCCTTTTAAAAACTCTCCCTACTGTCTGCACTGCCTGTAGCTCTTGATACTGGATGTGTGTTGCTAAATGGTCTTAGCTTTAATTAGGTCCCATGTGTTAGGTTTATTTAACTTATTTGACAGGCTGGCGACATATATTCAATGTTCTGTTTATTTTTTTTCACAAGCAGTGCAGGCACGTCCTGAGAAAGCCTTGTTGCTGTCAGGACGTTAAGCAATGTACAATCAATCAATCAATCTCTCTCTCTCTCTCTCTATCTCCATCTCTTATCATAGCATTCCACAGTCGGGAAATTCCCCCACCTACTCAGTACTTCCGCTACCGGACACCGCCCCCCACCCACGCATTCAGTCCTCTTTCCCTCCGTTTAAAATATGTTTATCACTCCTCCCTCGTCTAAACACCACATTTATTTACTGCATGTAAAATGGGTCCACGGCTTTGGGTGGTGCTGGTAATGTGGCGACTACTTCTTTTATTTTTGGAGTGCTTGATTTTTTGGACACTGTTTGAGTCTGTGGTTTGTGTTTTTGGTATAATTGGTAACCTACGTAACCAAATCCGACAACAAATCCAGCAACTATATATTTTGTTGTTTCAGGTTTAGACTCAATTGTTTGTCTCTCACTTTGTTGGGGGTGTGTTGGTCCTGTCGGTAGTGACACTGGTACTGTTGATGGTGTGTCAGCCTTTTGTGCCTGAAGCTGTAATTTCTTTTGTCTGTTATATTCAGCTAATTTTTTCCCCACCTCTATTCGACCTGGGCTTTTAGTCTTAGTCACTGTTTGAACCTGTGTCAGGACAGGACTCTGTTGTGGCGTCGTCTGGGTCTCGTCCATTTTCTTCTAATTTAAAATTTATTTTAGAAAAATCAATATGACTACTAGTAACAAGTAAGGTTACCACAGGTGCAAGGTAATTACCAAACTTGTAAAACATAAGGCATGCTAATTTGCCTATTGAACTTGAAACTATGGGGTTGCTTTCTAGATCATGTGAAAGGCTGTCAGTATCAACAGGTAGGAAGTGACTCACAGCTTTTGTGTATAGGCAGACAAGAGATCGACTTAAATCACGTGTCATTAGTGAAGCAATGTGATTTTCATATTTTGAATGTAGTTTGATTAGCTCGTCAGCGGTGAGGGATTCTATGTCTTCTGTTGTGTATTGTTTACTGAAAAAAGCTTTTGATTTTCCAGAAACAACAACAGAGAAAAGGCGTTGTTTTTTAGAGTCTAAGTCTTTGTTCTCTACAGCACAGATATCGCTTAAAAGTAACAATTCGTCTTGGTTCATTTTATAATGTAATATAATAATTTTGTTTAAAGAAGTCAATGACAGCATTAATTATTTAGGTGGGGTATCTGCCTTAATAATCGCGGGTTGGCAGCTGATCGGAAATGCTGCTTAAATGATTTCTGGAGTGGAACTAAAATGGCTAGGTAATAAAGGTATTGGTGGAATTTGGTGGAGTGGGTTTGTCTGAATGGCTAGTTGATTATAATAAATCTATAAAACGGGGGAGGTGTTTCCTGGGATCCCCATATATTCAAGTTGGGGTAGATGATTTCCGGAGTGAAACTAAAATGGCCGGGCAATAAAAGCATCGATTGTATTTGCTGGAGTGCGTTTGTCTAAACGGTTAGTTGATTATAATAAATCTATAAAATGGGGGAGGTGTGTCTTGGGATCCCCATCTATTCTATCTCTCAAAGATAGTAGGCTGTGCTTTTTGTAGTAAGGAAAGACAGTAGGTTATGTCACTTTATAGTAAGGCCGTTCACGCTTCAACAAAGGGACGGGCTCACTGCGCCATGCGTCCTCCACACAGTGTACACGTCGAACTGTTAACACAGGATAAGTACCTCACACTGAACATGTACATCAGGCAACTCCTCAAGAGCAAGAGGCGTAGATTCTCATGAGCCCTTGCAGTTGCAGTACTATACTGGTGCAGTTGCAGTACTATACTGGCGCAGTTGCAGTACTATACTGGTGCAGTTGCAGTACTAGACTGGTGCAGTTGCAGTACTAGACTGGTGCAGTTGCAGTACTATACTGGTGCAGTTGCAGTACTATACTGGCGCAGTTGCAGTACTATACTGGTGCAGTTGCAGTACTCTACTGGTGCAGTTGCAGTACTATACTGGTGCAGTTGCTGTACTATACTGGTGCAGTTGCAGGACTATACTGGCGCAGTTGCAGTACTATACTGCTGCAGTTGCAGTACTCTACTGGTGCTGTTGCAGTACTATACTGGTGCAGTTGCAGTACTATACTGGTGCAGTTGCAGTACTATACTGGTGCAGTTGCAGTACTATACTGGTGCAGTTGCAGTAATATACTGGTGCGGATGCAGTACTATATTTCTCCAGTTGCAGTACTATACTTCTCCAGTTGCAGTACTATACTGGTGCAGTTGCAGGGGCTCATGAAAATGTACGCCTCTTGTCGAGGGAGCGGGCTGGCAAAATCCCATTGAATGTAGGCCTATTACGTTCGAGCAGTTTTTTTTTAATTTTTTTATTTATCTACTTCTGATTTAGTAGTAGCCAGAGGAGGAGTAGATTAGAGGACCTTTACACAAACACACTATTCTTTACGTCTGTGTGACTGAAAACTTGCGTAAGTTTGTTTTTCGGATGACTGTAACTGAACGGATGTTCAATATATGCTTTAGACGTGTTCCCGTTAAAGTTTTTTTTATGTTTTATAAACAGAACTTTATGATAGTAATGTTCTAAATAAACACATACAATATCAATATCAGCATCGACTGTTGACTTGTGGTGCTGGCCTGGGAGAAACAACCTAACGAAATCACCGGGAGAACAGCAGCAAAGACAGTGTGACAAACATTACGTGAATATTGTCGCAGAAAAACATAGACTGATAATCTGTTGGTTTGTATCCAGCTTATAAGTCTTTGTAAACGTCAGTGTATAAGTCTTTGTAAAGTTCGTACCCTGTTTTAAACATCTGGTCTGCAGGTGCTTTTTTTTTTTAATAAAGTATTATTAATTAAACATTTTATTTTACAAAAATAAAATAACCATAAACGAATATGGCACCACTGCAATTATTTGAAGACGTGGACATACCTCATCAGACCACGGTTACTTACCTCGTACAGTCTGTTGACCATCGGTTCACAAGAAACAACCATCCCGTAGGAACAGTCCCCATGTCTCTCTGCCGTCTGCCCGCCATTGCTGAGTGTGATGTTCTTTCCGTGGTTTGTGTGGAAACGCAGGACAACCGGCTGGGGCTGAAATATTAAGTACAGTGTTTAAGTGCATGACCGTGTCAAGGTCCCGTCATTCTACAAACACAATCTTAACATATTCGACACGTGATGCGTCCGGATACGCGGCGTAAAGCCGCGTATCCGGATGCAGCACGTCTCGAATGAGTTAACACCTGTTCCTCGTCAAGATGTTGTTTACATCAACACAAGACATTTGTACCTTCACGTTGTATCATTCTGCCAAGATGCAGCAGAAGAAAATGCCGAGTTCTACCTGAGCACACGTAATTTAACCCCTTCGCTGCAAGCGGACGCAGAATATGTTTTTCAAATCATTGTTAATTCAACGCCACAGAACCCCAGCCGTCAAAGAAACATGGATTGAAAGTGGTTCAGCAAGAGGTATAGATCCTCAAGAGCCACTATCCACCACGGGGGCTCATCAGAATCTCTACTTTTCGGAGTTGGGTTGCGTGCAGTTTTTCTCGGCAGTGAAGGGGTTAATTCTAGTTCTGAAGATTCGCCACGTGTCCCCAACATCTGCGTTTATCATTGAACACAGGAAAAAGAAGGGGAATAAGCCCAGTAAGCAAAGGTCCTCGGGCCCAAGACGGCCACAGTGAGTCCGTTCACGGCAATGCGCGGGTCCACTGCGGCCGTTGTGGGTCCGAAGATGTTTTGCTACTGGGGAGAAGAAGACTTAAACAGCACAGTAATAAAGGCTACTGACCTGCGCAAACACATCTGCACGAACAACGTCGATCTTCCCCAGATCTGAGAGTTCTTTCTCTATTTGAGCAAGCGCCTGTGGGTCTCTGGTCAGAGTTGGCTTAGTGATGACCTTGGCCTTGTCTGGAAGGACAGGGGTGCGATCAAGGTCATTGACACGGGTCTTCAGCCTGACGCTCATATCGATGAGGTTGGCTTGTGGTGACGTCATCTCGGTGCGTTCCACTACCCGTTTGTGTGACGTCAGCTTGCCGCGCCGGTCCAGAAGGATGTCCTTGGCGTCCTTGACAACCGTTGCTATGTCGACTTTGGCGGCAAGGGCCAGTTCTTTCAGGCGTTGTCGACACGCATCGAGGGCGTTCATCAGGCGGTCACAGGTTGCGTCAATGTCGGCCAGTGCCTTCTAGAATGGTACGCATGAAACTCCACTGAAACTGTCGGCCATGCCGACACTAGGAATCTGAGCCTACTGTTATGACAGAAAACTAAGACTTCCAGATTAGACCTGGTCGATAGTTTTAGCCCATGTGCATGCTTATCACAAAGTGTCAGCCAGGTCCATAAACCAGAAGTCTTAGCCTACTTTGAGGACAGTAGGTTAATTCATTAGAGACATGCCGCATCCGGAAACGCAGCATTAAGCCGCGCATCCGGATGCGGTACATTTCGAATGAGTTAAGACTTGAAATTGGGTTTAGATCTGGCCGATGTTTCGGGCCACTTTCAAGCATACCTCAATAATTTCGGCCAGTTCTATAAGCCAGAGGTCTTAACCTACAGTGGTGACAGTAGGCTAAGACTTCTGGTCAAGACCTGGTCGACGGTTTTAGTCCACGTTCATGCATATAGCACACCTGTGTGGCTTTCTCCGTCTCTGTCAGAAGCTGGTCCAACTCACTGACGGCTTTCTCCAGCTCGATCTCTCCCGATCTCAACATGACCGCCAGTTCCGACAGAACAGCGCGCGCCTCCTTCACCTTCTCTTCAAGGTCGGTGATTTCTGCACAAGGACGGTGTTTGGTCGCAGCACACAGCTGGCAGATGGAGGCGCCGTGTGTGGGACAGTACAGCTTGCAGGCTTCGTCGCTGTGTGCGGAGCAAAGTGTGGGGCGACTGGTGGCCAAGCGTTCTGCTGTCAGCCTGGACAGGTCTTCTATCACGTGTTGTCGAGCCACGGTCTGTCTCAGGTGACCGGCGCCGCAGGCCTTGCAGAAAAAATCGCCGCAGTGCAGACAGATGGAGACAGCGGGCAGACTGACACAGACCTGGCACGTGCGCTTGTCCTTCAGTGTCCGGGAGCTGTCCACCAGGGCCGCCATAGCAAGGTCAGTGGGCAGCCCCTCCGCAACCTCCTTACCACTCGCACTGCCAGGCAGGCCGGGGGCCACGATGGCGCAGCGGCACAAAGGACACTGGGCCTGGGCTTGCGTCTTGACCCACGTGACCAGGCAGGGACGACAGATGAGGTGTGCACAAGGCAGAATCTTGGGCTGGGCGAAGTCTTTATGACACACGGGGCATTCCATCTTGCTGGCCTCCAACGTCGTTTCACGAGACGCCATTTTGTCCTTGTTTTGAACCTAGAGAAGAGTGACGTAATTTAGTCCTGCAAGAAACCTGCAAAGTACGTCACACATGGTTCACTACCAGATCGAGATAGAATATTCAGATTGAGAAATCTTTGTAAAGATTTACGACAATTTTTTTCTAAAACAACGTTACACTTATCAAGCAGTGCTACACAAGTAGCTTAACCCTTTAGCTGTCGGTAGTTGTTTTTGTCGCGATGATTCCTGTCGGAATCATCGCGACAAAAACAGCGACCGACAGCCAAAGGGTTAATTTCGTGTTCATGTATGTCGATCGATGGTAAGATACAGCACTCACGCTAAACAGTTAAACAGCATTCTTAGAATCTACAGAATCATGCCGTGTGGTTTGTTCTCTACTTTCTCGAAACTAATCATTTGTACAGTAAACTTCGGACATAACAGAAGGTTGGGGGGACACGCGTTTGTCGGTAATTTATTATATCATAAGTTTGTTACACATAAGCGAAGTAATTTACATGGAAAGATTGTAGATGGCGTTACATTTGTAGCAATGGTTGGAACGGAGCTTAGAGACGTAAAAAGATATAGAGCAGTTCTGTCTGAAAATGTCGACATCAGGATAATAGCTTTGTGTTCCGTGGATTTCACGAGGTTACGCATCTTGGGGGGAAATTATTTATCTTTACAGCTTAAGTTTTACGTGTAGGGACGTCCACAGTACTGAGTGACTCACGCATGTACACCTAGGCAGCCACGTTTACGAGTAGGTTTACAAGGTGAAAAGTGCTGTGGATTACTGCCTATGAACCCAAAGTGTTTTCATAAAAACAAGACCCACAGCATGGCATAGATCCTCGTGAGCTTAAGCAATAGCTGGGGCTCACATGATCTATGCCTCTTGCTGACACCACTTTATATCCATGTTCCTTGGACGGCTGGGGCTCTGTGGCGTTGAATTAATCCCTTCGCTACTACACAAGTGATCACGGACTGCCCTCACAAACCACTACACACTGACCGACGTCCACGTGAAAACTCAGATGTAAATGGGACCAGATATAAGAATAAAAACTCAAAACTAACAAGAGACATAAATCTTCATGAGCCCCCGCTGTCGCGGGGGCTCATGAGGATTTATGTCTCTTGCAGTTGGATATCGTTCGCTTCAGTTGACCCGGCAGTTAAAGTGTTAAAAAAATCAAAATCATAATCTGCCAACACTGTTAGTGACGGCGTTAAGTCATCCGCAGATGTTCGATCGGCAACATTAACATAATGCTCAACAGATCAACTTCGAGTCGGCTGTAGGGAAAAGTGGCCAACTTGACGTAGCTACATGGCCCTTGTACGCCTACTCCAAAAAGAAGACAGTCTGGCCGAGTACTTTGCACAGATAGCAGTATTAGAGTCATGGTGCAAAGATAGTTTTCTGGAAATGAATGTACAGAAAACCAAGGAACTCGTCATTGATGACAGGAAAGTTGATGATATTTTTGTACATGTCTCAATTAATAATCAACCTGTAGAGGTGGTCACTGAATTTAAGTACCTTGGCACAGTCGTGGATAGTGGGCTGTCCTTCACTGGAAACACTGATCTGATTGTGAAAAAAGCAAACCAGCGTCTGTACCTTCTTAGGAAACTGAGAAGTTTTGATGTCAGTTCCAGGGTTTTAGAATCCGTTTATAGAAGCCTGATCGAAAGCATACTGACGTTTAACATCACTGCTTGGTATGGCAATCTCAGTATGAAAAACAGGGGCAGACTGTCACGTATCGTCAGAACAGCTGAGAAGATCATTGGCCTAGGACAGTACCCAGTAGATGATCTGTACCATAGAGCTGTCCGAAGGATAGCTGCTAGCATTGTCAATGATCCTAGTCACCCACTCTCTGATCAGTTTCAAATGCTATCATCAGGCAGACGTTTCAACATGCCACTTGCCAAAAGGAATGTTTTTAAGAAGTCTTTTATTCCAACTGCTGTCTCGATTTTGAACTCTCGTTTATAACGCCGTGATAAGTATGATCTACTTAACATTACCTCCCATCTTGTGACAGATTGCTTGTGATAGATTGCTGCAATGATAATTTTTCATGATATGCTTTTGCAGCGTTTGTTAATGTCTTATATTGTTGTTTCATGACGAGCCGAAAGGCACATTTCTGTCGTGCCTGGACTCGAACAGACAATAAAGTTGTATTGTATTGTATTGTACATTGTCAATGATACATATACACATTGATGGGAGGTAAGAAAGATGGCCCAGTAGTGCCTATCGACATACACCAAATTATGTCCCTCATATTGTTAACTTAGGAATAAACACGGAAGTGGACAGCGTGTCGTCTGAAACCTATTCGGCGTGTGTCACAGCCATTCACACGGGCCTCATTCTGTCACTCTGTGCGCTGAAACTGATGCAGAACAAAACAACTGTGGTGAGACGGTAATCATTCACTGCATGCCGTTTAGGTCAGTCGGCCTCGGCGGTATACTGTCGCCAACCGTCACTAGTCAGTCTAGGGCCATGAATTAAGACCGGCTGTTGTATTGAGTTTGTGTGTTGCTAGATTTGACAGGTTGAACTGAGTGTCATGAACAATATGAGTACAAAGCGTGTATCGTAAGCAGGCACGGCTCACTGTCCATATGTTATTTGCGAATGGCGTCAGTGTATACAATAGCGGTTCTCGGAACCAACAAAACCGAAAGTAGCTTCACCGGGAATCGCCACAGTACAAAACTTGACATACAGATAAACCCAACTCAGTAGGCCTACACGTTCCCTACATGTTTCCAACACAGGACAAAAGATAAAAACTGACATCACTTACCTGTTCACAACAGTCAGTTTTACTCCTGTATATTCGCTGTCACCGGTAGTGTACGTGCATGACTGAGACGAGCGTGTCACACTGGATGTACGTTCTGAGTCCTTTGCTCCTGTTAGCCGCGATATCGACCACACGCAGGGACGTCACGGTATGACAACGAGGGACAAGTGCACTTAGATTGTATGTCGACTATGTACTTTTCTATCTTTGATGACAACGGCGATGGCCACGACTCACTTGTCAGCTACTTGAACTTTTTGTATTGCCCCGATGTAGGTGTACCCTTTTCTATTCTACAGCAGGCGCCGGTTCTTAAATTAAATCACCTACCTTATAGAACTTCAGACTGCCATCGACACAAAACTTAATTAAGTTGGAGGCGGGGAGGGGGGGGGGAGAGGGAGTGGGGGGGGGGGGGGTCGGGGGGTATACGAAGGATGAGTACAGTCACGGTCGATTAACTGATTTGAGGCATAAGCCGCGTATCAGGAGGCGGCACGTCTCGAATGAGTTAACGACGAATTAGTTTGCAAATCACGACTCCAAAAAATTAAATAGCATTCACGTTTGACGACGGAAAGAGTCGATGAAGAGAGAACTAGATGCCACTATCATAACCTCTTTTCATTGGCCGAAAACTCTAACGACGACGATGGCGGGTGGTGGGGATGGTTCTGATTAGAATTTATACTGTGGCGACGAACCTTTCACAAACTAGCCAGGACGTTTTTACGGATCACGAACATCTCATTTTGGCTTCCACGTTTCACCACAAACTCTTTTTTTTTACGAGATAAAAAAATCCAAAATTACAAATCACGAGACTGACTTAAAAATAAGCCAGTCACGCATCACAATTTTAGGGCATACTTTTTATTAAGTGAATGCCGACAGAACCCATGAAAGCCTTAACTCGTTCGAGACGTGCTACATTGGGATACGCGACTTTAGCCGCGTATCCGAGTGTGTTACGTCTCGAATGAGTTAGCATGCCTCTGTGATACAGGTTATGGTCAATTAGAGACTAATTATGTAATAATATTTACTGCAGTAGTCGTCATGCAGCTCAGACATCCATGTCACTGGTATCTGTTGAAGGATCAGAGTTAAACATATTATGTTTTAAGTAAATATCATTGTGAGTGTGTAGCGTAATGTGTTCATGTAAATATCACTGTGATTGTGCAATGTAATGTGTTCATGTAAATATTGTGAGTGGGCAATGTCAGTAATGTGTTCATGTAAATATTGCGAGTGGGCAATGTAATGTGTTCATGTAAATATCATTGTGAGTGTGCAGTGTATTCATGTAAATATGATTGAGAGTGTGTAACGTAATCTGTTTATGTAAATGTTATTCGGAGTTCGTAACGTAATGTTTTCACGTAAATATCATTTTGTATGCGTAACGTAATGTGTCCATGATGTAAATGTCATTACGAGTGTGTAACCTAATGTGTTCATGTAAATATCATTGTGTGTAAGAAAAAGTACAAATAGTGTGACTGTAACTGAAAAGGGCGTTAGGGAGATAACTAATACAGTGCTGAGTGTGTTGTTACAGTGAGAACCAGAGGCAAGTGAACGTTCTGGCGATCGGACATTGTGTGTACGGCCAGACTGTATTTGTCTGTTGTCCTGTACTGGGCTGTCTGCCGCCGTGAGATGGCCTTAGTTGCCTGCTCGGCGTTAAAGTTATTCTCCCCAGGATCAAGCATCTCAACACAGTCAGAAAACTCACAAACCAGATAGGTGAGGCTAGCGCTGGCAGAAATGTACACAAACCAAGGGGAATTACTCAGCGCTGGACAGACGAACAGTTAGATCCCTTGCCCCCGCCTATCAGGCACCCATTCGCCAGCCCACAGAGAAATACGCAGGTATAGAACAAGACGATCATCTACATCCCCTTAAAAGGAGGCATCAGGTCTCTTATATAACCCATGTCTTTCTCCGGAACTTAGGAAGTAGGCAGGAGAAACATACATACACAAACGCGAAGGTGCATTACTATATGTGGTCGGGTAAATACCCTGAATTCCCACAGTAGATGCACGGAACATTACACAACAATGTAACGATACAAATTTGCCTCGAGTTATAGATACTCACAAACCAGATAGGTGAGGCTAGCGCTGGCAGAATTGTACACAAACCAAGGGGAATTACTCAGCGCTGGACAGACGAACAGTTAGATCCCTGACCCCGCCTATTAGGCACCCATTCGCCAGCCCACAGAGAAATACGCAGGTATAGAACAAGACGATCATCTACATCCCCTTAAAAGGATGCATCAGGTCTCTTATATAACCCATGTCTTTCTCCGGAACTTAGCAAGTAGGCAGGAGAAACATGAATACACAAACACGAAGGTGCATCATTAGTCAGAAAACTGTCTGCAACAGATACTGCTGACAGTATTATGTATGTGTCCTTTGTGTACTAACTTAGAGCTTTATGATGTAAATACAATGCCAAATGTCGAAATTCATCGTTTGGTGGGTGTGTTGTTTTTGTACCCGAGAGCGCAAATTATCGTCTGCATCGGCCTCGTTTTGAATTTGTGCATATTTACTAGCCTACGTCACAAGGCAGAACCCGGTCAATACTGCAGACGAGGTCATCGGTGTGGGTACACACGTGTCAGTGTAAACATGCACTGATGTTCTCCGGCATCCCTTTGACATAATTTCCCACGAGAATGTAAAATAAACCTTCCATACTCGCTGTGCTGTCAAAATTAATGCGGGTTCCGCTTGACCTGCTACCCTGAGTAACGATCCTGTTGGGGGCGTGGCTTGTTCGACTCGGCCTCCGCGCCAAGCGACTGAGTCAGCGTCACGAAACAGAACAGTGGTATTTATACCCACTTTCTGCAGTGCAATTTTACATCTCACACATCGATGTCTACGTACTGAAAGCATCTCTGGAAACGACAAATGCACCATCGCAGCAGAAACACTACCTCTGTGAATCGAGTGAATGAGAGCGGCCCGCACAGACAAAAACGTGTCACGACCAGCGATGTCAGTGCCGCAATTTTGACACGCACCGTAGTTTTCAGATCCTTGCAGCATAAAATCTGATGAACTAGCTCGTAACTTTATGATAAAACAGGTTTAAAATCTTGCAAAATCAGTAAGAAATAAAATCTACTGAAGATCATGAATTCTGAAAATCACTGACTAGCGCTCGCGGAACTATAGGAAGATCGACAAAGACCGTAGTCGGATTACTTACTGATTCACATATTAGGAAAGCGACAAATTCAAGATGTGTGGTCAAGCCAAGCTCTATATTCCCTTGTCTGATGTCAATTCTACTTAGGGGTATCTTGTCTCTCTTTCTCTTTCTTCTCTTCAATTCCGAGTCTGTCATTGTCGGCCGGCGCGAGTCGACTAATACTTTCTTTTTTTCTTCGCTGGTTCATCCGCCATCTTGTCTCTGATTGGTTATAATTATGCAGATGACCTAAGGTCGTATAGAATAGTTATGACGTCAGCTACCATCGCCTATCAGAAGCAATCTTTTGACTTGGTCCAGCCACAAGATTCCTGTGACCTCTTTTCGCTTTGAACGGACGAAAGAAAGCATTTGGTGGAACAATAGGGTGGTCATTGTCTAAGTGGGTGTGTATGCTGAATCCCAGTAAAAGCTTTTTGCGAACTGAAGCATTAAAAAAGGAAAGGACTGTCCCTTTAAATCTAAATAACTAGCTGGGTTGTCTGGTGCTGCGTGTGACCAGTCCACCGAAGGGTTCGCCCATTCCGCACTGAAGCACTACAGCAGGAGACTGACACATCATAATAGTTCAGGAGTAGTGCCACGATAGCTTGACACCCGTACGCGACAATGCTATTCCGACACCACCCATGAAACACCATGGTCGATCTATCTCAATGATGTGTATTCTTCATCAAGCGTTCATCTAGGGCAACTCCCAAATTTTGTTATTTTCCTTGTTAACCCCCTCACTGCCACCGTCCGTACACTGAACGTCTGAAATCTGTGTCAGGTCAACACTGAAGAGCTCCAGGCGGCCCATGAATAATGGACACAAAATGGTTTTAGCAAGAAGCATAGATCATCGTGAGCCCTCGCCCATGAGGATCTATGCCTCTTGCAGTTGTGTGGTGTCCACTTTTCCTCGGCAGTGTAGGGGTTAATGCGAAATATGCTAAGCGGCAATTGTAAAAATTGTCAACATTCATTTATTCATTTTAGCAGTCGACATTAGTTCCTTTTTTTATTTGTAAAAACGCGCCACAGGCAGCATACATCAAAGACCCCGGATCATTTCAAAACGTCCTAGTATATAAATAAATTACACTGCGCCTGCCCTCCCATTACGCAAAATAAATAACGCAGTCGTGCTCAGTTCCACCGACAAACATACTCCCTAACGCTCGCATTTTTGCTGCCTACATCTCGCATTGTTGCTCCCTATATGTGGCATTTTTTGTTCCCTTCATCTCGCATTTGTGCTCCCTACATCTCGCATTTTTATCGTTCGAACTGAGCACTCGTCATTTATTTTGCGTTACGGGAGGTCAGACATAACTGAACTCTTAAACTCCCAAAACTAAATGACTACTTTTCTATGGAAAGGAAGGCATTTAGTTCTGGGATTTTAAGAGTTAAAATCTATTTATAGCGACGTACTTCGTGCAATAAGTGGCTACTAGTTCGCAATACCTCATTTTCTTTGTATGTCTTAAAAGAAGCCGGAGAAAAAGGCTAACTTAAAGTATAAAACACGCATGTTGTAAGGGAAAAAATTCTCTGTTCTTCTTCTCTGTACGTAGAAGAGTTGACGCAATAAAGGTCGTGGAAAACCTGTTACGAGTACCTGCTCCCACGAATTGTAAAAATAAGGGTAGAAAAGTCATAGTCTGGGCAAGACAACATTGGTACCCCGCTGTATCGGCAAATGTTAGTAATCCCAGCCCGGCATGGAGCAGATCGCTGTACAGTTAAACAGTTTGGCTGATCCAGGTCATGAAACAGGTCAGATGACAGTCCACAGGCTGCTAAGTTAGTTTATGCAGGACAGAAAATACACAGATATTAACCCTTTGGCTGTCGGTAGCGGTTTTTCTCGCGATGATTCCGACAGGAAGGGTTACAGTCATCTCGACAAAAACCGCTACCGACAGCCAAAAGGGTTAAGGACTGATAAAGCAGTGCGTTGCAACAATAACATATTGCGCTTGACTGATTACAGAGATCACCTATGATTATAATTTCAAAATATGAAAGACTGTGAAACATTTGCCAGATTACGTTTTTTAATATATATGGTGTTTAGTAGTCGGCAAAGCCTCATACGCAGAGTTTGTATTAAACAAAAATAAAAAGAAAGACTTGGCTTCGCGACTACTGATGTAGGTACAAAACAAATATCAGCCGATACATCAGAAAGCAAACACGACACGTCCGTTAACCCTTTGCATGTCGCTACCGACACACAAGGGTTAAAGAACACTAGTTAAACATTACAGTCATACAAATCAAAACTTTTTTTTTAAATGTGCTTCACAATTACGTACAGCCAAAGGATTCATGACTGATAAAACAGTGCATTGCAACACTAATATATTGTACTTATCTGATTAACTGACAATAACGAAAACCGTTCAACATTTGCCAGGTTAGATGAAGTAACAGAGGCTACAACACAAGCAACAACACACATAGTTGGCATTTAGTAGTTGGCAAAGCCTCATACTCAGAATTTGTTAGAAATTTTTTTTTAAAACACTTGGCTTTACTACTACGTATATTCAGAAAAGTGTCAGTGGATACATCAGAAAGCAAATACACGTTATTAAAGAACAATTATTGTTCATCATTTTTTTTTTTAATTCAAAATTCTGCGAAGCCGCAATGAAGTGACAAAAAGTGTGCGCATCTTAAGGGAGACTACTTAACTAACATTTACTTAGCCTTACAATTGAGTGCTGGTCTGTGATTTTGCACCTTACGACCTACAGCCGTAAGGTCCAAAATCACAGGCCAGCTCACATGAATGGCATGCACCTCAGTGAAATGGAAACCGGCCGCGCTGAGGCTAAGAAGACGACGACAAGAAGAGCGTTCCCGTGTCCGAGCTAAAGCCGCCTCTCTGTTCTGCTCTAGCAGCGAGCAGCTCTTGTTACAAATATAGCACGCACAACACCGGGCGCGCTCTGAAAGTCGCAGGTAACGGACCACCGTCCTAGCTCAACGACAGTGCCGGATAAACTTGGCCAATCTCCGTCCTCGCAGGTGACGTTGGAGATTAACCCTTTGGCTGTCGGTAGCGGGTTTTGTCGCGACGGATGATTCCTGTCGGACTATAACCCTTCCTCAGTGTCGGAATCATCGCGACATAAACCACTACCGACAGCCAAAGGGTTAACAGGCTAGTTGCTTGACCGGAAGAGAATGACTACCACTACTACAGGCGCCAGCACATCAGCACATCAGGCACTAACCTTGATCTATCACTTTCTTAAAGGCCAATGAAAAGTGGTCAAAGTGTGCTGTCGTACTGACTGAAGTCCTTGACTGCTACCGGATACCATTCGGCGGAAAACAGTAGCAATCAAAGGGTTAAGATGTCAGCCATATTGAAAATGTGTTTGACGTATTGAAATAATACATTGTGTTTGTTGGGTATACTTTTGCAATAATCAAATTATAACAATTACAGAGTTTTTACGCAAACAACCGTTTACAAAGGGAAGCAACCAAGCCAAGTCTATAACAAAGTTAACAAATAAAAATAAAAAATAGAAAAAGGGAAGCAACCACGCCAAATCTAGCATCACACTGGAAACCTTCTTCGACCCGCTACGAATGGAGGTAACCAGTGTGGTCTAGCGTGTGTGGTGTGACGCCAGTCAGGTTGGAACTGTGAGCACGTGAAATAGTGTCCATATTGTGTACAGCGCCATCAGGCACATGAGTCGCGGGCAGCGGTTCTGTGAAAGGCCGGCCACACTGCGTCGTTTGTTTTTACCTCAAGTGTCGGCCCGAGGACACTGTGTTTGCTGGGGTTCAACGTGCTTTATATGCCCGCGTTCTGTTCACACGCTGGCGTCACAAACAGGCAACGCCGTCACCTGAACACAGGCAAACAAACACTAAGTCATAACATAACTAACTGACAATCATAATCAGGTAAACGCACACACTGTACTTAGCGGGCGGTGGGTGTTGGCGCACGATGTCACAAAATACACTGTCTGATGATGTTCCCTCCCATTCACCCATAAACAGTATCTCCACTGCAAGGCACTTTGTGGTCGGATTCCTGAGATACTTGTAACAACAAAATCACCCATGCATCTATCAACCAAACATAATTAGGTCAAACGAATGCACGAATTTAGCACAGTCGTTGAATTAAAAGAGCGGACAAATATGCGATATATATCTCAAGTTTGTCTGACCTTTTAATTCAACGACTGTGTCAAAAATTCGTGCATTCTATTCATCTACTTCTCATTTCTGGAAATCGTCCATTGTTTATGACACGACAAGGAAACCCTGTGTATTCTGTGCTAAAGATCAATGTCCAAAAGTCCATGGTTGAGAAAAGTACGAAAAATATGAAACGATGAAAACGATTTTTGTGGAACGTTCGGAGAAATGCTCATAGAACGTTACATTCGGAAGCATAAAGTTTGATTCTCAAACGATGTGATTGTGGAAAATGAAGAGATTCCGTGTGACGTGCTCTCTGCAGCAGCGTATGACTGACACAAGGGGAGGACGGACACAGAGTTATGTGTCATGGTGTCTCACGTCAGTAGTGAAGTGCGTGTCTAGCCCAGCAAATTCCTCGCGATACGTTACGTTTTTCATATGGTTAACTCATTCGAGATGTGTCGCATCCGGATACGCAGCCTAAAACCGCGTATCCGGAGGCGGCACGTCTCGAATGAGTTAACCCATTTACTGCCGAGACAAAGCAAACATCATCCAAATGAAAGAGGCATAGATCCTCATGGGCTCCCGCAGTCGCGGGGGCTCATGAGGATCCATGTCTCTTTGCTAACACCACTTGAAATCTACGTCCCTTGAACGGCTGGTGTTCATAGATTAACGGGCAAAGATTTCAAAAACACAGTCTGCGTCCACTGGTCGTGAAGGGGTTAGTCTGCATGTAAATGACCAGCGAGCGTCACGTGACCGTGAGCCGTAACTGACCTTTTCCCAGTGTGACCATAGGTCCCAGAAGGCGAAACACGGCTGATTGACGTCACGGAAAGCAACTCCCTGGTCCTTTCCACTGACGTACAGGTGGAGACACCTGGCGGCGTCCAGCACTACTCCTACACGGCCACCCACACCGACATTGACCAAGGCAGCTCCCACAGTAGAGGGGGTCTACAATTAGCAAGTTGAGAGAAGACAAAAATGCTCTGCTCGTATTTTTCTACGGTTAGCACATCGAAAAGTGGCCGGGTTTGGCTTTGCCTTGGCTTGGCTTGGCCTGGCTTATTTTGGCTTGGCTTTCTGGCTTAGTTTGGCTTGGCTTGGCCAGGTTCAGTTTGGCTTGGCCTGGCATAGTTTGACTTGGCTTCCTGGCTTAGTTTGGCTTGGCTTGGCCTGGCTTAGTTTGGCTTGGCTTCACCTGGCTTAGATAGGCTTGGCTTCGATTTGTTTCGGTTCCTTTTGTTTTGATCAGGGAAGATCAGGGAAGGTGGAGGAGCACAACGTATTTTATTAAAAGGTTTGAAGTTTGTTTCACAAATTTCAGACAGAAGGCTTTCCTGGATTGTTCTAACTGGAGATAATGTCAGTCGTGCTATTCTGCATTTTAAAAACGTCGCAAAAATACATGTTAATAAACAGCTGTATCCCTGAATATTTAAATTAAAAATTCATTTCATCACCAGGAAAAACAGTACATTTTCCCTCATTGTTTTAAATAATGATCAACAAAAGAAACGCGAATTTTTCACCATAGCGTTTTCCTTCGTAAATATGCATTAATCCGGTTATTTTGACGTTATTTATAGAAAATGTTATGAAGAGTGTGTTATGTCGTGTGCAAATATAATGTTTAGTCTTAAAAATCGCACATCGATGAATTATGACGTCATCAGTGACACTATCATCACAGGATATTGAAAGTGAAATGAAGAGCATCTGAAAGGACACAGCTGAAAATCCGGCCTGTTTTGTCTTTACCTACTTTTCGTTTGTCAAAGGCACCTAAATAATCAACATAACCTACAAACATGAAAATCAAAAAATTCTTTATTTTTAGGTTAGCGGTCATATTTACCTGGTCAAATGGAAATGCGTGTGTTCTTTATCTCTGTGTCAGTCACTGGAGCATAAAAAATGGTTTAAAAGTAATTCACATTAAATCAAATAAGATTTATTAAGAAAATGATGTGCACCGGAAATTCTGGTTCTCTAATGAATTTTTCAAGTCAAATTTTGTTTGAGGCAGTTAATCAAATCATAAGCAATCCACACAACCTGTGTGTTGAAACATATCACAGGAAACTTGCTTCACAGAGTTTGTCCAGGTTTGCTTATTTTCACCACTAATGAAACCCTGTGTCCTCCAAGGTAGCCATGGGTCATAACTCATCCAATTGTGTGTGAAGGTAGCTTCGACAGTAGGCTGAACATCTGAAGTAAGCAACAAATTTTTAAAAAATGTTTTGCTGTCAGGGTGGCTCTTTGCGGGTACACTTACAGACACTTTTCGCGTTTATAATGGAAGTCGGTATATATAAATTGATCTAAATCTGGAGCCTGAGGTCAAAATCACAAACCAGCATAATTTAACACTCCTCTACATGAAATCATCAGTACTGTAACGAGCACAATCACACACACAGTAAGCAGTACAATCACACACACTGTAAAAAGCACAATCACACACACTGTAAACTATACAATCACACACACACAGTAAACAGCACAATCACACACACTGTAAACAGCACAATCACACAAACTAGAAAAAGCAGTATCACACACACTGCGAACAGTACAATCACACACACTGTAAACAGTACAATCACACAAATTGTAAACAGCATAATTACACACGCTATAAAGAGTACAATCATTCACAATGTAAACAGTACAATCACACACACTGTAAACAGCACAATCACACACACTGTAAAAAGCACAATCAAACACTGTAAACAGTACAATCAAACAGACTGTAAACAGCGCAATCACACACACTGTAAACAGTACAATCACACACACTGTACACAGTACAATCACACACACAGTAAATAGTACCGCCGGCTGCATGCACAAGGGGGTTAACTCATCCAAGTGTTACGTGGTGGAGTCGTAGTCGTAGTATGATAAACACACCAGATGCACGCACGTAAGGTTCTTTTAAATAAACTTCATTCAGCTGCAACCCGTCACACGTGGCTTAAGGATGTAGACAATACTGGAGTAACAGTTCCAACAATATTTTAATTCAGCGATGCGATCTGCACACAATGCATTCCCAAATGCACCAACACTGATACAATATCTCCTCTGAAAATGTCAACACTGGCGACACAAAGTTTCTGACACAACGTACACCACCGTTACGCTGCGTCTCACAATGTACACCCTATACGGGCCACGTACCTACGATAAATTGTGTGTCCCTACAACTGACAATGTATGACAATGTACACACGTGCTTCCTAGCACCAACTTTTATAGTAGTCCCGACTTTCCAGAATAATCTAATGAAATCACTCAATGCCGAAACAATCAGAATGGAACACGTAACTAAAACTCATAAACATGAATACACGAAGAACTTTCTAGAATAACTATAATAGTCTATAAAAAATTTGACTGCTCATTTCAGCCCCAAATCCTAGTGTGTAATGATGTCACACAAGAGTATGGTAGACCGTTCACGACCTTTCATAAAACACACTGACTGGCTGCTAAATTCACGCGCACAGTAAACAACTATGACTAAGAACAAAAATATAGCGGTTCTACACTTTGATGTCACTTTGATGTCACACATAAAAGGTCACTAGACCGCGCGACCTTGCTAGAAGCTTCTGAACTAAACGTATCATAACAAAGCCAATTCCGCTATCTGCGCAAACAATAAAGAAAAGGTACGTGATTCGCAACCATGATAGCTCAAATCATAAAAATAGGATCGTTTCCTACGATTAACACATGTCTGCTCTCACAGAACAACACAACCACAATCGTAACACCAAGGTGCCCCACATTAATAACTGCGGAAGTGTCGGATAGCGTTGCCGCAGGAATCGAAACACAACACTTTAGCTGCTAATTATGCGGGGTAACTTGAACGAATTAATATGCACATACTTCACGACCGAGAGAGTTCACTGCCGTGTCCCAAATGACGTGAAGCGCCGTCAGATCTCCACTGTAACGAACGTCTGTGTAGCTGCGACTAGCGGGGTCCTCTGTGACGACGCCAAGACGAGTGCGGCCATCAGTAGGCAGGCACCTTGTGTCAATCCCTTCAATCTTGGCCTGCACACACACACACACACACACACACACACACACACACACACACACTATCTACTTCAGAACCAGGTCAAAGATAGTAGGTTGTGCTTTTTGTAGTAAGGAAAAGCAGTAGGTTCTGTCCCTTTATAGTAAGGCCGTTCACGCTTCAACAAAGGGACGGTCTGCCGGATAGCCAGGCTCACTGCAGCATGCGTCCTCCACACAGTGAACACGTCGTACTGTTAACACAGGAGAAGTACCTCACACTGGACATGCACATCAGGCAACTCCTCAAGAGCAAGAGGCGTAGATTCTCATGAACTCCTGCGGTTGTAGTACAATACCAGTTGCAGTACAATACTGGTGCAGTTGCAGTACTATACTGGTGCAGTTACAGTACTATACTGGTGCAGTTGCAGTACTATACTGGTGCAGTTACAGTACTATACTGGTGCGTACTTTACTGGTGCCGTTGCAGTACTATACTGGTGCAGGTGCAGTATTATACTGGTGCAGTTGCAGTACTATACTGGTGCAGTTGCAGTACTATACTGGTGCAGTTTCTGTACTATAATGGTGCAGCTGCAGTACTATATTGGTGCAGTTGCAGTACTATACAGATGCCGGTGTAGTACTACACTGGTGCAGGTGCAGTACTATACTAGTGCAGTTACAGTACTATACTGGTGCAGTTGCAGTACAATACCAGTTGCACTACTGTACTGGTGCAGTTGCAATACTTTACTGGTGCAGTTGCAGTATTATACTTGTGCAGTTGCAGTACTATACTGGTGCAGTTGCAGTACTATACTGGTGCAGGTACAGTACAATACTGGTGCAATTGCAGTACTATACTGTTGCAGTTGCAGTACTATACTGGTGCAGCTGCAGTACTATACTAGTGCAGTTGCAGTACTATACAGGTGCAGTACTACACTAGTGCAGTTGCAGTACTATACAGGTGCAGGTGCAGTACTACACTGGTGCAATTGCAGTACTATACTGGTGCAGTTGCAGTACTATACTTGTGCAGTTGCAGTACAATACCAGTTGCAGTACTATAAGAATAAGAATAAGAGTACTTTATTATCTCGAAAAGAAAAAGAGACATGAAAACATTATAACATATTATGAACATTTTCTCCCTGCACTTATACAGCTAAAATTTTAAAAGGACATAAGTAAACACTACAAAATCTTTACACATAACGCTTACACATCTCACACATAAACATCTTTTATGAACTGAACTGAGCGGTACTTACACATTCACTACACATGCATACATAATACGCGTGTTTCAACCCAATCCTAACCCTCACTGCTTATTATACAAACTTCTCAATACATTATTACAAATTATTACTAAAGCTGCGTAATAAAACTCTACCTTACTAAAACAAATTAGTGGGTAAACACTCAGTAACAAAAATCCCAATATGTCCATGTTCATCACCAGATAAAACACAATATAATCACTTCTCTAAAATCGACAAGCTCCATGCACAGGTAAAGGTGGATAGGGGGAGGAGTTAGGTTTGGGTATGCGTGGATGTACCAACAGATTGCTTAGAGTGATGGATTTGGGGATGAAACTGTGCTGTAGTCTAAGTGTCCTAGCTTTGTGAGTGCGGAGTCTGCGACCAGAGGGGAGGAGTTCATAGAGGTAGGCAAGGACATGGGATCTGTCTGTGCAGTTGCAGTACTATACTGGTGTATTTGCAGTACTATACTGGTGCAGGTGCAGTACTATACTAGTGCAGTTGCAGTACTATACTGGTGCAGTTGTAGTACAATACCAGTTGCAGTACAATACTGCTGCAGTTGCAGTACTATACTGATGCAGTTGTAGTACTATACTTGTGCAGTTGCAGTACTATAATGGTGCAGTTGCAGTACTATACTGGTGCAGGTGCAGTAGTATACTGGTGCAGGTGCAGTACTAAACTGGTGCAGTTGCAGTACTATACTGGTGCAGTTGCAGTACTATACTGGTGCAGCTGCAGTACTATACTGGTGCAGCTGCAGTACTATACTGGTGCAGTTGCAATACTATACGGGTGCAGGTGCAGGACTACACTGGTGCAGTTGCAGTACTATACTGGTGCAGTTGCAGTACTATACTGGTGCAGTTGCAGTACTATACTGGTGCAGCTGCAGTACTATACTGGTGAAGTTGCAATACTATACAGGTGCAGGTGCAGTACTACACTGGTGCAGTTGCAGTACTATACTGGTGCAGTTGCAGCTATGTACTGGTGCAATTGCAGTACGATACCAGTTGCAGTACTATTCTTGTGCAGTTGCAGTACTATACTGGTGCAGTTGCAGTACTATACTGGTGCAGGTGCAGTACTATACTGGCGTTGTTGCAGTTCTATACTAGTGCAGTTGCAGTACTATACTGGTGCAACTGCAATGCTATACTGGTGCAGTTGTAGTACTATACAGGTGCATGTGCAGTACTACACTGGTGCAGTTGCTGTACTATACTGGTGCAGTTGCGGTACTGTACTGGTGCAGATGCAGTAATATACTGGTGTAGTTGAAGTACTATGCTGGTGCAGTTGCAGTATTATACTGGTGCAGTTGCAGTACCATACTGGTGCAGTTGCAGTAATTTACTGGTGCAGTTGTGGTACTATACTGGCGCGGTTGCTGTACTATACTAGTGCAGTTGCAGTACTATACTGGTGCAGTTGCAGGGGCTCATTAAAATATATGCCTCTTGTCAAGGGAGCGGGCTGGCAAAATCCCATTTAATATTTTATATTCGTACAGTTTTTCACCTACTGTTGATTTAGTATTAGCCGAGGATGATCACGTTAAAGGACTTTTACACAAACACACTATTATTTACGTCTGTACTGTGTGATTGAAAACTTGCGTAAGTTTGTTTTTCGGATGACTGTAACTGAACCGGGGTTCACTTATGCTTTAACGTGTTCCCTTTAAAGTTTAGTTATGTTTTATGTTCAGAGCTCTAAAATAGTAATGTAATAAATAAGCACATACAATATCAATATCAGCATACTCTGCTGACATGTAGGGCCCGGGAGAAACAACCTAACGAAATCACGAGGAGAACAGCAGCAAAGAGAGTGTCACAAACATTACGTGAATATTGTCGCAAATAACCATAGACTGATAATGTGTTGGTTTTTATCCAGTTTATAAGTCTTTGTAAACGACAATTCATAAGTTTTTCTAAAGTTTGTACCCTTTTTTAAACATCTGGTTGGCAGTGATTTATTTTAATAAAATATTATTAATTAAACATTTTATTTTACAAAAATAAAATAATAATAAACAAATATGGCACCACATCAATTATTTAAAGACGTAGATTTACCTCATCAGACCAGGGTTACTTACCTCGTACAGTCTGTTGACGACCATCGGTTCACAAGAAACAACCATCCCGTAGTAATAGGCCATATATCTCTCTGCCGTCTGCCTGTCATTGCTGAGTGTGATGTTTTTTCCGTGATTTGTGTGAAAACGCAGGACAAAGGGCTGGGGCTGAAGTATTAAGTACAGTGTTTAAGTGCATGACCGTTTCAAGGTCCCATCATTCTACACACACAATCTTAACACATTCGTAAAGCCGAGTATCCGGATGCGGCAAGTCTCGAATGAGTTAACAACTGTTTCTCGTCAAGATGTTGTTTACATCAACACAGTACATTTGTAACTTCACGTACTAAGTATTGTTTTGTATGAAACGCTTCGTGTCATTCTGGGGAGCTGGGTGGCTCGGTGGTAAAAGCGTTTGCCTCCAGACCAAAAGGTCCAGGGTTCGAATCCAGCTTGGGTCAAAATTTGCTTTTTCGTTGTCCCCGTCTTTGAAATCACCCTCGTGGTGGACAAAAGACGTTAAGCCCTAAACATTTTTTTCGTGTCATTCTATCTGGATGCAGCAGAAGATAATGCCGAGTTCTACCTAAGCACACGTAATTTAACCCCTTCGCTGCAAGCGGACGCAAAATATGTTTTCAAATCATTGTTAATTCAACGCCACAGAACCCAAGCCGCCAAAGAAACATGGATACAATGTGGTTCAGCAAGAGGCATAGATCCTCAAAAGCTAATATCCAACACGGGGGCTCATGAGGATCTATACTTTTAGGAGTTGGGTTGAGTGCATTTTTTCTCGGCAGTGAAGGGGTTAATTCTAGTTCTGAAGATTCGCCACGTGTCCCCAACATCTGCGTTTATCATTGAACACAGGAAAAAGAAGGAGAATAAGACCTGCTCACGGCAGCGAGGGTCCACGTTGGCCCGAAGATGTTTTGCTACTGGGGAGAAGACTTAAACAGCACAGTAATAAAGGCTACTGACATGCACACACACAGCACAGTAATAAAGGCTACTGACCTGCACACACACAGCACAGTAATAAAGGCTACTGACCTGCACACACACAGCACAGTAATAAAGGCTACTGACCTGCACACACACAGCACAGTAATAAAGGCTACTGACCTGCACACACACAGCACAGTAATAAAGGCTACTGACCTGCACACACACACAGCACACTAATAAAGGCTACTGACCTGCACACACACAGCACAGTAATAAAGGCTACTGACCTGCACACACACACAGCACAGTAATAAAGGCTACTGACCTGCACACACACAGCACAGTAGTAAAGGCTACTGACCTGCACACACACAGCACAGTAGTAAAGGCTACTGACCTGCACACACACAGCACAGTAATAAAGGCTACTGACCTGCATACAAACTGCACAGTAATAAAGGCTACTGACCTGCACACACACAGCACAGTAATAAAGGCTACTGACCTGCACACACACAGCACAGTAATAAAGGCTACTGACCTGCACACACACAGCACAGTAATAAAGGCTACTGACCTGCACACACACAGCACAGTAATAAAGGCTACTGACCTGCACACACACAGCACAGTAATAAAGGCTACTGACCTGCACACACACAGCACAGTAATAAAGGCTACTGACCTGCACACACACAGCACAGTAATAAAGGCTACTGACCTGCGCACACACAGCTGCACGAACCAAGTCGATCTTCCCCAGTTCTGAGAGTTCTTTCTCTATTCGAGCAAGCGCCTGTGGGTCTATGGTCAGTGTTTGCTTGGTGATGACCTTGGCCTTCCCTGGAAGGACAGGGGTGCGGTCAAGGTCAGTGACACGGGTCTTCAGCGTGACGCTTAAATCGATGAGGTTGGCGCGTGGTGACGTCATCTCGGTGCGTTCCACCAGCCGTTTGTGTGATGTCAGCTTGCCGCGCCGGTCCAGAAGGATGTCCTTGGCGTCCTTGACAACCGTTGCTATGTCGACCTTGGCGGCCAGAACCAGGTCTTTCAGGCGTTGTCGACACGCATCGAGGGCGTTCTTCAGGCGGTCACAGGCTGCGTCAATGTCGTACAGTGCCTTCTGGAATGGTACGCATGAAAGTCCACTAAAGCTGTCGGCCAGGCCGACACTAGAAGTCTTAGCCTAATGTTATGACAGAAAACTGAGACTTCTAGCTTAGTTTTGGTCGAAAGTTTTAGTCCACATTCACGCTTATCACAAAAGTGTCGGCCAGGTCCATAAACCAGAAGTCTTAGCCTACTGTGAAGCCTGTAGCGGGTTAACTCATTCGAAACGTGCCGCATCTGGATACGCGGCTTTAAGCGCGCTTATCCGGACGTGGCACGTCACGAACGAGTTAAGACTTGAAATTGGGTTTAGGCTTGGCCGATGGTTCAGGCCAATTTCAAGCATACCACAATAACTTTGGCCAGTTTTATAAGCCAGACGTCTTAACCTCCAGTGATGACAGTAGGCTAAGACGTCTGATCAAGACCTGGCCGACGGTTTTAGTTCACGTTTATGCATGCCTGTGTGGCTTTCTCCGTCTCTGTCAGGTGCTGGTCCAACTCGCTGACGGCTCTTTCCAGCTCGCTCCCTCCCGATCTCAACATGGCCGCCAGCTCCGACAGAACAGCGCGCGCCTCCTTCACCTTCTCTTCAAGGTCGGTGATTCCTGCACAAGGGCGGTGTTTGGTAGCAGCACACAGCTGGCAGATGGAGGCGCCGTGTGTGGGGCAGTACAGCTTGCAGGCTTCGTCGCTGTGTGCGGAGCAAAGTGTGGGGCGACTGGTGGCCAGGCGTTCTGCTGTCAGCGTGGACAGGTCTTCTATCACGTGGTGTCGAGCCACGGTCTGTCTCAGGTGACCGGCGCCGCAGGCCTTGCAGAAAAAATCGCCGCAGTGCAGACAGATGGAGACAGCGGGCAGACTGACACAGACCTGGCACGTGAGCTTTTCCTTCAGTGTCCGGGCTTTGTCCACCAGGGCCGCCATATCAAGGTCAGTGGGCAGTCCCTCCGCAACCTCCTCCTCACTCGCACTGCCCGGCTGGCCGGGGGCTACGATGGCGCAGCGGCACAAAGGATACTGGGTGTGGGCTTGCGTCTTGACCCACGTGACCAGGCAGTGACGACAGATGAGGTTTGCACAAGGCAGAATCTTGGGCTGGGCGAAGTCTTCATGACAAACGGGGCATTCCATCTCGCTGGCCTCCAACGTCGTTTCTGCAGACGCCATCTTGTCCTTGTTTTGAACCTATAGCCGGGTGACGCAATTTAGTCCTGCAAGAAACCTGCAAAATACGTTACACATGGTTCACTATCAGATCGAGATGGAATATTCAGATTGAGAAATCTTTAAAATGATTTACAATAAGTTTTTTTTTTCTCTAAAACAACTATATGCTGATCAATCAGTGCTATACGAGTAGGTTAACCCTTTGGCTGTCGGTAGCCGTTTTTGTCCCAATGATTCCCGCAGGAACTGCTACTGACAGCAAAAGGGTTAATGGCATTTTTCTATGAATATACAACTGGAGTTAACTCATTCGGGACGTGCCGCACACGGATACGCGACTGCGTATCTGTGTGCGGCACGTCTCGAATGAGTTATCTGCACAACACAAATATCAACCTCTCTTCGAACTGGATCAAGTGCATTTAAACACGGAGCTGTTTCTTCAGTGATGCGTCTGTTTGTTTGAGATAAGAAACCATAATGCGGTTTGCGGTCTGTAGATCAAGAATGGAACAATGAAAACTAATGATGTGGCCGGCATGATTGAATCTGCCCCCCCCCCCCCCCACCCCCCACCCCCGAATCATAACAATGAATGGAACGAAGCTTAAAGACGAAGACAAGATACAAGGCAGTTACGTCCGAATACACGTATGTAGAAATCAGGACGGCATCCTTGTGTTCCGTGAATTTCACAGGTTATGCACCTTGGGGAAACAATTACATAGCTGTAAAACGACTCGCTCTGCTCCGTGAAAGGCTTTGATTCCACAATTCGCCGATATAACGGGCTATTAACTCATTCGAGACGTAAGGCCTACGGATACGCGGCTATAACCGCATATCCGTAGGCCTTATGTATGGAATGAGTTAATGTTCTCTTGTTGCTTTTACTAGCCTTCCTTGCACAATTCATGTCAGCAGGCACCCATACCTGCATAAACTTTACACTGCCTTCTGAGCGGAACGGACTTTATTGAACTATAAATACTAAGAACATTTATAAAGGAGAGATTGCGAACTATTAACCCCTTACTGCCTAGAGTAGGTTGCTTCCAGTTTTCCACGTGGGTCTGTAGGAAAAGTAGCCGAATTTACACAGCTACATTTTCAATGTTACATGTACACCCTATTGGGATGTAACAAAGAATGTATGTCATGTAAAGCCTATCGGCATTCAATAATAATAATAATAATAATAATAATAATAATAATAATAATAATAATAATAGCATTTATACAGCGTTATAATCCGGCATTAACAATGTTGATTTTAAGCGCTTAAAAACATAGAGACACAAAAACAAGACGCCAAAACACAACTCAAAGGGTTAAGGGGGAGCATAATACTAAAAGAAAGTGATGACGAAGAACGATTAAAGAATGTTGCCAGCGATTGTAGAAAAAGAATACAGCTTTGAACGAGCATGACTAGACAGACGCATGAGCTTTGGGGAAAATGTACGTTTTTAAAATGTTCCTGGATGCCGGAGAGATGGAGACTGCCGCAAGGATAGAGGAAGGGCATTGCACAGTCAAAGAGTTCTGTCCCTTTACACTGCTCAAGTACAAACAAGCACAGAAGTGGACAGCGTGTCAACTGAAACATAGTCGTGTGTCACACGGGCCTCATTCTGTAACTATTGCGCTGTGCAAACTGATACAGTAAAAAGAAATGTGGGACAATGTTCAGCTCTCTCTCTCTCTCTCTCTCTCTCTCTCTCTCTCTCTCTCTCTCTCTCTCTCTCTCTCTCTCTCTCTCTCTCTCTCTCTCTCTCTCTCTTCACTATAATAATTGAAATTTTATTACTGTGTGACCGTTTACTCCCCCACATTTGGCCGTTGGATCAAGCCTGATCTCCTCCGTCCTTTAGCCGTTGGCTGTCAGAGACAGCTCATCCGCCTAGTGGTGCAGTGTGAACACCACCCCCTCACGTGGTTTAGACCACCAGCTGAGGTGGTTTTCCGGGGTGTGGCGCTTGGAGCCAGCACGTGAGAGATTAAGGAGATGGATGAGGACCAGTGATACCCGTCCGTCTTATGTAGGACGCAGCTGCCGAACAGCAAAGGTACTACCGCCCTCTATCCAGAGCCCCCTACACCTCTCTCTCTCTCTCTCTCTCTCTCTCTCTCTCTCTCTCTCTCTCTCTCTCTCTATATATATATATATATATATATATATATATATATATATATATATATATATATATATATATATATATATATATATATAATTTACTTATAACAAAGCCAAAAAATGCACTCAATCAGAATAGCTCCAACGGACATAATTTTTCATTAAATTCTGAGAATGCTCTTGCTGTGCTAATGACATGGAATCCAGGCTGGTAAGCTTGCATTGTTTCATCAGGACATCAGCTGCCCTTTTTGTGACTGCATCGCTCACGAGATCTAGAAAGAAAGGGTAGTGGGAGAGAGAAGGAATGACAGACCTACATTTTTGGGGCTTTGGGCGACGCCTCTGTTATAAGTGTATATATATATATATATATATATATATATATATATATATATATATATATATATATATATATATATATATATATATATATATATATATATATATATATATATATATATATTGATTTACTTACCTATACTGTATTAAAATCTGCAAACCACCGCCATGCAAATTATGCAAATATGACTGAGAGTCCAGATCATACTGTAAGCCTGTGGCTTGTTTTGATCTGATGATAATTGATGTTATATTCTTTTATGTATTTTGCAAAGTAATAAACTATTTAAACCAAAGTTCAGGTCAGCCTCAGTACTGTCGGGGGCGATACAGTAACTGAGACTGTGATATTTGCGGTTTGTGTGGTGCTAGATTTGAAAGGCTAGTTTATCAACAACAACAACAATACACACACACACACACACACACACACACACACACACACACACACACACACACACACACACACACACACACACACGCAAACCGCAGTATTGAAACAAACGGTTATTAACTTATTCCAGACGTAAAGCCTACGGATATAGCAACGTATCCGCAGGCCTTACGTTTGGAATAAGTTAATGGTGTTTTGCTGCTTCAGCTAAGACCACACAAACCACCGCATTCATCATCATCATCAGTCCCTTGCCCGAACTGGGCGTTGGGGGGACTGAAAGGCAGCAGCAACAGACAGTGCTCTCCACTGAGTTCTATTTTGGGCGGTGGCAAGCAAGTCTGACATCTCGAGTTCGGTCCATTCTTTTATGTTTGCGACCCAACTCTTTCTCTGACGACCTCGCCGACGACTTCCTTCGAGAGTGCCTTAGAGGATAGTCTTGGACAAGGTGTTGTGTCGGGTCACGTGGCCAAACCAAGCAAGCTTGCGCCGTTTCACGGTTGCCAGAAGGGGTTCATGTGGGCCCACCAGGGAAGTGACGATGCTCCGTACATATTCGTTGGTCTTGTGCTCGCGGTACGAGATGCGGAGCAACTTCCTCAGGCACTTGTTCTCAAAGGCCTGGATTTTCTTTTCTGAGTCTGCAAGCAGTGTCCAAGTCTCACAGCCGTAGAGTAGAATAGACACTATGAGGGACTTGTAAAGCCTGTACTTGATGGTGAAGCTGATGGAGTTACTTCGCCATATCCTGTCCAGCCTGGCCATTGCGGATGTTGCTGTACCTATCCTGATACGGATCTCTGCTATGCAACTACCGTCTTTGGACAGGGTGGCTCCCAAGTACTTGAAGCTATTGACCTCTTCTAGCTTTTGGCCATTCATGTGAATGTTGCTGCTGCTGTCGCTTGTGGTGTTGATCATCACTTTGCTTTTATCCGTACTGATCTCCATGCCATAAGACCCTGCGCTACTTGAAAGTTTGTCTGTCAGGTTTTGGAGCTCACTATTGCTGCCTGCCATGAGGTCAATGTCGTCTGCGAATCGAAGATTGCACAGGGATCTGCCACCAATAGAGATTGAAGTATGGTGGTCGTGGAGGGTTTCCTGCATGATCTTCTCCAGGAATATGTTGAAAAGGACAGGAGAGAGCAGGCATCCTTGACGGACACCGATCGTCGTCCTGAAGAACTTGCCTGACTGATTGTTAAGTAGAACCGCGCTGCAGGCGTTCTTGTAAAGCGCTTCTATCATTTGGATCAGTCCCTCCTCTATGTTGAACGATCTCATGACTTGCCAGAGTCCGTCGTGCCAGACGCGATCAAATGCTTTCCTGAAATCAATGAAGTTGTGGTAGAGTTCGCGCTGATGCTGCAGATGTTTCTCGATCAGGACGCGGCAGTTGAAAATCTGCTCTACAGTGCTTCTTCCAACTCTGAAGCCAGCCTGTTCTTCTGCCAGCAGTTCCTCGGCGAAAGTTTTGAGGCGGTTGAGAATGATTCTAAGCATTACTTTGCTAGGGTGACTTATCAGACTGATAGTTCTGTAGTTCTGGCACTGTTTCAGGTTTCCTTTCTTGGGGAGCGGGATCACTAGAGACTGTGTCCATTCTACTGGCCATTTCTTTTGCTCCCAGATCTTTTGACAGAGTGTAGTGAGGACCTTCGTTGTTACTTCTCCTCCATGTTTCAACAGTTCAGCAGGTACGTTGTCTACACCTGGAGACTTTCCTCCCTTCAGGCCGCGTACGGCTGCTTCCACCTCTTCAGCTAACACTGGCAGGTCTTCAGCCTTCCTGGCCCCAGCCTGGTTGTTTTGGAGGATGCTGGTGTCTGGCTCAGCCTTGTAGTTATACAAGTCTCGGCAGTACTCAGTCCATCTGTTTAGTACAGCAGTGTTTTCCGTAAGGAGTTGGCCGCTGCTGTCTTCGATGACTGTGGCTGTTCGCTGTTGAGTCTTGGTGAGGGTCCTTAGCGTTTCATAAGCCTTCTTGCTGTTGCCATTTGCCATGCCCTCTTCCACGCTACAACACTGGTCTTCAATCCAATCTTCTTTGGCTTCTTTCATCCTCTTCCTGATCTTCTTGTTGACAAGTCTGTACTTGTTTGCTGATGTGAGGTCTTGGCCTCTCTTTTTCTTCCAGGCTCTCCTCTCATCACAGAGATCGAGGATGTCATCGGTGACCCAGGGCTGTTTGCGCTTCCTCTGCTTCCCCAGCACTTCTTCTGCTGTAGAAAGTAACACCTCTTTTATATTTCCAGCAAGGGTGTCTACGTCGCAGTCCAAAGTAGCCAAGGCTGCAAATCTGCCTCCCACCTGGGCTTGGAAGAGCTCTTCTACTTCCGGGTCTTTTAGCTTCTGGAGGTCGAATCTGATGCGAGGGTTCTTGCTATCTCGTTTCAATGCCAGCTTCAACTTGAGGCTAGTAAGGACGAGGTTGTGGTCGCTGCCAATATCAGCGCCAGGAAAGGACCTCGTTTGTGCTTTGTTAACGCTGGATTTGAATCGTCGAGGCAGCAAGATGAAGTCAATCTGGTTATGGACCAGGCCTCCTGGCGATTGCCATGTCACTGTTCTTGACTTCTTGTGTGGATGGAGGGTATTAGCAACGGTGAGACGGTGACTCTCTGCGAACTCTAAAAGTCGCAGGCCTCTGTCATTTGTTTCTCCAAGGCCAAACTTGCCAGCTGTTCCTGCCCATTGTTGGTAGGCGTCAGGGCCGATCTTTGCATTCCAGTCACCGAGGACAGTCAGAATGTCTTTCTTAGGTGTTTTCTTGATGATGTTGTCCAGTTGTTCGTAAAATTCTTCTAATTCTTCATCATCATGGTCTGCTGTTGGAGCGTATACTTGTATGATAGTGATGTTGTGCGGTCGGGCGGAGATGCGGATGGAGATTAGTCTGCTTGACACGGGGGTGCAGCTGATGACAGTTCCAACCACCTCTTTCCTTACGATAAAAGCTACGCCATGTTCGTGCTTGGTTTCTTTTCCGCTGAACCAGATTTTATGGCCTTCATCTGTTGTTGTTTCTCCGAAGCCTGTCCATCGAACTTCTGCAAGTCCTACAATGTCCCAGCGATAGCGCTTCAACTCGTGGGTGAGTTCCTTCACTTTGCCGCATTACACTTCACCACCGCATTACTGAAAGCCAAACGGTCCTCGGGCGGACGATAGCCTCAGTTGGTTTGTGCACGAATGTATGCGGGTCAACTAATGCTGACGTCTGCCGTATGACGCTTGCTCACAGCGTGTCCACTGACTTGAGACCCAGGGATCTGTTCCCGTCACATCAGTCCAATGTCGCGAAATACTGGTGCAGTGCGCGTAATGCTTAATGATCAAATTGATTCATACATGACCGGTGCAAACTGCGTGTCATAAATAATATGAGTACACAACGTGTATCGTCAGCAGGAACGGTTCACTGTCCGTAAGTCACTGGCAAATGGGGTGAACACAACAGCGGTTCTCGGAACCAACAAAACCGAAAGTAGCTTCACCGAAAATCCCAACTACAAAACATAAAGATAAACGCAATTAGGCCTACACGTTTCTTACATGTTCCCAACACAGGACATAAGGTGAAAACTGACATCACTTACCTGTTTACAGCAGTCAATTCTGCACCTGTATATGTTCGCTGTCTGTAGCGTACGCGAATGACTGAGACGAGCGTGTCACAGTGCCGCCGGGTGAGCCAACTGAGTTACGAGCTTTTGCACCCGTTTGCCTCGAGGTGGCGTCATAGTATCCCATGACAACGAGGGTCACATGCTCTTGAAGATTGTATGTCCACTACATACATTTTATCTTTCATGATACGACGGTCCCCGATTTCGCGTGTCAGCTGACTAAAACGTGTATTGCTCCGACAAAAGGTGTACCGTTTTTAAGTCCCTTCTATTTATAGAAGGAACTTTTTAGGACGGGTCGCTCGGTGTGTGTGTGGGGGGGGGGGGGGGGGGGGGGGGGGGGGGGAGGGGGGGGGAATTTAATAGCATGTCCATGATGTCAAAGGCGGGCAGGCTAAACCTCTAACAATTGAAGTAACAAGATAAAACTTACGTCATGTCTAGTTACGTTAACCTCGCTGCTGAACGTACATTTGGCGCGAAGGGCCGTATGTGCGTATGTATGTGCATGTATGTATGTATGTATGTGTGTGCGTATTATGTAATCAAGAGAATTTCCGATATTTCTGTACACACAAGCTTGAAACTTGGAGAAATACTTTCTTAAGTGGGTAGCGAAAAGAGCCTCCAAGCATATTGTAATTGAATGTCTCATTGAAGACATAAACAAGCGTTTACAGGAATTCGGTTGACCCAGATTAGTGTCCGTAATTTTTGTCATATTTACTTGAAATTTTGCATATAGCTAGTTTGCAGAAAGACATTGGATGAGTTCGTTAGCCAGCTTTGTATCCTTTCAACTTCTTTAGTAAAAATTAATTCTTTTCAGAAAATAATTAAAACACTAAAAAAAAAACTTGACTTCTAAAGAAAGTCAGACAGTGGCGGTGACTTAAAAAAAAAGGCAACTCCGTCACCACGCAAACACTGACATGATACTCTAAATATAAATATGACGTCTCTCTCTCTCTCTCTCTCTCTCTCTCTCTCTCTCTCTCTCTCTCTCTCTCTCTCTCTCTCTCTCTCTCTCTCTCTCTCTCTCTCTCTCTTTCTCCCCTGCCACCCTGGTTAACAGTAGATGTCAAACAGGCCATGTCATTTAGAGACAAACTTAAGAAAGAAAAACAGTTTGATGAATATAAGAAACAACGAAATCGTGTTAAATACTTAGTGAGAGCGTCAAAAAAAACTGTTCTTCCAGGAAATGATTAGGGACAAAAAAGATACAGCATCGGTGTGGAAAGCCCTGAACGTTATAACAAAGGGTAAATCAGCCCCTGAAATACCATCCCATTTGTCAGCTGATATATTAAATAAGCACTTCCTATCGTCAGCTGAAACACTTGCTCAGTCAGCTGCAAGTAGTAACGCAGAGTACCAAGTTCCTAGTGTACTGGAAAAATACTGTGAGGCCAAAAATATACTGCAGACATTCATCATTCCTGATATTACCGTCGCTGAAGTCGGCAAATTCATCTCTAGCATGCCGAACAAAAAGTCCTCCGGGATGGATGGTATAGACAACAAAATTCTGAAAATGTCACTACCATATACGGTAGAAGCACTCACTTATATCTTTAACCTCTGTATAAAACACAGCACGTTTCCAACTATTTTCAGAGAGGCCAAGGTAATTCCAATCCCTAAATCAAAAGATCTTGAAGACGTCAATAACTACCGTCCTATCTCACTTTTGTCGGCCCTGTCAAAGCCCATTGAAAAACACATACAAAAACACCTCCTCGATTTTCTAGAAAAGGGCAATTTCATAAATATTCATCAGTCCGGCTTTAGACCTAAACACTCATGTCAGTCAGCACTGGCACACATTGTAGACAGCTGGCTGGAATCAATAAATAAAAACCTGATGTCTGGAGCTGTTTTCTTAGACCTACAAAAAGCATTTGATCTTGTCGACCATGACATTCTCTTAAAGAAGCTAGCAGCATACCATATAAGTGAAACTGCCATAGCATTTTTTAGATCATACCTAAAAGACAGAAAACAAAAGGTATATACTCATGGAAAATACTCTAAAGGACAAGTTAACTA
This sequence comes from Semisulcospira habei, assembly GCA_036245525.1. Lineage (NCBI taxonomy): Eukaryota > Metazoa > Mollusca > Gastropoda > Semisulcospiridae > Semisulcospira > Semisulcospira habei. Next base: position 15,881,784 of record BTPG01000007.1, on the reverse strand, counting down.
CGGTGTCCCCCAGGGGTCGATCTTGGGACCTCTTCTATTTATAATATTCATTAATGATTTGCCTTTGCATATTACTAACACTGATGTTAATTGCAACCTGTTTGCGGACGGTACGAGCCTCCATGTTTCGGGTAAAAAAAACAGCTGACATTAGCATTAGCTTACAAAGTAGTCTCAGCGAGGTTTCCGACTGGTGTAGAGAGAATCATATGGTTCTTCATCCAGGAAAAACAAAGAGTATTTTAATCACTACACGACAAAAACACCAACGCCGACCACAGCCGTTACATTTACAACTGAACGCTAAACCGATAGAACAAGTCACAAAGCGTAAATTCTTGGGAATACACGTTGACGAACAATTATGTTGGGAGACGCATATAAATACAGTCTGTAAAACCATTGCTAAAAACACTTTCCTGTTGTCCCAGCTTAGACAAGTAACGGATACACATACTCGTAAACTGTTTTTTCATGCCCATATCAAGTCTCACGTTGATTATGTCTCCACAGTGTGGGACGGTTGTAGTGATGTTCACATGAACAGGTTAAACTCTATATATAAAAGAGCTGTCAAAATGATAGATGCGCGGCCCATTCCTACCACAGACAAATTTAGACATCTAAACATTCTCGGCCTGCGTCAACAACTTAGTTTCAACAAATGCATCCTCATGCACAAGATATTAAATAACATGACACCGCAGTATCTAACCACCAAATTTGTGCCACAGCAAGAACGCGAACGGTCCTCAAGGAACAATACTTTACCCCTACCTCTGCCTAGAATTGACCTCTTTAAAACTAGTTTATCCTTTTCTGGACCGTTTATATGGAACACTATTCCTGCACATTTGAAGACTATAGCCTCACTTGGAATCTTTAAAACGAAACTTTTCGATTACCTGATGAGCCAAACATAACAAAACTGGGCATTTAAACAAACCCTGATGGTTAATGCTTTTATGTAATATAATTATGCATTTATTTATATTGTTGGTGTGTGTGTGTGTGTGTGTGTGTGTGTGTGTGTGTGTGTGTGTGTGTGTGTGTGTGTGTGTGTGTGTGTGTGTGTGTGTGTGTGTGTGTGTGTGTGTATGGTATAAGATGAATGTTAAGTGTTATTATTATTTTGTGTCATTTTTTTTTAATTTTATTGTTGCATGAAATAATATGTGTAAATATAATTCTTTATTATTATTATTATGTTTTAATCTATTTTATGTTGTAGATGTTAGCAACGGCAAGTTTGTAAAATGACGATTTGTTTCTGTCAAAACTTTTTACCGTTGATAAATAAAGTTTCATCATCATCATCATCATCATCATCTCTCTCTCTCTCTCTCTCTCTCTCTCTCTCTCTCTCTCTCTCTCTCTCTCTCTCTCTCTCTCTC